>JAZKJV010006743.1:0-425670 GCA_037367405.1 Ottelia alismoides
TAGTCAGATTATGTGAGCCTGCAGCTGGATGACTTGACTACACTGGTCTTGCATCCTAGGATAGGTAGCTACACTGGCTACCGTCCATTCTTCTCTTCACCCCCCTCTTGAGCTAGTTGCCACTTGAACTTAGAAGGGAATACCCTGTTCCTTGAGGGATGAGTTGTTGGATTGGGGAATCATTAGGTTGTCATATCAGAGAAGTCAGTCTCTTTGTCATTTCAGTTGAGGAGAGCCACCATCACTTACACTGTAAGAGTCAGACTCATAGTCGTAAGGGTTTGCGTATGAGTTGAAATATTTCTGACCTGGCTATTGAGGAGACTTGAGCTGAGTTTTAGGATTCTCGAAGGCTGTTGGATTTCAAGTCCAGTTCTCATTAAGGTTCCACCCGCACTAAAAATCCAAAGGTCCGACTTAAGCTCCAACCTTTGATTTTGTGAAGACAAGTTTGATAATTAAACTTCATCAAAATTTCTTCTTTTTCTTTTCTTTGTTTTTCTTTTTCTGCACTTATTGCATAAGTGTTTGCTAGGGACTAGCAAAGGTAAAGTATAGGGGGATGATGAAGCTACATTTCATAACCTTTATTCTATCATTTTGGCCTTAAAAACCCTAGTAAATGCATGTAAATAGAGCTAATTCATGCATTTTAGCATTCATGTATATGTGTGTAAATATTGTATAAAATGCGGTTTTTAAAGCCCAAATTACAGAATAAAGAAAAGAAAAGAAAAAGAATAAAATATTGTAAATATTTTATGACCCGAAACCCCGAGACCTAGGCATCTCGATGACTAGGTCGACAAGGAATAAAGTAGGGGGAGATAAGGGCCAAAAATACCAATAAAATTCCTTTTATTTTATCCATTCTTTATTCATTTTGGGACCTATTTTTGGTTCCACTTTTTATACTTCAAATAAAGAAACTTTGTACAAGAAAGTTGTAGATAATTAAATAAAGAAAAATACAAAATTTATTTCACTAAAAAATAATATACTGATAAAAAGTTATGGTCTGAATAAAAATCCAGAATCCCAACTTCCCAGACCCGTATCTCACAAATAAAAACTCCAAATGCAGCAAACTCACCTTTAATTGTATATAGAAGAAAATAAGCTATTTAATGGCGGTGGTTTCGCATTTGGTGGATCTACGGTTTGAAAGTTGATTTTTGGACCCACATTGTATACTTGTACAGAATAAAATGTTCAATTTATTATTTATTTATTTTTATAATTTTATATTTTTATAATGTTGTAAATATTATTTCTAATAATTGGTATATTAAAATCATAATAAAAATGTAAATAAAACTCAAAATAAAAATATTTATATACACAAAACCTAGGTATAATACTTATACACATATCTGTATAATTACTAATTCTATTTTATTAAATATACAAAACACATCAATAAAATAAAATAAAAATATAATTATGTGTATGAAAGTATGTTATAATTATATAAATTAATAATAAAAAATAAATAAATTAAAAACACGAAATAAAAAATAAAATACTTAATTATATACGTATATGTACCTATAAGGGGTATAAAAGGAACTTGTAAAAATGTACCTCATAAAAATAATTAAAAATAAGAATAAAATACTAAATAAAATAATAAACATTTTTTATTAGATCACCCAAAATTAATCAAACCATTTAGTATTTTTAATTGAATTTACAAGGTTTCATTTAAGTCTTGTCTTTTTGCGGATGACGTGGCCCAATCAGGCCACGCCATCCGTTGACCAGGGCTGAACTCTATGACTCAGGTCACAGCCTGCTGGACCTATGTCTGCATCCTTCTTCTCGATTTTTTCTCCGCTTGTGCGTTGCTCGAGGGAGGTCGCTTCCTTCATGAAAGTTGCTCCTGGCACATCCTAGATCCCCACCGACCTATTAGATCTACCCAGATCTTCGTGGCGCACCCGTGACCGCGCCTCGAAGATCGCCTCTCCACCACGTTTCAAAACCAACCCCCACACTTCGGTTTCACTTTGAACCTTCTTTTGGCCAAAGCCAAGACCTCCGAGCCTTTCTTGAGAGTCCTCGGTGACAGAGGGTCGACCCAGCTCCCTCGTCGAGGTGCGGTGAAGGCTTGAGAACGTTCCACCACCTCCGGTGGCCGTGCCGCCGTCGAGGTCCACCTCGAGCATTTTGCTCTGAGGTTCTTTGTTTTTCTTGTATTTTCCTTTGCATATTTTCATTAATAATAGTTGTAGCCTCAGTTTCTACCCCTTCATTTCGTGGTTACGCCACCACTTCAACCCCTTCACAACTCGCTGGATTTCGCACCGGCAAGCCACCACCTTCCGTCACCGCACCCACAGAACTTAACGCGCTGGCCGAGACGTTTCTCTCGAGTCCCCATTTCATCTCGCAGGTACTGGACATCGACGCCTAACCACTTGGGGGGAGGTACCTTGAGTTCGCCGGAGAAGACGGACGCTGCCGCCCGCGCGCCGCGCTGCCCGCGCGCGCCTGTGTAGAACAGAACGAGGGGGAGGGTGGCAAGCTACAGTTGACGTTCATCTACCCCCTCCCCTTTGATCAGGGCCGTCCACGGCTGAGGAAGTGTGCACCGTTCGATCTTCCCCTCATTAAAGCGCATCCACGCCTGCCACGTGGATTAGTGGGTGTTTTGCGCCTGAGCCCCCACATTTTTGTGTAATTTCAAGAAAACCTTTAAACTTTCATTTGCGCTTTAATTGTTTTGTAGAATTTACTAAAGGCCCCCTGCGTTTTTGTATTATTGCGTATTTGTCCCCGCAAGGTCACGTGCATAGTGCGCGTGACCTGGGCGTTTTTGCATAGCACCCCTGCTGCTTTGGTTATTGGCATTTAGTACAAGAGTTTTTATTTCAGTCGTAAATTTTGTGGAAATTTTGCTTATGTGCCCGCCACGTTTTTACATATTACAATCATATCTGTGACAGGCGCGAGTTTAGCACGTGGGTCCTGTAACTTTTACAATCAAGCCCTTACGGCTTTTGGTTTTGTGGTTTGGCCCAGACACTTTTTGTTTCATTATAAATTTTGTTGGAGAAATTGCACTTTCGCCCTGGAGTTTTGGATAATTGCAATGCCCTTGCCAGCCCTTTAATTTGTGCTCGCTTTGTCTATTTATTTGGACCATCACTTTAACTCCAAAAATTCTCCAAATTTAAACTTAAGCTCCTAGGTACTTGTACTTTAAGGCCAAAATTTTAGTTTTTGATTTTATTTCATTTTTATATTTATTAAAAATCTAAAACATGCTTTTTGCCTACTGTCTAGCTTAGAAAATACCAAAAAAAATATTAAAAGACCTAGAAAAATTCCAAAAAAAATCCTTATTGTCTATTTCAACCTATTTTAGTGTCAGTCCAAAAATCACTAAAAATCTCACAAGAAAAACCTTAAAAATTCGAAAATACATAAAAACTTCAAAAAAATATATAAAATCAAAGAAAACTCAGAAAAACACATACTCAGTTACTGTTTGTTCTATATTTTATTATATTTATTTGAAAAATAGTGTGGAAAAAGTTTGTGGCTGTGTGCTATTTTTAATTCCTATTTTACTCACAGCCAGTCCACATTTCACTGTTTTCCTTTATTTCAGTATTTAAAAATACCAAAAACACCTTGAAAAATTCCCAAAAATCACAAAAACAGTAAAAAACTGTAAAAAAATCAAAAAGATTGTATTTCTGGATTTTTGGCTATTTTAGCATATTTTTATTAATGTTTTATCACTCTTTTTATTACATTGTCTTTATCTTCCAACATAAAAAAGGAAAAAAATATATAAAATATTAAAAAGAAAATATAAAATCAGAAAATTAAAAATCAAAATACAAAATTATAAAATTAAAAATTTTAAAAAATATATAATTAAAAACCCATAAAAAATAGCAGAAGTAGACAACTTGATCACAATTACACTTTTGAGCAATTTTACCCCGATCTAGCCTTTCTGCTCCCTGTGTTCGACCTCTACACATACTTGCACTATACACATCTTGTTGTAGAGTTATAATAAATTTTAACTCCACACACTTTCACTACTTTACTTGATTGTCATGGGTTAATTGTTGTTCGAAGTTCGGAATTTGGAGCGGTCACCGCATCGACTGTTGATCCGCCTTGTGGATCAATACGACCGCTTGGAATTTCTCGCTTCAACAACAGCCTTACTCGACTGATTCGAGTTTGGCCTTCTTCGACAGATCAAGATAATCCTTCAATTTGTTGAAAGATCTGTCAAGAGGCCGAAGGGGTTGTTGAAGGACGTGGTCGTCACAATTCGGGGCCTAAAATTCCCCGTGGACTTTGTTGTACTGGACATGGATTTCCCGGAATCTGTGACAGATACCCCATCATACTGGGACAACCATTCTTGGCCACAACCAAGGCGTTGTCCGATCATGATATTGGGAAGGTATACTTTCGCTTAGAGGGAGAAAGTGTACAAATAGAGACGATCGACGAGACCAGAGCCTGAGATTCAACTTGCTCTGAGTAGTTCAACGATGGAGAGTATATGATAGATGTTGAGTGTGATGTCCACCAAGAGTCCGACTTTGCGATTAGAGATGATAAGTGGTTTGGCCCGACCCTGTATCACGAGTTCTTAACTCACCTTTAGACACTACAAATCTACATCTTATAGTAAATGAGAGTCCGGATAGCACACTCTTGGCAGAGGACATACTTGAGGCTGACGATCATAGTTTGCATAGCGGAGCAGAGTTCATTTCATGTGATTCTAATTCATATCCCTCGGATTCAGACATTGATTGGGATGATTTTGATGAGCTTTTACCTTGTATGATTCCCACAGAGCCGACAACTAGGGTGGAAACGGAGCCAGCACCAATTACAGACACACTAGCAGGGTCGTCTTTGCCAGATTCACACGATCAACGAGAGTTCTCCTATGCAAATTTGGTTGCTTTCACTTAGACATTCCAGAGACTAGATTTGTCAGCTCCCAGTTGCCTAGAGTTAAAGCCCCTGCCACAATCGCTGAAGTACAAATTCCTTGCAGGTGAGCCATAGATGTACCCAGTCATTATCTCAACGGATTTGACTGGAGATCAAGAATCTAGTTTGATGAAGGTTCTTGAAAGAAACCACAAGGCAGCTGTATGGAGCATAGCTAATCTCTAGTTTATAAGTCTGGCCTTATTCTCTCACCATATTTATCTCGAAGAGGACACTAAACCATCACGTGACTTCCAACGATGGCTGAACCCGAGTCTTCAAGAAGTGGTCATGGAAGAGATATCAAAATGGTGGAGCGTAGATTTTATCTACCCAATCTCGACTCCAAGTGAGTTAGTCCTTTACATGTGGTGTCTAAGAAGATGGGCATCACTACGGTAGTGAGTGAGTCTAGAGAGGAGATCGCTACCCGAAGACCCACTTCGTGGAGGGTCTGTGTGGACTACAGATGATTGAATCAGTCCACTAAGAATCATCATTTCTCGCTTCCATTTATTTATCAGATTATCAAGAGGCTAGACGGGAAGAGTCACTACTACTTTCTTGATGGGTACTCCAGCTATAACCATGTGGCCATAGTGCCCGAAGACCAGGATAAAATGACATTCACCAGTCCATTTGGGACATATGCTTTCAGACGGATGCCCTTTGGTATTTGTAATGCCCCGTCTACATTCCAAAGTTTCATGTTATCCATCTTTTCGGACATCGAGGGTGATTGCTTAGAGGTCTTCATGAATGATTTCTTGATCTACGGTGATGGGTTTGATGCTTGTCTTGACTTCCTAGATCGCGTGCTTCAGCATTGTATCCAGGCCCATCTTGTACTATCTTGGGAGAAGAGTCACTTCATGGTGACTTAGGGGATGGTGCTTGGTCATATCATCTCCAACAGGGGCATGTAGGATGATCCGATCAAGGTGTATATCATCAGGAAACTCAATCCACTGTACAATTTACGGTAGTTGCGAACTTTTCTAGGGCATGTCGGTTTCTACTGACGATTCATTTAGGATTTCAGTTATATTGCCCATCCGCTTACTAGCTGAAGAAAGACACCGAGTTATTTTTAGATGATAAGTGTCTAGCATCCTTTGAGACTCTCAAGGGTTTAGTTGTCGAGGCTCCTGTCCTTTAGCCGCATGATTGGTCTCTCCCATTCGATATCATGACAGATGCTTCTGATTTTGCCATAGCGTTTGTGCTAGGACAGAGGAGGGATGGATTGACTTATGCATTCACAATGCTAGGTGCACTTTGGTTGCCTTCCAATGGAAGTACATTATCACAAAGTGGAAGTCTTTGCTTTGGACAAATTCAGATCTTATATTCTTGAATCCAGAGTGATGATTTTCACTCATCATACCGCCATCAAGTACCTCATGGCAAAGAAGGATGCCAAATATAGATTGACCAGATGGATCCTTCTACTCCAAGGGTTTGATATTGAGATTAAGGATAAGCCTAGAGTCAAGAATGTTGTGGCATATCATCTTTCCTGATTAGGGAACCTTGAGGATTCAGAGCATACAACACCTATTATGGAGACCTTCCCAGATGAGGCGATCCTTGCTATCGCCTCGATTTTATGGTACGCCGACATTGTGAACTATCTTGTCACCAAGAAAGTTCCACAAAGTTGGCCCAGACAGTTACTTGAGACTTTCATTGCAAATGCCAAGTCACACCATTGGGAGGATCCCATCCTTTATCATCAAGGAGGGGATAGTGTCTGGCGTCGGTGCATTCCTCAAGAGGAGCATAGCGTCCTTACATACTGCAACAAGCTTGAGGCAGGAGGACTTCATTCTAGGAGGAGAAAAACACAGAAAGTACTCCAATCTAACCTATGGTGGCCTACCCTCTTCAAGTATTCTGATGAATTTGTGAAGAGGTGTACTGAATGTCAGAGGATGGGCACTTGTGGACAACATGACATGATGCCGATGCAACCCATTCACTTTTGTGAGGTTTTTGATGCATGGGGCATTGATTTCATGGGTCCATTGTCTAAGAGTTAGGTATTTGAGTACATTCTGCTTGTTGTGGATTATGTGAATTGTTATTGGGTTGAGGCCATCCCCGCTCGAACCGCAGATGCTAAGACTGTTTGCGGATTTTTGAGGTAGAATATCATTTCACGGTTCGAGGTGCCTAGAGTGTTGATATCTGACGTGGGGTCTAATTTTATCATCAACAAGGAAAATTCTATTGCTAACAAGTTTAGCATAGACCATCGAGTTGCCACTGCATATCACTCTCAAACTAATGGTCTTGCTGAAAGATCAAACAAGGAGATCAAGACGATATTGCAGAAGGTCGTCCGCCCAGATCGAAAGGATTGGTCACAGCTTTTGGACTCGGTCTTATGGACCTCTCGGACTTCCTTCAAGACACTTTTGCGTACGTCTCCCTTTCGTCTCGTTTATGGCAAGCCATGCCATTTACCTGTAGAGATAAAGCATAAGTCACTATGGGCAGTCACTGTGATATCATTGGATCCAAAGAGTATAGGAGATCAAAGGAAGACAGAGTTGGTAGCCTTGGAGGAGCATGGAGTACAACCTTTTCGAGTAGCCTACAATATAAGGAGACAGTGAAGATATGGCATGATTCTCACATCAGTCATAAGCAGTTTGACTTGAACCAGAGAGTATGGTTATTTGATGCCAGGTTGAGATTATTTCCAGGGAAGTTGCAGATAAAATGGAATGGACCGTACTTGGTCTGAAAGGTACACGACAATGGCAGCATTGATATATCCGAGATGTCGTCTGATTCCACCTTTCGAGTTAACAATTAGCACCTGAATCCATATCTAGATCATGATCCGTTGATCGTTGATGTTGTCCCTATTCATTTTGCATGAGATGTGGTCTTTGACTCACATGATTTGCATCTCATGCCTGATTATCACTTATTTTCCCCAGCTATATAGATCCAGTTATCCATATTACACATTCTTTTGTCTATCACCTCATCTCCATCCTATGATTATGCTATACTTAGGGTGTACCTTACCCTAAGTATGGGGGGTGTCAGATTTTTTATTATTCTTTTGATTCTTTTTACCTATGTTTTACTACTTATACTTAGAGATATCTTACCCTAAGTATAGGGGGACCACCGACCTCTATTTATTATATTCTTGTATTCGTCGTTGTGGTATAACCTTTCTTTTCACTTTCCAATACCCGACACAAGTTATGTCTTCTTCATCGCTCTTTGATCTTTATGAGGACATCGTTCGAGCTAAGTATAGGGGGTATCGTATATATTGTATATATACTTTATCCATAACTCCTACATTTTCTGAGTGTGTTAATAAATAAAATGATAAAAAACCAAAAGTTAAAAATCACAAAAATTTTAAATTATTTCTTTTATATAAAATTCTTTCGTGCACGTATATGTTTGTAAATAGCTACTTATAAAAACTATATTTGTAGAAATATTTGTAAAAATGTTTTGTTTGTGAATTCTTTGTAAATATTTTTGTATCAAAATTATGTATATAGTACAAAATTTTTGGAAAATGTTTCAAAAATAAAATGTTTGCAAAAACCTGTTTGTAAATAGTTTACAAAACTTCTTCTTTCTTGCATTCAAACCATTCCAAAAATTTTGCATGTTTTGAAAATTGCATCAAAAAGATTTTTGTACATATTTTTGTATTTTCTTTAGAATCATAGTTGACATTTAAACTAGTCTGGAATTAAATTGAAAAATGGATCTTGGTTAAGACCTTAATCCACCTAACTCTCAAAGGAATCCTATAGGAATTTGGGTTAAGATTTTTCAGGTCCATTAGTGACTTAATTCTTTGAGTCCACTAGGCTATGTTCACATGTCTTCTTGATGAGCCTAAGTAGAACACTTAACAACACATGCATAACCCTCATAGACAATGGCTTTACTCGGATCAACACCTTACACATAGATCTACAAGCATGAGGTGGTGAGGAGGCAAAATCCTTTAACTTGGGGTAGCATACGAAGGTAGTACTTCTAGGCGGAACCTCTCATCTTCCTTTTAGGGAGGGATGTGTGTCTCACTTTGTCTGGCAGTGTTGAGGTCTAAAGACATGAGTTGTGGGTCGCACTGCTTGGCTCAAGAGGAAAAAGTCCTTATGTATATGTTACAACATGCAGATATGTTGTACATATGCACATCAAAAAAGGGGGAAAAAGAAAAGTGCAAGACCATGAAAAACTCCAAAAAAGTGGACATGCCTGAATGAAAATAAAATTTCTGCCAAAGTGTATATAGTCCAATAAAGCAAAGCTTGTGTATTACACATCTCATCTCATGAAGCTTGTAGTAGGAGACTTGGCTACACTGGTTGAGCTCCCAAGGCACGATCCATTCTCTTCTTCCCCCTCTTCTTGAGTCGTTTGCACTTAAACTAAGAAGGAAATACCCTGATCCTTGAGGAAAGAGCAGTTAGGCTAGGGAATTAGAGTTATTTGATTGAAGGAGGATGTTTCTTTGTCATTTCTGAGGTGGGGAGCTACATATCACTTACACAGTTCAAGGAAAGATGCATAGTCATTAGAGTTTGTATATGTAGACTTGTTTTAATCTGGATTATTAAGGAGTCTTGACCATAGAATGGTAGAACTTAGAGGCAGTTGAGTTTTAAACCTATGACCCAATAAGTTTTTGACAAACTAATATTCCAAAGGTCTGACTGAGCTCCATACTTCAATTTAATAAAGATAAGTTTAATAATCAACCTTGATTCTTTTTCCTTTATTTCTTTTGTTCACTTCTTTTTCAAATAAGTGTTTGCTAAGGGACTAGCAAAGGTGAAGTGTAGGGGTGATGAATCCCTGTTCTCACTCTTTATTCTTTTATTTTAGATATTTTTCTCGGTGGAACATCTTGTAGATATCTATAAATACAATAACTTAACAAATTGCATGTCAATATTAATATTGCATATTTAGCATGCATTTTTGTGCAAAAATAAAAGAATAAAGTAAAAGAAAAAATTAAGTATTTAAAATAAATACAGAGTGATCCAAACCCCAAGAGAAGGTCAAGCCTTGACCTGATCGCAAAATAAAATAAGTAGAAAGGGATAGGGTTCACTATGTATTGTACATACTACCTATACTTGTACCTATTAATTATATATTTATTTTTGAAAAAATAAAATAAAATTATTATTCTAACTCTCTTGTACATATATCAAAAAATAATATAAAATCAGAAAAATTAAATAAAAATACAAATAAAATCTTTGTACAAAACCCATGTATACATACTACATCCTCTATTTATTACACACCTTTAAATCATTTATAAAAATAAAATAAAATTTTTTTTACACTTATAATATATTGTTGTATATAAATAAAATATAAATTAAGGCTGATTGTGTAAAAATAATAAAATAAAAATACTTGTACATGATACATAGGTATATTATACATGTATATAATACTATATATTGTATATATATTAATTTATTTTTCATAAAAGTAATTAAAAATCATATAAAAGTACCTTGAAAATAATAAATATTTTTCATTTTACACACTTTTATTTTAAATTCATTTACTTATTTTGATTGAATTTGTAAGAAATTTGTAAATTTGAATTTTCTGATTGGTCCAAGAGGGTTTGTTGACTCCGGTCAACGCCCCCTCCTAGCTCGGGTCGAGTCGAATCCATTAGCCAGAGCCTTTTCTCCAAATTATCCAGCCCGACTCCGATCGCCTCTTGCCTCGATTCTTAGATTCTTGGACCCGTGATTCCTCGGACCTCCTTGATCTTCACGGATCCCTAGGATGATCCTGATCGCTTTAGGGGTTTGTGCACCATGTAGATCTTTGTGGACCCTTGAGTTGCCTATATAACCTTTTGCTCTACCTCCTAGCACCGCTGCTCGTACCTTACCGCTTCCTTTATCCCTAGACATCCCTAGCCGTGTGACAACAGTTAGGAGACGCCTTTGGATTGGAGTTTGGTGGCATGAAGCAACAGCTCGACCACGTGGCCGAAGAGCTCCATCGTGTTTAGCCTCCCTGCTCGCCGCAGCAATGTTGAGTCCAAAACCTGACTTTCAACCTCCGGCTGACCTTGCTGAGTCCGTCAGTAGCCTCAGATATCGCCTCCATCTCTTGCACTTCTCGCTTCAATTCATCCTTTCATTTTGCCTCCACCAACGTCCACCTACTCCGACCAACTGGTCGGGGCACTGTTCACTACATTTACCCATTAAGAGTTCTGCTACGTCTCGCCCTGCACCTCGTTCCGTGTCCTGATCATCCTTAGACCTTCTAATTCAGGTAGGATTACGGCCGATACTTCCCTCCTTCACAGCAGCCGTAAGTCGAACCCCATTCCCCTACACTTCCTTTGTCATTGTATACAACAAACAACCACCGGAGCTTTGCCTTCGAGCGCTCTACCCTTTGCAGGTACCTGCATGTAAAGGGGACACGATTAAGGTTTTTGACTGCTTAGGCGGAGCTCACTCGTCCCGCCTATTCTGCCATTCACTACCTCATCAGAGACCACCACCTCACCCGAAGGAGACTCATGCTTGGATTAGGCCTCTCAATGATGCCGGGGGATCCGTGGATCTTCCTCCATGACTGCTTGAAGTTCGCCCGAGAGGAGTTCTTCCTCTTTGGGGATCCGTGTATCGGGCTAGATTAAATCATGACCATCCGCCTGCACCATTTTCAGAGGTGTTAAATGTACGATTAATGGCCATCGAGGCAGGCATTCTCTGCGTCCTGATCAGGTCAGAGCAATCAGACCCATAGACCTACTCCATGCTACCTGCACCATTAGATCCATAGAGGAGGAGATCATAGTTGTCAGATGTCCCCCTCTCGAGAGCTCGCCACATGTCTCCATGTGCCTCACACGCCTACGACAGGTATATTTCCTTCTAGTCCTTGTTTATTTCAGCATTTCCTTTTAGTCCAGAAACTAAAAAGTATAGTTCAGAATATTTGTAGTTTGGACCTTGCAGTTTATATTTTTGCATTTTAGTCCTGTTGAGATGAAATTATATGCATGATCATGTGTTTTCTGGGTTAATTGCATAATATCACATGAACTTTTATGATGTTATGAAATGAATGAAAGGTTTCCGGTATTTACATTTATGCCCATGTGTGTCCATCTTTGTGCATGCATGATATATTTGGCTTCTTTGCAGTATCGCCGAACTTTTAAGAGGTGTTATTATTTGGCCCAAAGATTTATGTTAATTGCAAAATGGTCCATGTAAACTATGATGAATTGCATGTTGTGTTTTGGTCTTAATAAATAACAAATTAATCCTAAAATTTATATAAAAATCACCATTAACTCGTGTTATTGTGTAGTATTTATTGTGATTTTCCAAGATTAATTATTTTGAATTTATTATTTTTAAAAATCAAAAACCCCTAAAAGTGTCGTGTCTAAAGTATAAAACACAAAAAAAAAAGAAATTGAAAAACTCTATACATCAGAAAAACAATACTTTAGGGCATTTTAAGAAATTTTAGTTTGTAATATGGTCCTAGTTGGGCACTGTTTGTAGTTCCTTCTACTATTTGATTTTTTATAAAATAAAAAAAACATTTGCAAAACTCCATAAAATTACCAAAAACACTTTAAAATATTAAAAATCCAAAATATTTTTATTTGAATTTCCTGAGCATTTTTAACAATAAAAGAAAATACAAAATATTTTTTTGTTGTATTTCTTTCCTTCTTTGTTGATTTTGTTCCTTCATTAAAAATTTAAAAATTTGCAAAACTAAAACCATCAAAAATATGTTTTCCAATTCTGAATTTTGATTACTTTGTAGGTTTAGTCGTGCTCCTTGTGTTCGACCCTGGTTGCTATAGCAGGTAAAAATAAATAGTGTGACCTCTTACATTTTGATTGCTTGATTTATTTGCTTGAGTGGTTTTCATTCTTTTGTCTTATTGAGTCTGCCTATTGATTGGGGTCGCAAAGACCATTGATTTATCTTGATACTTTACCTTAGTCGGTAGGACGTTCATCAGTTCCCCCAAACTAATAATCCAAAGTTCTGACTGAGCTCCATATTCCAATTTAATGAAGATAAGTTTAATAATCAACCTTGATTCCTACTTTTTCTTTGCTTCTTGTTTTCACTTCTTTTTCAAATAAATGTTTGCTAAGGGAGTAGCAAAGGTAAAGTATAGAGGTATGATGAATCTACAATTCTCATTCTTTATTCTTTTATTTTAGCTCTTCTTTTTAGCAAAACCACATGTAGACACTTGTAAATACAATAACTTAGCATTTTCATGCCTTTATTAATAATGCATAATTGATACCTATTTTATAAAAAAAAGAACAAAGAGAAAAGAAAAATAATGATGTATTTAGAATAAATACAGAGTGACCCGAACCCCAAGAGACTGTCAAGCCTTGACCTGATCGCAAAGAAAATAAGTAGAGAGAGATAAGGGTACACTATGTATTGTACATATCACATATACTTGTACATAATATGTATACATTTATTTCTGACAAAATAATAATATTTTGTTCTTTTTACACCTTGTATATAGCCATAAAAATAAAATAATATAAAATAAAAATCAGAGGAATGAAAAAAAGTAAAAATAAAATCATCAACTCCTTATACAAAATACACATGAATATACTACAATAACTATTTATTTTATACCTTTATGTAATTAAAAAATAAAATAAAAATCATTTTGTATCCCTTAGAATATTTTTTAAATAAATAAAATATAAAATAAAAAGAATTTTGTAAAAATAATAAAAATAAACACTTGTACACAATACATAGGTATATTATACCTATACATAATGATATATAATCTATATACCCTATTTATTTTTCACAAAAATAATTAAAAATCATAGAGAATAGTTTATAAAATAATAAACATTTTTTATTTTATACACTTTTTATGTCAAAATCATTTACTATTTTAAATCAATTTTCTTTTATTTTGTAAATCTTGAATTTCTAATGGGCCACACAGGGTTGTTGACCTTGGTCAACATCTCCTGCTATCCGGGTCGAGCCCTCCCTCGCGTCGCTGAAGCTCCTTCTTGATTTTCACATGATCGGATCCGACCTCTGATTGCTTTGATTTTTGCACTCGATTATAACCCTGATGTCCACGATCCTTCTGGATCTCTAGGCACAGTTAGATAGCCCTAGGGTTCCGCTCCACGCTCCAATCTTTTTCGACCCACGAGCATCCTATATAATACCCTCTTCCTCTCCTCTAGCTCCTCAGATCATTTCTCATGCTACCACATACCCCTAGCTACTTTTAGGAGAGTGACAGCTCCTCAAAGGTGCACTTGGAGCGTCGTTTGGAGGTCCGAGTGAGCACAGCTCATCGCATCGTCGGAGAGCTGCCGTGAGATGCCTCTCAGCCTGTCGCAGCTCGATCGAGGCCATAACCAGGCCGCCCACCTTCACTTGAAGTCTTTTAACTCCTCATAAGCCTAAGTTAGACCTTCTATCGCTCGCACGTTCCATTTCGATCCACATTTTCCACTTCCTTCGTCGCCAGTGCCTCTACTTCGACCAGCTGGTCAGAGCTCCGCTACCCACTATCGCTGGCATAGAACGAACCTTCGACTCTCCCCGCACCTTCCTACTCAACTTGATCACACTTAGACTTGCCCATTGATGAGCAAAAATCCTGCCAACTAAGGTGGAATAAATATGCAATGTCATTTCAATCGAACTGATTGCTTAATGAGAAAAAAATATAAAACCACTTAACGAAAAATAAATCAATAAAAAGTTTATGTAAGTGGTCTTCACTATTTAATTTACCTGGTATAATGACCAGGGACATATACAAGGAGCACGATTAAAGAGCTCATCGAAAATAAAGGATTTTTAGTGATTTTTTATTTTTTTTTAAATTTTTATTTTCAAATTAGGCACAAAATGCACAAGGGAAGAAATATGCACACCACACTATTTTTGTATTTTCAAAATAGCCAGAAATTTAAGAAAATTACAAATGATGTTTTTGTGATTTTAAAAAGTCAAACAATGCCAAGAAGAGTAAACAGTGCGCAACCTGGAGCAATTTGCAACTTTAAAATATTCTAATTGCCCAAAACTCCTAGAAATTATTTTATACTAAAATATAGAAAAATATCTACAATCAAGGACTGAGATCAAAATTTTTAGATTTTTCTAGAATTTTCTAAAGTTGTTCTAATATTTTAGATATTTTACATTTTTTGGGTTTTATAAATAATTAATGCGTGAAAATTGTTTAGAAAATAAAGGATAATAAATACACCTAATCTAATTTTTTAGATTTTTTTCAGTTAATATTTTATTTTTAATAATTTTTGAATTTTAGGAAGAGAAAATGACACTATTTTTTTAAAATAATATCAAATAAATTAAAATGCAATGAAAACAATATACAATGAAGAGAAACAAGTCAGGAGAACAACATGATTTTTGCGAATTTATTGAGCAAGAAAATATTTATTTCAATCAAACAAACATGGAATTTTAAATTCTAGAAATGGAGGACTGAATTGCGAATATTCCAAATTTTTAGAGCAATATTTAATAGAGATATAAAAATGTGGTCAAAATCGTAAATTACCTAACTAAAACGTGCATAGCGCGTGACTTGCTGGAAGCGGGGGTCTTTTTACGCAATTTCAAAAATCTGAGCGGCGTTCACGTAATTTCCCCAAATTAAACTCGATCTAAGCTAGAAAGTACGTTTCTACAATTTTGAAAGCTTCAAGAGGCTAGAATGTAATATTTCCAATTTTTTTAATACCCCTTAGGGTTTCTTCTTGCTCGTCTGCTCTTGTTTCAAAAGAGGTAGCACCCCTTGATCTTCCTCCCAAACGAGCGATGGGGGGCACGGGTGGGGAGTGCGAGCAAGGTCGTGGTCTGAGTAGTGGCGCACGGTTAGGCGGATGAAGATGGGCAGCCGAGCTTGATGCGGGCGGTGGAGGCAATGGACTATGGAGGCGGTTGACCGGTGGTGGTGCGATGCAGCTATCGACGGAGATGGTTGCTCAGAAGGGGCGGCACACGCCCCTAGCTCTATATGGTGACAGCTGGGGGTTTGCAGTAGAGGAGCGATGGCTCACGCGGTTGTGTTGCGTGCTGGTGGTGGTCGCGCTGGTGATGGGAACCGCTACAGACGGCGAAGATGGTAGAGGAGGAAGGATGCGGTGCTCCTCGCGCGGGCTGGAATGGAACGGTTTTGGAAGGTCGACGGTCGGTGTTCGGCGGCTTCGATCTAGAACAGATGGCTGAAGAAGGGTCGTCGGTTGTTGCGGCTGACGTAGAAGATCCGCTCCAAGCGTAGGGGGCAGTGAGACGACCCACGCCCCATGGCAGTGAGGGTGGTCCGCACAACAGAGGTAGCGGTCATCGAGACGGTAAGGGGTGATGGTTAGCGGACGCAAGGGATGTGGTCGTGGCTCGCGCGGAGGGAGAGGCAGATGGCGTCTTTGGAGGCGGTGGGCAAACGACGCCTACTTCTGATTATTTTTTTTATTTTTTATTATATTAATAGAGAGCAAAAAATAACTCTTTTATATTTTTCAGAAATAAGAACTATAAATTTTTTTAATTTTTTATTTCCCACAAAACAAATGTTAGAGAAAAATATATTATTTTTTATTTATAAATAACGTAGTACATGAGCACAACAGCTCCATCCCAAAAATCAAAATAGGAATTAATGAGAGAATACGGATCTGATGAGATTGGAGAAAGATCTGGAGACCCGACCACCGTGTGTGATCAGATGAAATAAATTATGTGAGGTAGAATGTGAAATGTAGAGATCGAGTGTGAGATACAAATTGGTGTCACATCGGATGTCAAATGTGAGATCGGATAAAAATTGGTGACAAAAATTATAGATTTAAAATCTACAACAAAGTTGAAAATGAAAATTGTGCTACAATTATTCTAGAGAAATGAGATAAAAGTTGGATCTAATCTGAGGGAGGTGGGCACCGTGATGGCCTCGATGACAACCGACCCGCTTCACCAAACGGCTCGAGGGTTGGGCTCCTCGATCGACCGACAGAATCTTCAGGATTGAGGCTCCCTCTCCACCAAAGATTGATCAAGAGCAATCAATAAAAAGAAGAAGAAAAATCTAAAAGGAAAATAAGTACAAATAAGGAATGTATTTAGTGGTTAATTAAATAAATAAAATTATTAATTAATTATTTAAAAATGAGATTCTCAATTAAATTAAATTATTAAAATGATTAATTTACAAAATTAATTGACCACCGTAATGGTGGTTATTTAAGGTATAAAATCAAATCTTAAATACATGGTGGGTTTCTAAATCAAATAATTAAATAAAATAAAAAAAATAAAATTTTAGTAATTATATTAGTTTAATTAATTAATGTTAGATATTAATTTTTTGGTGATTTCTTTATATAAGGAAATTAGTTGTCTGCAAGTAATATATACATATAGTATAATATGCACATATACAAATAAGGAAATTATTTTGTTGTTATTATATTTTTATTTTATTTTTATTTTAAATAATTATGAAAATATTTACAAATATTTACATTGTGTAAAAATAAATATAAATAAATATATACAATAAATAAATGGTGAGATTTCAAAAACCACCTCAGAAAGCCAACTTTTCAACAATAACTCCAAAAGTTATGAAACCACGACCATTTTAAAGATAATTAAATTTAGAGTACAATGGAAGTGACTTTGATTCAATTTATGCTCGTATGGAGCTGGAATTGATCATTCAATTATCGCTTCACGGCTTTTTCCAAGTGTGATTACTTTTTTTGTACATGATTTATTTTGCAATTATTTTTATTATTATCAAAACATTTTTATTTACAATTTTTTTTAAAAAAATTTAATATGAGGTTAATTTAAATACAAATAAAATAGTGTAAGTTTTGTACAAATATACAAAGAATAAATTTACAAATTATTTTTGATTTTTGGATTAAAGACCCTATCTCCCCCTACTTTATTCCTGGTTGATCATGTCAAGTCTTGACCTTCGCTCAAGGTTCGGGTCAGTCTGCATTTATTCCATAAATACATACTTTATTTTTTCTTTTTCTTCTCTTCTTTATTCTTTATATGAATATAAAAAGTGGCACAAATGAATTTTTAATAAATGCATGCAAAATGATAATTGCATGGAATTAGTGGGAATTTACAGGTATTTGACTAAGGAAATAAAGATAAAATAAAATAATAAAGGAGATGAATCGTGGATTCATCATTCCCCTATATTTTACCTTTGTTATTCCCTTAGCAAACACTTATTTGGAAAATAAGTGAAAACAAAAATAAATAAAAGAAAAAGGAAAGAAATTAGAACAATGTTGACTTTTAAACTTATCTTCATAAATTGGAGTATAAAGCTCGGTCTGACATGGATTATTAGTGTAGAGAAACCTTAATGGAAAATGAATTTAAAACCTAACAACCTTTAAGTTCTATAAGACTCCTATTCAAGTGTCCTTGGCAGTCATGTTAACAAGTGTACATACTCAAATTCTTATGACTATGAATATTTACTTCTACGATGTAAGTGAAATATAGCTCCTCATCTCAAAAGTAGCAAAGAAACATCCTCTCTAAAAAAGGTAACTCTAGTCCCCCAGTCTACGAACTCTTTTCTTGAGGAACGTGGATATTCCCTTTTATGTTCAAGTACAACCAGCTCAAGAAGAGGAGATGGAGAAAAGAATGGACGGTAACCAGTGTAGATACTTATTCTTGGATGCATGACCAGTGTAGTCAAGTCATCCGCTGCAAGCTTATAAAAAATTGATTTTAAAGCTCTTATTCTCTTTTTTTCACTTGTATATACACTCCGAAAGGCATTTTACTTTTCAATCAGGCATGTCCACTTTTGGAGATTCTGCATTTTTTCTTTTCTTTTTTTTGAAATATATACAAGGTGCAGCATGTACATAAGGAGTTTTTCCTCTTGAACCAGTAGACTATCCCTCTTTTGAAGCATTATTACAACCCCACAACATCCTATCTTTAGACCTCAACATCTCCAGACCAAGTTGAGACGTACTTCCCTCCCTAGAGGAGGATGAGAGGTTCTACCTAGATGTACTACCCTTGTATGCTATCCCAAGCCAAAAGATTCTGCCCCACACTACCTCCTCCGTGAAGAGGTACGTGTAGAGTGCTTGTCCAAGATAAGCCATGGTCTGAAAGAATCATACGTGTGTTGTTAAATATTCTACTTAGTCTTATCAAGATGACATGTCAACATAGTCTTATTGACTCAAAGAATTAAGTCACTAGGACCTTAAAAGTCTTAACTCCAGTTCTTATAAGGTTCCTCTAAAATTAAGTGGATTAGAGTACAACTAAGCCCCATTCTTCAATTTTATTCGATACTTAGTTTCAATATCAATATTATCTTGAAAAATGTGCATGCAAATGCAAGAAATATGTACGATGCAAGAAAGCCAATTTTAAACAATTTTCTATTTATGAACTTTTTAAGGTTTTTTTGGAAAAAAGTTAAAAAATGATGCACATGTGAAAAGAAAGATTTTTTTAAAATTTTAATTATGAAAATTTTAATAGACTTTTGGGTTTTGTAGTTTTAAGGGATATTTTTACGAAAAAGGGTTAGTAATATATACAAGTAATACAATAATAATTTTTTTGTGTGTTTTTAAGGGTTAGGTTAGTGGATATGATACACATATTTACACAAGAGTGAGTTAATTATTTACAGGAAATAGGTAGATAAGTCATTTATACAAGTATATATATACAATTAGTAAATAATTTTATGGATGATGCATATATTCCTCAAACATATTTGAAAATAATTTTATAAATACTTTTTAAAACTATAGTCCAAAATAATTTTCAAAACATTTGAAAACTATTTTGCAAACATTTTTCAACCAGTATATATAGATTTTTTCAAAATAAATTTTCAACCATTTTCAAGACATGTGCAAATAGTTTTACAAAATAATTTTATTTCACACAAAGAAAGAAAATTTTTACAAGCCAAAATATTTTTACAAAGGTTGAAGATATTTTTAAAAACATTTTTTAAATAGTTTTCAATAGATTTTCAAACTACTTTCAAAATATTTTTCAAAATATTTTAACCAAGCGTATTAATAAGTATGTAAAAAACAAATTTGAGGGAATATCTGTATCTTTCTATTAGTTTATTTTTCTAAATTCTACACGTATGTATATAGTGTTTTAACTATATTATTTAAAAATACGAAAGTACGAGTTATGGCTAAAGTATATATACAATATAAACGACACCCCCCTATACTTAGATCGAGCTATGTCCTCATAGTGATCAGAGAGCGAGAAAGGAAGACATAACTCATGCTAAGTGTAGAAAAGTGAAAAGAATACTATGCTATACGATGAATAAAAAATATAATGAATAGAGGTCGGTAATTCCCCATATACTTAGGATCAAGTAATCCTAAGTATAGCGTCTGTACACATGGGGAAAACCAAGGGTTATAATGTACAAGGTCTACCTCCCCTATACTTACAGTAAAATATCCCTAAGTATAGGTAGCAAGACATAGATGAAAAGAATAAAAAAAATAATAAATCCATCCCCTCCTCTATACATAGGGTAAAGTACACCCAAAGTATAGCATAATCAAAGGATAAAGATGGGGTGTTAGACTGAAGAATGTGCGATGTGGACAACTGGATCTATACAACTGCAGGAAAGAGGTGATAATCAGGAATGAGATGCAAAGGATGTGAGTCAAAGACCACATATCATACAAAATGAATAGGGGCAATGTCAATGATCAATGGATCATGGTTTAGATAGGCTTCAGGTGCTAGCCATTAACGCGAAAGGTGGAGTCAGATGACATCTCAGATATATCAATCCTACCATTGTTGTACAGTTTTCGGACCAAGTATGGTCCCTTCTTGTTACTCTGCAATTTCCCCGGAAATAATCTGAACCTTGCATCAAATAGCCATACTCTCTGATTCAGCTCAAACTGTTTATGGTTGATATGAGAATCATGCCATATCTTTACTTTATCCTTATATTGTAGGTTGCTTGACAAGGTTGTATCTCTCAACTCCTCTAGGGTTTCCAATTATGCTCTCTTCTGGTCACCTACACTCTTGGGATCCAATAATAACTCAGTGACTACCCCAAGTGACTTGTGCTTTATCTCAACTGGTAAGTGGCATGGCTTGCCATAAACGAGTTTGAAAGGAGATGTACCCAAAGGGATTTTGAAGGAGGTCCTATATGCCCACAAAATCGAGTCCGAAAGCCGTGACCAATCCTTTTGATCTGAACGGATGGCTTCTGCAAGATAGTCTTTATCTCCCTATTTCAAATCTCAGCAAGACCATTAGTCTGTGGATGGTATGGTGTAGCAACTCTATGGTCAATGCTGAACTCGTTAACAAGGGCCCTTACCTTGTCATTGATAAAATGAGTCCCCCCGTCTGAAATCAAGACTCTATGTACCCCGAACCGTGAAAATATATTCTTCCTCAAAAATTTGCAAACAGTCTTTGCATTTGCGGCTCAGGCGGGGATGGCCTCAACTCAACGACAAACGTAATCTATAGCAAGAAAAATGTACTCAAATCCCCGACTCTTAGAAAATGGACCCATAAAATCGATGCCCCATGCGTCAAAGATCTCACAGAAATGAATGGGTTGTATCGCCATCATATCTCTCTGTCCACAAGTACCCATTTTCTAACAAGCAGTACATCTCTTCATGAATTAATATGAATCCTTGAAGAGGGTAGGCCACCAAAGGCCAGATTGAGTCACCTTTTGTGTTGTTCATCTCCCAGAATGATGTCCTCTTGCCTCAAGCTTATGGAAATAGGTGAGGATTCTCTGAGGATCTTCTTGAGGAATACACCATCTCCATATGCTATCCCCCCTTTCATGATGAAGTGTGGGTTCTTCCCAATGGTATGACTTAGCCTATGCAAGAAAGGTCGCAAGTCGTTGTCTAGGCCAACCTTGTGGAACTTTCATGGCGATAAGATAAGTCACAATGTTGGTGTACCATGGAAGTAAGGTGATCGCAAGGATCATCTCATCTGGGAATGTCTCTTTAATAGGTGTGATCTGATCATAACCCTCAAGGTTCTCCAGACGGGAGAGGTGATCCGGCACCACATTTTTTACTCCATGTTTATCCTTAATCTCTATGTCAAACTCCTGGAGTAGAAGAATCCATCTAGACAATCTGTATTTGGCATCTTTCTTTGCCATTAAGTATTGGATGGCGGTGTAATCGGTATAAACAGTCACTCTAGATCCAAGAATGTACGATTGAAACTTATCCAGAGCGAAAACTACGGCTAGCATCTCCTTCTCAGTAATGGTATAGTTATGTTAAGCGACATCCAAAGTCCGGCTAGCGTAGTGAATGGTGAATGGTAATCCATCCCTCCTCTGTCCAAGCACAGCCCCTACAAGAAAATCAGAAGAATCCGTCACGATCTCTAATGGGAGAGACCAATCAGGTGGCTAAAGGAGAAGAGCCTAAACAACTAAACCATTAAGAGTGTCAAATGACTCAAGACACTTATCATTGATAAGGTACTCGGTGTCTTTTGTCAACAAATCAGTGAGCGGTCGGGCAGTCCTACTGAAGTCTTGTATGAACCGTCGGTACAAATCGACATGCCTCAGAAAATATCACAACTATCATAAGTTGGACGGTGGATTGAGTTTCTTAATGATATCCACCTTGGCTGGGTCGACCTCCATGCCCTTGTTGGAGATGATATGGCCAAGGACCGTCCCCTGAGTCACTATGAAGTCACTCTTCTACTAAGATAATACTAGGTTGACCTTGATGCAATGCTGAAGTACTCGGTCTAGGTAAGCAAGACATGCATCAAAACTATCACCGTAGACCAAGAAGTCATCCATGAAGACCTCTAAAAATTCACCCACCATGTCTGAGAAAATAGAAAACATGCACCTTTGGAATGTAGCCGGATCATTATATAACCCAAAGGGCATCCGTCTAAAAGCATACGTCCCAAATGGACAGGTGAAAGTAGTTTTCTCATGGTCTTAGGGCACTATGACCACCAGGTTGTATCCCAAATAGCCATCAAAAAAATAGTAGTAACTCTTCTTAGCTAGCCTCTAAATAATCTGACCTATAAATGGTAGAGGGAAATGATCATTCTTGGTGGCCTGATTCAATCATCTGTAGTCCACACATACCCTCCAAGAAGTGGGTACCCGGGTAGCTATCTCCTCTCCAGACTCGCTCACAAATGTAGTGATGTATGTCTTCTTGGGCACCACATGTAATGGACTAACCCACTTGGAGTCGGAGATGCGGTAGATAAGATCGGTGCTCTACCATTTTGATATATCTTTCATGACCACATCTCGAAGATTCGAGTTCAGTCATCATTGGAACTCACGCGATGGCTTGGCATCCTCTTCGAGATAAATATGATGTGATCACAGGACCAGACTTATCCCCTGATATCAGCTACACTCCATCCAATCTCCTTACGGTTTCTTTCATGAACCTCCATCAAACGAGATTCTTGCTCTCCAGTCAAATTTTTTAAGATAATGGCTGGGTACATCTCAGGTTCACCTGCAAGGAATCTAAACTACAGCAACTGTGGCAAGGGATTCAACTCAGGGAAACTGGGAGCTGGCAAATCTAGCTTCTGAAATGTCTGCGTGAAAGCAACCAAATCTTCCTGGAATAACTCTCACTGATCAAGTGAATCTGGTAAAGATGGCCCTGCTGGTGTGTCTGTAATCGGTGATGGCTCAATCCCCACTCTAGTTGTTGGCTCAGTGGGAATCTATGTTTGAATCCGAGGGATCTGAATCACAATCACAGGAAATGTACTCTGCTTTGCTCTCCATAACGTGAACGTTGGCCTCGAATGTGTCCTCTGCCAAGAGTGTAATATCCGAACTCTCATCTGCTGGAAGCTATGAATCTGTGGTATCTGAAGGTGAGATAAAAGTTCATGATACAGGGTCTGACCAAACTGCTTCATCATCTGTAATCACAAAATCATACTCATGGTGGTCGTCTCGCTCTGTCATCTGCTCTACATCACTGAATTGCTCGGTGAAAGCTGAGATTCTTGCTCTGGTCTCATTGATCGTCTCTATTTGTACACTTTCGCCCTCAACATGAAAGTATACCTTCCCGCTATCATGATTGGACACCACCTTGGTTGTGGCCAAGAATGGATGTCCTAGTATGATGGGGGTATCTGTCACGGACTCAAGGATCTCCATGTACAATACAACAAAGTCCATGGGGAATTTCAGTCCCTGAATTGTGACGACCACATCCTTCAACAACCCCCTCGGCCTCTTGACAGATCTATCATTAAACTGAGGGACTGTCTTGCTATGTCAAAGAGGTTGAAATTCAAATCGGTCGAATAAGGCTGTCGGAAGAAGGTTGATAGAAGAGTGTTGTCTAATAGAGTCTGATCGAACCACTGCTCATGAATATGGCATATGACATATGGAACTCCTGTATCTAGCCTTGTGGCTGGCAAATGGTTCTAAATCGCGAAGCAGGTTGCACGAGTGAGCACATGGATCTCTGCATTGTGGTTGCTTATCTTCCTGTGGATGGTAGTCTTCTCTCTCAGGTTCTTCTAGAATAGAGGGATGTGCTCAAGTACCTCCTGTAGAGTCAGTTGGATATGGAATCTATCTATCATCTACTGGCTGAACTCTAACTGTTGAGATCTTTTTGGATTTTCTTTTTTATTCTCCTTTGCTACGTGGAGTGCTTGAAGGAAGGGGATAGCTGGGCCCTCCTCAGATAGAGGGCTACGAACAGCTTCCTGTGCCTGAGGGAATGGAGTCCATACCAAGATCATCATGCAACACATATTGACTAGAAGTAGATGAGGAAACCTTTCCTTTATTACTTTTTTTGTCTTTTCAAAACTGTCCTGAGATATAATAAAGGGGGGAAACACAACTGAAGTAGAAATCCGATCGACTACGCCATTCTAATGAACCAAAAATCCGGTCGACTAAGGTGGAATAAATATGCAATGTCGTTGCCCTCAATCGGTATGATTGCTCAACAAGAAAAAATATAAAACCACTCAATGAAAAATCAATCAATGAAAAGTAATGTAAGCGGTCTTCACTATTTAATTTACATTGTATAGTGATCAGGGTCGAACACAAGGAGAACGATTAAAGAACTCAGTAGTCAAATCTCGAAAATAAAGGATTTTTAGTGGTTTTTTATTTTTCAATTTTTTAATTTTCAAATAAGGCACAAAATGCATAAGGGAAGAAATGTACATACCATATTTTTTTGTATTTTCAAATAGCCAGAAATGCTCAGAAAATTGGAAAGAAAATATTTTGGATTTTATTGATTTTAAATTGTTTTTGGTAATTTTTCCAAGTTTTTCCTATGTTTTTGTGATTTTATAAATATCAAACAGTACCGAGAAGAGTAAATAATGCACAACCTAGAGTAATTTGCAACTTAAAAATATTTTAATGCCCAAACTCTTGGAAATTATTTTTATGATAAAATATAGACAAATATCTACAATCAGGGACTGAGACCAAAGTTTTTGGATTTTTATAGAATTTTCTAAAGTTCTTCTAATATTTTAAATATTTTGTATTTTTTGGGGTTTTAGAAATAATTAATGCGTGAAAATTGGACAGAAAATAAACTACAATAAAATACACTTGATCTATTTTTTGAATATTCAGACAATATTTGTTTTTTAATGATTTTTCGATTTTCAGGCATAGAAAATGACATTGTTTTTTATTTTTTAATAATATCAGATAAATTTAAATGCAATAAAAACAATAAACAATGAAGAGAAATAAGTTAGGAGAACAACATGATTTTTGCATAATTTATTGAGTAAGAAAAATGTTTATATCAGTCAAACAAACATACAATTTTAAGTTCTGGAAATGGAGGACTGAAATGCAAATATTCAAAAGTTTTACCGCAATATTTAAAAGAGATATATACCCAACGAAAACGTGCAAACCACGTGACTTGCTGGAAGCGGGGGTTTTGGCACAATTTCATAAATCTAAGGCACACTCACGCAATTTTCCAAAATTAAACTTGATCTGAAGCTGGTAGGGACGTTTCTGCAATTTTGAAAACTTTTGAGGGCTAGGATGCAATATTTCCAATTTTTTAATACCCTTTAGGGTTTCTTCTTGCTCGTCCGTTCTTGTTTCAAAAGAGATGCCTCCCCTTGTTCTTCCTCCCAAACGAGCGGCGACGGGCACGGGTGGGGAGTGCGAGCAAGGTCGTGGTCCAGGCAGCGGCGTGCGACCAGGCAGATGAAGGTGGGCAGCCGAGCTCGACGTGTATGGGGGAGGTGATGGATCTAGAGGAAGTTGACTGGTGGAGGTATGGTGTAGCTATCATCGGAGATGGCTGCTCCAAAGGGGCGATACACGCCCCTAGCTCCGCACGGTAACAGTTGGGGGTTCACGATGGAGGTGCAGCGGATCACATAGTTATGTTGCGACACTAGTGGTGGCCGAACACGTGACGAGGACTGCTACAGGTGGCAAAGATGGCAGAGCAGGAGGGGTGTGGTGCTCCTCACATGGGCTGGCATGGAACGGTTGTGGAAGGTCGGCGGTCAGTGGTCGACATCCTCGATCTAGAACAGATGGCTAGCGAAGGGTCGTCTGTGGTTGTAGCTAATGTGGCAGATCTGCTACAGGTGTAGGGGGTGGTGAGGCGACACATGCCCGTAGCGGTGACGGTGGTCTGCGCGATAGAGGTGACGGTCGTCCAACTGGCAAGGGGCGACGGTCGGCGAATGCGAGAGGGTATGGTCGTGGCTCCTGCGGAGGGACCAACGGACGGTATCTCTAGAGGTGGTGGACGGACGCCGCCTGCTTATGATTCTTTTTTATTATTATTTTTATTTATCAACATAAACCAAAAAAAATAGCTTTTTATATTTTTTCAGAAACATGAAATATAAAAAATATTTTTTAAAAAAATTATATTTCTTGTAAAACAAATGTTAAAGAAAAATATATAATCTTTTTTTGTTTGTTTTTTATTTTTTATTTATAAAAAACTTAGGACGTGAGCACAATACCTTCATCCCAAAAATCAAAATAGGAATCAATGAGCGAATACAGATCCGATGAGATGGGAGAAAGATTCGGAGACCCGACCACTGAGTAGGATCATATGTGATAGATTATGTGAGGTAGAATGTGAAATGTAGAGATCAAGAGTATGAAATGCAAATTGGTGTAGGATTTGACGTCAAATGTGAGATTGGATAAAAAAGGTGATGAAAACTGTAGATCTAAAATCTACAATAAAGTTGAAAGTGGAAATTATGCTACGATTATTCTTGAGAAATGAGATAAAAATTGGATCTAACCTGAGGGAGGCGGGAACCATGATGGCCTCGACAACAACCGATTCGCTATCACCTAAAGGCTCGGGGGTTGGGCTCCTCGATCGATCGACGGAAGCTTCAGGATTGGGGCTCCTTTTCCACTAAAGATTGATCAAGATCAAGTGAGGGAGGAGGAGCTCAATAAAAATAAAAGAAAATGCGTACAAATAAGGAATGTATTTAGTGGTTATTAAATAAAATTAATTAATTAATTAAAAATTTAATTCGCAATTAAATAAAATAATTAATTTAATTAATTTACAAAAATTAATAAGCCACCTTAATGGTGGTTATTTAAGGTATAAAATCAAATCTTATATACATGTAGGTTTTTAAATAAAATAAATAAATAAATAATTTTAAATTATATGAATCTAATTAATTAATGTTATATATTAATTTTTTAGTGATTTTTTTATATAAGGAAATTAGTTATCTACAAGTAATATATACATATAATACAATATACACATGTACAAATAAGGAAATTATTTTTTTTATTTTTATTATTTTATTTTTATTTTAAATAATTATAAAAATATTTATAATTATCTACATTGTGTAAAAAAATAAATATGAATAAATATCTACAATAAATAAATGGTGAAATTGCAAAAACCACCTCAGAAAATCAACTTTTTCAATAGTAGCTCTAAAAATTATGAAACCATGGCCATTTTAAAGATAATTTAATTTAGAGTGCAATGGAAATGAGTTTGATTCAATTTGTGTTCCTATGGAGCCGGAATTGATCTTTCAATTGTTGTTTTGCTGCTTTTTCCAATTGTGAATACTTTTATTTTGTACATGATTTTATTTTGCAATTATTTTTATTATTTTCAAAACATTTTTATTTACATCTTTTGTTTAGAAAAAATTAATCTGAGGTCAATTTATATACAAATAAAGTTTTGTAAAAATATACAAAGAATAAATTTACAAATTATTTTTGGATTTTTGGATTAAAGACCCTATCTCCCCCTACTTTATTCTTGGTCAATTAGGTAAAGTCTTGACCTTCTCTCAAGGTTCGGGTCAGTCTGCATTTATTTCATAAATGCATCCTTTATTTTTTTTTCTTTTTCTTTTATTTTTCTTTTCTTCTTATTCTTTTATTTGAATATAAAAAGTGTTAAAAATGCATATTTAATAAATGCATGCAAAATCGTAATTTCATGGAATTAATGTGAATTTACATATATTTGACTAAGGAAATAAAGCTAAAATAAAAGAATAAAGGTGATGAATCCAAGATTCATCACCCATCACAACGAGACTAAGGTTGGGTCCCCTCCTCTGCCTTCGGCGGAAACCCAAAACTCCATCCTCTGCTGCTTCTCATATCTCCTCAAGCAATAACTTGGACCGGAGCATCACCCCGAGTCCCTTTCCCTCTGTAGGTACTATCGCATGCGACGAGTAGCCTTTGGACCCCCAATTGCTTAAGCGGAGCAGTTGTGGGAGGAGCTTCACCACCACATTTATCCGACTATTGTTTCCTTCATCGGAGCCCGTCACCGAACACACATCACTTCCACGAGATTGTTGGACTACTTGCCGACCTCATCTGAGTGACGGAGCTCCTTTCTCGCTCGTTTGATGTTCATTAGGGAAGTGTTCTTGCAGACCTTCCTTCCACCGTTGGATGTGCACCCTTCTGCCAGATCAGATCAGAGCCGCCGCCCGACCGTGCATCCTTTGAGCTGTTAGATCAAGGACCCCTGGCCCATCTGATACACACGCCCGCTACAAATTCTGGACCGTCAGATGCTTTGTAGAGGATAATCACTGCCATACGTTAGAGCCTGACCTTGCATGCTCTACGTACCCCTTTGGGTATACTTCACTTTTGTCCTTGCATGTTTCCACATTTAGATTTAATCCTTTAAATAAATGTGTAGTTAAAAACATTTACAATTTAGACCTCGTACTTTTTAGTATTTACAGTTTAGTCCTTCCGAGTTGAAGTCATGTGTGTCCCCACGTGATTAACTGGGTCGTTTGCATTCTATATCATGAATATTTTCTATCGTTATGAAATGAATGGAATGTTTTAGAAATTACATTTATGCGCATTTGATCCTAGATCGCGTGCGATGCGTATGTTGGTTGGATTAATTGCAGAGTTGGTCCTACATTTTCCTAGCTTATTACCTATTTGATCCGCAAACTTAAACTATTTGCTTCTAGGTCCCTATGAAATTTCTTTAACTCTTTGGCTTTTATTGTACTTAATAAATATCAAATTAATTCTAAAAATTGCCTAAAAATTTCCACTAGCTCCTGCTAATGTGTTGTTTTATTGTAATTTACGTGGATTAATTTGCTTGCATTCTATGTTTTTAGAAATTCAAAAATCACTAAAAAAGTGTCATGTCTAAATTTCAAAAATTATAAAAAACGAAAAATCCTCTAAAAACTCCCTAAAAATTCATGTTCTGTCTTTTCTTGTGCTTTGATTCCAGAATTAATTTTGCTTTAAAAATCTTTGTAAAAACCCTAAAAATCACAAAACAACTAGAAACTTATAAAAACCATATAAAATAACAGAAAAATCTAAAAATTGTGTTTTTGATTCCTGTTTTATCTTTTTGCCTACATTTGATCATAAAATTGCTATCCATGATTTTTGGGCATTTTAGATATTTTTATTTTCCAAATTGGTTTTGGTTGTGCACTATTTTGCATATTTTTCACTATTAGTTTTTTAAAAGTCACAAAATCATCAGAAAAATCTACAAAAATTATCGAAAACATTTCAAAACTTATAAATATTTTTAGTGTAATTTTCTGACCTTTTTTAACTATTTTGAAAAATCCAAAAAGAGTGTTGTGTGTGCTTTTTATTTTGTGTTTGTTTATCTTTTATTGAAAACTAAAATTTTGAAAAATAAAAACCACTAAAAAATATTTTATTTTCAAAATTTGACTACTTAGTTTTCAATCATGCTTCTTGTGTTCGACCCTGGTCGCTATACTAGGTAAATTAAAACAGCAAATCGCTTACATTCTTTGCTTGATTTCTTGAGTGGTTTAATTTTCTCGTTGAGTAAGCCTATTGATGAGAGTCATAACGACCTTTGCTTATTTTTATATTAAACCGTAGTTAGTCGGTCGCTCATCAGTTATATTCCGATCTTATATTTCCACAAGGTTTACAGCTACTTGATCAGTGCCCACCATAATTTTGTGGTCTCGTACAATGAGGATTCGCCTCACAAGCATGGACGCTATAGCCTAGATGTGTATTATGATATCGGGCCTTCATAGTGGCAAAATGGTTTGGAGTTTTTCGAGCTGAACATGGAGCTAGCGGTGGTGTTAATCGTGAACTCGTACTACTTCTTCATAGATCATATTCTTGGAATGTCTGTGAACTCGTAAACGCTCCACATACATAGGTATTTTCCATAACATCATTACATTTTATTGATTGTTGGATTGCAAGGAAACTACTTTATAATCTCTAAAGGGATCTCCAACATTGAGAATGATATTTACTGTATCATTTAGACTTCTCCATTATTTTATCTTATGGGTACCAAACCATCTTCTTGACTAACCAACAACTTCGAATAGGTAGCATTTAATTCAATTATAATTCAAGAGCATGCATGCCAATACACATGGATAATGAGAGATCCATATATGCATGTACTTTGAAGGTGGATTTTATGTGTCATCCATAGATGGTATCATATCCTTTATAACAAATGGAATTTATATCTTGGCGTGTTGTTTATACACGAGGCATGTATATATTAGACATGATTAATTAATTAATGAGCGCATCAAATATATGATGTGTAAAATGTTGCCTGATATGATTGTAAATGCTTTTAGATTTATTTATTTGGGAATACATATGGATGTTTCTAAAAAATGAATACATTTGGATATTATCTACATATTTGTGTGTGTACGTGTATGAGTGTGTGTATCTGCACAAGGTATGAAAATTATCATTGTCGATATTTCAATTATGTATATTCCTCAAACCACTCTCTTAAAAGATGTGTTTATTACTTAATGAAGCATCGATTGCAATGGCAATGGGGTCCTTCACTACAAATGTTAGTAAGAATGGGACACCTGATAAGCTTGTTGATAACATTGTTGTATATCTTTATTCAACCAATACAATCATGCTATCACAAAGGAGGTTATTCTTGATGTTTAGACCTCCAAGCATTTGAAAATTGAAGTTTAGTTGAAGAATTTAGGAAATATGGATCAATCACATATGCATACACATTATATAAGCTCAAGAGAAGCGAGCTTGGTGAAAATGTTGGCTAGAGATTTAGCAGAAGTCTAGGGTTAGCTTTCATAGCACTAAAACATAGATTGAATAGTTTGTGCTTGATTATGTGGAAACTGTTAGTTCATGTTTCATTTAAGAGGTGATATAAGTCTCACATTTTTGACCCTACAATTAAATATGATGGAAATATGTGATGTATTAGATAAATGGTATACATCTCATGTTATTTATCTCATCATGTGCACTTTCTTTTGACCACATACTATGCTTCAGCTTTGTGACATTTTTATCAAAAGCTACTAAACCACTCAAAATTTACAAATTAACTTATGAATTTGAAAAATTCACTATCATCCACACATTAGTTTACTTACACTAGTTGAATACATTAGTTTGAAAAGAGTGATCAATAATCATTAACTTCTTTTATCTTTGATATCTTGGTTTGAAAGATAAGATATAATTAGTGGTAATGGTATGCAGTTCCTAGTATTTGTCAGGAAATTGTGGGCTTTAGAAAATTTGTAGTCTCTATTTATGATGTTAAAGCTCCTAACTTTTATTTTTTTATTTTATGTAATGTATGTTTACTTTGATTAAGTACCTTGATATCATAGAAATATACACAAATACTATTAATTGTTGATGTTTGTGTCCATCCTCACCCTGAAAAGATTAAAATGTATACAGAAATCCAAGAAAACTAATAATGGATCAGGAAATACTACAAGTGGTGTGACTGACATTTTCATTTTTCATTGTTTTTCCTATTTTTGTTTATTCTTGTCTTTCTAAATAAAAGCAACCTCAATTTTTAGATTGTCAGCCTTTATGTTGTTTCCCTTCTGGAGATACTGAATGTTAGTGTACAATTTATGATGTCTACAACTTTTTATAGAATCAATGTGGCAATTTGCATCACCGGTAATTTGAGAATGACACAAAGCATATATCATTACACGATTTTTTCAAGAATATGATCTTAGGACGTGGGACAACCAAAGGAAAACAAGAAAACTGACAAGGACAAACGGGGCAAGGATAAGGGCAAGGCAAAGCTTAGGGACAACACTTTTACTAATTGGTGTAAAAGAATTTTTTATGTAAACATTATACTGTTAAGAATGGTTTACTCTCTAGATTGCATTATACTCTCTAGTGATAGTTTATGCTCTAAAACTTTGTAATGTTAAGAACTTTAGACCATCGATATAAAGTTAGCTTTCTATTATCTTGAACCTTTAGGTTTTAAAACATTTGTACTTTTGTCATCGTAGTTTATATATTGAAATGCATGTGAAACTTTGGCTCTATATGAAGAATCGAGAATGAAGTTGCATTTTCATTTCTCTATTTTAGATTGTACTACATAATTTTCATACAGGTTGAAAGATCTTAGGAGATACTTCTTTAGGTGTAGGGTAACGCTCCCAGGTTGTTTCTATTTTTTTAAATATGAAAGCTGATTTTGCGACTACACAATATAGTGGTAACATAGTCAAAATACTCAACTGTCAATGCAACATGGTCATTGTGATGTGGTGCCAATGTAGTGACAACATAATGGCAATGTAGTTGCAAATAGATAAAGGTTTAATGACTATATTGCGACTAAATTCTAACTAATCACGACTACATTTGCGACTACTTTAACGACAACACTGTAATCGCAACAATTTTGCGACCATATTGGTGCGACTACTGTTTCTACTACGACATGTGGTAGTAAATCCTTGTTGCGACTACGTTGCGATTAATTTGCTACTACTTTACAACTGCATTTGTAGTCGCAGAATCTGTATTTTCTTGTAGTCCGATCGAACATCAATAAAGTAAGCACTTGGAATCAACGAATATTACCAATATCTTATATGGGTTTTCCTTGAACTAAAAAAATACACTCGACCAAGGATTGGGATATTTTGATTGAAAAGTTCGTTGCAGGCTCCAAGGTTGGAAGGCAAAATTCTGCCTCTCCCAAATAGAGTTTGTCATAGAAATTCGGCCCGAACACCATTGTTGACTCATATGTTGTCATGTCTGAAAGCACCCATGGCCACTATAAAAATATTGACAAGATCAGAAGATGTTTCTTGTGTGGAGGAAGGAATAATAACAATCCTCGTTTACAGGTGGCTTGGAAAAAGGTTTGTTATTCGAAAGAAAATGATGGCTGGGACATCTTAGACTTGCATTCTTTCAACAATGACCTCCTCACTAAGATGTTCATTCAAATAACGGAACATAAAAAGAAGCTATTAACTAAAATCATAACTGTCTGTTATCACAGAGGAGGTCCAATTACACAAGGTGGCTGAAAAGTGACCCAACCTGATAGTTCTAAAAGAAGAGACTATTGTCGTTATCGATCAAGTAACTTTACCAGAAAATTTATTTGTTTTTATTTATACTCCTAAACTTGATGCGTATAGAGCTAAGTACGAGAGTGTCGAACTCAGGGAGGCAAACTATTAAAATTATGGTAAAATAATAGAAAAACTAAGGTATATGGGTCTTTTAATTTTTATTTGTTTTTAGGTAATTTTCTGTATTTTTTTTTATTTTTTTGGATTTTATATTATTTTATGATTTTAATATATCTATGTAAAAATATAAGTATGGTTTTATATTTTTATATTTAGTTTAAATTTTGAAGTTTTTATGTGTCATAAGTATTTTATAATTTTATGTAGTTTTTTAGAAAATATTTTGTTGTTTTTATTTGATTTTTAAAGTTGAAAACTATATTTTTTATTTAAAAACAGAATTTTATTTTGACTTTAAAACTAGAAATTTGAGAAAATATTTTTATTTTATTTTTATTAGAAAGTAGATGAATTTACCTACAAAACGATATATTGTACATATTTATACGATTTGTTTTGATATAATTATGCTTTTTGTAAGTTTTGATGCATTTTTCGTTTTTATTAGTTTTAATATTTGATCCTTATTTTATTTTTTTACTACGGAAATATAGTAAAATATGTTATAAGTAATTTTTATAGAATTTTAAAAGTGTTTTTATATTTTTATGCTTTTTGAAGTTTGTTATATTTTTAAGTGTTTTTAGGAATTATTTAATGCTAGAGAATATTTTTATTTTAAAAATATGATTTAATATTTTATGTAGTAAACTAAACACATTTTATATATTTTTTTATTTTCTTTTTATCTTTTGGTATTTTATTCATTATGTATTATAATATGTATAATATGTATTATATATATAGTATTTGGGGTATATATGTAATTAATAGAGAATAATGAGGCACGTGTATAATAATGTAGAAGCCGGAGGTATTCATGCAAAAAGCACCAGAATCCACGTACTATGTCATGTTCTTCAAGTTGCAGCATGACCTAAATGGAATAACACATTCAATGAGGATTTCACCGCAAAATCACTAAAAAGCTTGTGATCATCACGTGAATGCTCAGCCGCTTGGCCCTATTTGTAATATCAAGATGTATCGAGGAACAGATTGCAATTTGACCAACAAGCACGTGCCTCACGCGTGAGTGCTCTTAAGCGGTGGGCCGTGGATGCATTCTGGACATGATGCATGGCGCGGACGGTGTGTGTCGGATGATTTTGATCGAGCCGTGGAGCAGCTTGGCATCGCTGTCGACGCGTGGCTGAGTAGGGGAGCGTTGATCCTATTATGATAGCATTCCTCCCCAATTCACCAGAGGCTCCTAGAGATTCAAGGCGAAAAACTTGATCTCGACATGATGATGAGCTCAATGAAGCTTCGGTTGCTTCACCCTTCGTCTGTGGTGTTCGTGGATTTCGAGCCTCAATAGTTGTTTGTTGTAGACGGTTGAGGTTGTTCTTCAAAGGACCGACACCAATCTGCTCGAAGGTTGTTCATGGAGTTCTTCCCCAAATCTAACTTGGAGCTCCATGCGAAGGTACTTGTGATCTCGACCCTGGTTGTTGATTGGAGTCGTTGAAGTCTCTGATTCGATGCAAAATATCTGGCAGTGGTGAGTCTCAAACAGGACTCTTCTTAGATTGACATCAAGACATGTACATGCAATGGTGTAGATTTACTTGAGCTCGAGGGCTCAGTCCCAAAGTATAAAATAGAAGAAGGTAAGCGGCGAAGCTGACGAAGGTAGAAGGAAAGCTCCAAGTCTCCTGTGATTGAAGAGAATAGGTATGGAGGATAGAAGGTGAAATGGATTAGCCATGATATGTGATGGAGTCCAATCGATTGAGATCAAAACAGAGAGAAATGAAAGGATTGAGAAGAGAAGGAGAATTGCAGGGGAATCGAGAGGATAGAAGAGAATAGAGAGATTGTAGAGGGGGAGGAAATGGGAGAGGACGAGGACTACTAACCTGGGTGAGTCAATGGAAGATGACGATGGATGAGGTACGCATGTGGCGGAGTGATGAGCCGAAAAATCCCCCAAAATTCGGGTAAAGGTAAAATCAATCAAGGGTCGTTGCGACCCGGATCTTAGAGATCGAACTCAACAAGAAAAATAGACCATCAAAATCAAAGTAATCAGTCAAAAATCGAATAGCGGCCTCGCTATTTATTTAACATAGTATAACGACCAGGGTCGGACACAAGGAGCACGGGTTGGCCACAGAGGCCTACGAAGTAGTCGAAAATGTAAATAAAATAAAGAAAATGATTTTTGGTGGATTTTAAATTTTTAATTTTTTTTGTAATTTTTAATTATGAAAAAAATACAAAAAGAGGGCAAAAAGAACACAATCAACAATTTATTCACCACACAAAGACAAACCAGAAAATTAAAATAAAATTATTTTTGGGATTCATTTTTTTATGTGTTCTTGGTAATTTTTTACGAATTTTATGATTTTTTATGGATTTTATAAAAATGAAGTAAGGTAAAAACAGGGACTCAATGTGCAACCAGACTTGAAAGGTTATTTAAAAATGGATAAATAATCTATAAAAGTCTCGAGACAATTTTTATGAAAACTAGGAATGAAAACTAAGCTATAGGAACAAAAATTGTATTTTTTTTGGTATTCTTAGAATTTTTATGATTTTTATAAGATTTTTAGGGCTTTTCAATTTTTAGGTGTTTTGTAAATCCAAATTAAGTGAAATTTGTATTGAAGCAAGGAAATACAAAAACAAACAATACCTAATTTGTTTAGAATTTTTGGTGTGTTTTTGATATTTTTAGTTGATTTTATAATTCAAACAGTAACAAAAACAAGAATATTTGAATTTTTAAAAATAGAAAAAAACTCAAAAATGTCCCAAAAAATTAGTGAATTTTTTACACAGTGGCATGGGCCACATATCCAAATTTCACCAAATTTGAAGTTGATTTGATATTTTATTCAACCAACAAACTAGCAACAGCACACATGGACCTATTCGCAAAGAAAATAAGTTTCAGGGCCAAACTGATAACATGCGTAAGAAAACTTGTGGCCAAAATTGCAAAAAGCTCAGATCGCACGCGTCTGACACGTGATTCATAAGTAGAGGGACTATTCTTATTATTAATGCTTCAAAACATAACATCCAAATGCCCGAAGGGCATACATGCAAATCACTCAGATACTCACGTGTCGAAGCACGTGCACCACAAAGTAAGGACTAAAGTGCAATATCCGAAAGATACAAGTCCTAATATGCAAATGGTCCAAGTGTACTAAATTATTTAAAAGACTAAACAATAACTGAAATAAAGAACAGGGGTTCGGGCACAAGTTACCCAGCAAAGCGCGTGCGGGGCACGTGGGGGCCAGGTGTTAGGCGGTGGATGGCTGATGGGTGTGCAACTCTAGTGATGCCTCCTCGCAGATCAGACGGTCTGGACGAGGGGGCGAACGTGGGGTGCATGTGGCCGTCAGATCGTGGATCCAACGACCTGATCCTGGCAGACCTCGAACGGCTCAGATGGCAACTGGAAGCGAGGCATGATCCAACGGTGGAGAGAGGGTCTGGATGAACTCCTCCCCGACGAACTTCGTCGGCGAGCTGGCGTGGCTGTGCGCGGCCGATGGATGATCGACAAGAGGGCTTTGATGCACCTCGTTGCTCTGCATCTGGTGGAGGTGACCGATGGAGGTCCCAACGGTCCGATCCTCCGGTGAAGGATGGAGGACCTGGGCGACTCTAGCAAGGGATGCGAGATGCGACTCAGGGGGTGTTTAACCCGAAAATCGGTGATCTTAAGTTCCACACAAGGCGGGAACTCAGTCGCTGAATCGACCACGCGAAATCCGGATTAAAACAACAATTAACCCACGACAAATAAATCAAGCAATGAAAATAAATGTGCGGAGTTAAAATTTATTATAACTCTACAACAAGATGTGTATAGGTGCAAGTATTGTAGAGGTCGAACACAGGGAGCAGACAGGTAGAACGGGGCACAAGTGCTCAAAAATGCGTGTGTATGTGATCAAGAGTCTATGATGCTAATTTTTTTTGTGGGTTTTTAATTTTTATAATTTTTATTTGATTTTTAATTTTATATTTTTGTATTTTAATTTTTAATTTACTGATTTTATATTTTCTTTTTGTATTTTATATTTTTTTTATATTTTCTTTTTCAATATTGGAAAGTAAAGACAATGTAATAAAAGGAAAACTAAAGAATAGATAAAAATACTCAAAAATAAGGAAATAAAGTCTTTTTGGTCTTTTTATACTTTTTTACTGTTTTTGTGATTTTTGGGTAATTTTTAGAATGTTTTTGGTATTTTTAATTAGCAAAATAAAGAAAACAGTAGAGAAAATACAAGGCTGAAACTAAAATGGAGAAATAAAATAGAAATCAGTGACGAAAATTCTCCAAATTAATTTTCACTTAAAGATAATCAAACAAAGAAAATTCAGGAAAAGAAAACACTTTTTTTTGGATTTTTTATGGATTTTATAAATTTTTATGAAGGTTTTTAGAGTTTTGCAATTTTTTTTGGAGTTTGGTTTTATATTTTTTAATGATTTTTGGCTGGTAATTAAAACTAACTAAAAGACACAAAATATATTTTTTTGGGATTTTTCTGAGGTGTTTTTATATTTTTTAGTGATTTTCTAATGCAAACAGTGCTGAAAATGGCTATTTTTGAATTTTTATAAATAATAAAATGCAATAATTACGAAAAATAAAAATATGGTAATGAACTATGATGCAACAGGAGCTTAATGCTATTTTTGTGGAATTTTTAGAATTTTATAGACACATGCAATAAATACTAGAAGCAAAAAGAAACTACATGTGTGCAGGGGTATTTTAGTAATATCAGGAAAGAGCGAGGGCTTCTGCGCAAAATGTCCACTGCAATTTAACTTTTAAGGACTAACAATCAATCACAAAACGCGCACGGTGCAATTTGCAAAAATGCCAAGGCGCACGCGGCTTGCACGCGCGCCTGGCGAGGCTGAATTCGCAATTATGAAAAGTCTTGGGGGCTTCAATGCAAAATAGTAAAAGTTATATACTACCGCCCTTTTGTTTTAGTAATGACAGAAAATACCCAAGAACACCGGGGGGTCCCCTGCAAAAACGCCGGGGCTCACGCGCTACGCACGTGAGCTGGCGGGGGTCTCCAGGCAGTTACACAAGAGTCTGGGGGTCTAATTGTAAAGTTTACAAAAACTTTGAATAGCAAATGGAATCTTATAAACTAATTCTTAATAACAAAAATGGGCGAGGTGATTACGCAATTTACCCAGCAGGGGGGCCGATCTGACGGTGGGCTCGCCCCCACTTAAACACGTGTCAATGATCTGGCGGCCCGTACCCCTTCAGCCGCGGATGGTCCAGATTAGATCTTGATGCTTCAATCGGACGGCCGGGCTTCTTTCTCAGACTGACGGTTATGATCAAAAAAGGGGGGGGGGCGAAATCCAACGGCAACTGTGCGTTGCCCCCTCCCCTTCGTTCTCCTCTTGCCCAGGTGTGCGCCTGGCGGTTGTGGCGGCGCGCGGGGCTCCTTCTCCGGCGAACTTCAAGGTGCGGCTCCCCCAAATGGATAGGCGTCAGCTCTGGTGCCTGCGAGGTGCAACAAAAATGGCTCGAGCACGTCGACTCGGCCTGGTGGTTACGCGTGGGTGGCTGGCTGAAAATGGTGGGGATGCCCGGAGCTCGAGAGCTCCGGCAGCGATATGGCGGAATGGATGGTTGCAAAACAAAATGACATAAAAAGGGTTGATATCTAATCCTACGGTAAAACTAAGTTATAAAATCCAAGAAGAAGAAAGGAAATATACCTCAGAAGCTTGATGCTCGAGATGGGACCTCGACGGCGGCCACGCCGGAGGTTGGTGGAGACGCCCTCGCCCACGCCTTAAGCCTCCTCGATGAAGCTGGAGAATGGCCCTGTCACCGCCTTCATCCAGAGCTCCAGAAGAATGCCCCAGACGGGTCAAAAGAGGTTCAAGTTGAAAATGGAGCTTTTGGGGGTTATTTGAAAAGTTGGTCGATGGGGCACATTGATCGAGGCGCAACGGGAAGAGCAGTGATGCTCTCCCCGAAAAAATCCTAGGGCGTGGTAGATGGATCATAGATGATCAACTCTCGTGAAGACATCGACTCGATTCGGTGAAAGATGCGGTCTCCAAAAATCCGCGAAAATCAAGAAAACACACGTTCTGACACTGCCCAGGCTGGGGTCAGAGAGTTGACCGCGGGTCAACTCTCCAGCCCCCCTGGTTGGTCTACGTGGACCAACCAGGAAAAAGCCTAAAAAAATTATTTAGAAATTCATTTTAAAATAGTAAACGATTTTATTATTTTTAGGTTATAAAATAAAAAATATTTGTAATTTTATAAATTATTTTATCATGATTTTTATTTATTTTTATGAGACATATTTTTACAAATTTGCATTTATACCCCTATAGGTATCTATATCTATGTATTTGAGTATTTTATTTTTATTTGTGTCTCTTTAATTTATTTATTTTTAATTCTTATTTTATAAAATTATAAAATACTTTTATCTACACAAATATATTTTTATTTTATTTTTCTGATTTATTTTGTATATTTAATAAAATACAAGTATGTTTTGTATTGGTATAAGTATAGGTATGTATCTATGTATTGAATATATACAAGTATTTTTATATATTTTTTTTGTTTTTATTTAGGTTTTTATTCTTATTTTAATGTACATAATTATTATAAGTATTATTTACAACATTATAAAAATATAAAATTATAAAAATAATAAATAAATAATAAATTGAATATTTTAATATGTACAAGTATACAATGAGGGTCCAAAAGTCAACTTTCAAACCGTAGCTCCGCCAACTGCGAAACCACCGCCATTAATTAGCTTATTTTCTTCTATATACAATTAAAGGTGAGTACGCTGCATTTGGAGTTTTTATTTGTGAGATACGGGTCTGGGAAGTTGGGATTCTGGATTTTTATTCAGGCCATAACTTTTTATCTATACATTATTTTTCTGTGAAATCAATTTTGTATTTTTCTTTATTTTATTATCTACAACTTTCATGTACAAAGTTTCTTTATTTGATGTATAAAAATTGGAACCAAAAATAGGTCCCAAAATGAATAAAGAATGAATAAAATGTATAGGTATTTTATCTGTGTTTTGGCCCTTATCTCCCCCTACTTTATTCCTTGTCGACCTATTCATCAAGATGCCTAGGTCTCGGGGTTTCGGGTCATAAAATATTTGCAATATTTTATTCTTTTTCTTTTCTTTTCTTTATTCTATAATTTTGGCACTAAAAACCGTATTTTATACAATATTTATGCACATATGCATGAATGCTAAAATGCCTATATTAAGCCTATTTACACGCATTTACTAGGGTTTTTAAGGCCAAAATGATAGAATAAAGATGATGAAACGTGGATTCATCATCCCCCTATACTTGCCTTTGCTAGTCCCTAGCAAACACTTATGCAATAAGTGCAGAAAAGAAAAACAAAGAAAAGAAAAAGAAGGAAGATGGACTAAATTTAATCATCAAACTTGTCTTCACAAAATCAAAGTTTGGAGCTTAAATAGGACCTTTGGAATTTTAGTGCGGGCGGAACCTTAGTGAGAACCGTGTTTGAAATCCAACAGTCCTTGAGAATCCCAAAACTCTATCCAAGTCTCCTCAATAGCCAGTTCAGAAATACTTCAACTCATACGCAAACTCTTACGACTATGAATCTGACTTGTACAGTGTAAGTGATGGTGGCTCTCCCCAACTAGAATGGCAAAGAAACTGACTTCTCCAGTACGACAACCCAATGATTCCCCAATCCAATGACTCCATCCTCGAGGAGCGGGGTATTCCCTTCTAAGTTCAAGTGGCAACCAGCTCAAGAGGAGGGGGTGAAGAGAAGAATGGACGGTAGCCAGTGTAGCTACCTATCCTTGGATGCAAGACCAGTGTAGTCAAGTCATCCTGCTGCAGGCTCACATAATATGACTTTGGAACTTAAGCTTGCTTATTGACTTTGTACATACTTGCAGGCTTTTTATTTTTGAACATGCCTGAACCTTTTCTTTTTTTTTTTTCTTTTTTTTTTCTTTTTTTTTTTCTTCTTCTTTTTTTTTTTTTTTGAAATACTATTCACAGCAGCATTTACATAAGGAGTTTTTCCTCTTGAGCCAGTAGACTATCCCTCTTTTGAAGCTTTATCGCAACCCACAGCCTCCTGTCTTTAGACTTCCTAATCACTGGACGGGTTGGGGTGCACTTCCCTCCCTAGAGGAGGACAAGTGTTTCCACTTGTGTGCGTCTCATACCGGCAAATCCAATCCCCTCACCACTCCAACTGAGTTGAGCCATGTGAAAGGTGCAGGTGTCCAAGTTAGGTCATTATCAACAAGAGTCGTACGTGTGCTCTGAAATGCTCTACTTAGGCAATCAAGAATCCATTGAACCAAGTCTCGTGATCCTCAAAGAATTAAGTCAACTAGACCTGAAGTACCTCAAACCCAGTTCCTATAAGGTTCCTGTTATTAGGTAGATTTTAAGGTCCAATCAAGCTCCAATCTTCGGATTTTACTTAGACTTGTTCAACTATCAAACTCAATCCGAAAAATGCGAATGCTATGCAATGCAATGCAGAAAATATTTTTGTGATGCAATTTTCAAGGATTTTGAACTTTTTATGGATTTTTGAAAATATGATGCATGCAGATGCAATTTTTTTGTATTTTTCAAAAAGATTTTTCAAATGTTTTTGGATTTTAGTTTTTGCAAATGTTTTTGGGCTTTTTGAAAACAAAAAGGTTTTGGCTGAAAAATAGGTTAAAATATGTACACGGGAGTGCTTCTTATATTTACAAGAAGTGGATTTTAAGGATTTACAGGGTAAGTAGTCAATTTTATACATATATACATATATAGTGGATTTTGGTGTGATGTGTATATTCCTCAAATTTATTTGAAAACAATTTACACACAATTTTTGAAAACTATAGTCCAAAATAATTTTTACAAACATTTTACACACATTTGAAAATCATTTTGCAAAGGCTTTCAAAACAGTATATATAGGTTTTTCAAATCATTTTTGCAACCATTTTTCAAACCATTTGCAAATCATTTTTCAAACATTTTTATTTCACACAAAGAAAATAAATTTTACAAACCACACATTTTTACAAAGGTTGAAAACATGAAACAAAATATTTTCAAAATAGTTTTCAATAGATGTTCACAAAGATTTTCAAACTATTTTTCAAACATTTTGCAAAAAAACATTTTCACCTGATTTATTAATCAGTAAATACAAAAAGAATTTGAGGAATAATCACATCTTTTTATTAAGGATTTTTAATGAATTTTAAAGAATTTTTAGCCATATTTATTAAGAAAATACGAAAGTACGAGTTATGGCTAAAGTATATACGTAGTATATACGACCCCCCTATACTTAGCTTGAGCTATGTCCTCATAGATCAGAGAGAAAAGAGAAGACATAACTCGTACTAAGTATAGGCAAGTCTAAAGAATAAATGAATGAATCAATGAGAAGTTGACCGTCCCCCCTATACTTAGGATCAAATAATCCTAAGTATAGCAGACTGTACACAAAGCAGGGAGGGTCAAGGGTGGGAATGAACAGATCGTACTCAGGTTGTCTCCCCCTATACTTAGGGTAAGATATCCCTAAGTATAGACAAGAAGAGGAGACAATGGAGAGGATCGAAAAGAATGGAGAAACTCGGGGTGCACACCCCCCCTATACTTAGGACAAAGTACGTCCTAAGTATGGAAAACTGTCTACAAGGGCGACACCTTTTTGATAGATGAAGAAGATAGACAAGGAAAAGAAGAAAAGAAGAAAAGAAGAAAAAGAGATGAAATTAGAAGAAGAGATTGTGAGGATGTACGCATCACTCCCCCTATACTTAGGGTGAAAGAAGCCCTAAGTATAGGCAACGACAGGAGCGATGACACAGAACGATGAAAGAACACTCGGCTCGTCCACCCCCCTATACTTAGGACAAAGTACGTCCTAAGCTAGGCAAACACGAGAATGGGTGGACGAGCAATACGGAAGAGAGACGGAGGTACACAACACGAATGTACAACAGGATGGATGTACAGAGGGTCAAGAAGGTAGAAAGCGAACCTTCTTGCGAGACCGCTGAGGAATAGATCTAGTGTGGTGCAGGTCGACATCGGGGTCCACAGTGGACGGAATCCGATCAGGGTCGACGGGGTGAAGGTCCTCAGTGGAATTGAATCTGAAAGGGACGAACTGGTCAATGGAAGTAGTACGGCTAGGTTCTCCCTTGGCGGTCCTCTGGTGTAAAGGCACAGACGTGTGAGTGAAAGAAGTGTGACTCGGTCCGGCCTTGGGAGTCTCGCTGGTATCAAAGTGAAATGGGATAAACTCATCATCATCGGAAGTAGTGTACTCAGAGTCATCCTGCGAGGAGTCATCCAGGTCAAAACCAAAAGGCACGAACTCATCGGTGGAAGTAGTCGAACTCTGTTCGTCCTCTATAATCTCAACTGGATCATCTTTTTCATCAAAAGGTCCGAATCTCTGAAGAAAAGCAACAAAATCAAATTCGGCCTTAGTCTCATCAGTATCTACATGGACAGGAGCGGACTCATCAGTGGAAGTAGTCAGAGCATGTTCGTCCTGTATAGTCTCTATATCTGCCCTCCGCTCAATGGTGTCAATCGTGTAAATACCGCGGATGTCATCAACACATCGCCAATCACAGGAAGCGGAAACACCAAGGTCTATGCTTTCCGAGCTTTCCTCCTTGGAGAGGAATTCTCGGGTCTCATCATCGGTAATAAAGAAGGTCTCTCTGATATCCTCATATAGATCATAGTCCTCGGGGTCAGCCAAGATAGGTGAGGTCACATCAGGTGCGGGTCTCTGGTCAGCAGTGGGTGCGGTGATCACTGCTTCGCCCTCGTCAGCAGGACGGAAGCGAATCTCTCCTGATCCGTAGTCAATAACGACTCTCGCAGAGGCGAGGAATGGTCGTCCCAGGATGATTGGAGAATGCTCCCCTGTGGAGTTCTCCATGGGCAACACGACAAAATCAACATTGTGGCTCGTGCCCTGAATCGATATGACGGCGTTTTCAAGGATACCCTTCAGCCTCTTTATTGATCCATCAGCGAACTGTACGATCATCCTGGTTTTCTTGAGAGGCCCTAAGTGAAGAGACTGTACCAGCGAGAAGGGTATGATGCTAATCGAAGCATCACCGTCTAGGAGAGTGTGATCACAAGTATGATCAGAGATGGTGCAGCTAATGAAATGTGTGGCAGTGTTCCTCTTCTTGGGAATGGGACGGTGTGTGATGGCGTGGGCAGTGGCCATGGTCAAGATATGACGCTCAGATCTGCTCCTCCGCTTTCTCTTCTTGGGAAGAGGAGCAGATGAATCGGTCATGGCCTGCTGAAGTGGGGCACGGATAATCTCATGTATGGTGGCTACCACTTCGGGTTCAGTCAGCATTTTTTTGAATTTTTGGACCTCCTCCATACAAGGGAGGAAGTCGGAATCAGCATATACACGAGGCATGCCAAGAGCAGTCTGTACAGCGGCATCCTCGGGGTCAAAGGTGGGACTGGGTGTGAAAAGCTGTGTGGTCAAAGGGTCTGGCAAGTGGTACCTCTCCTCACAGTCTGGCTCGATCATGTGTCTCCCGAACTCTTTTTGTATTTTTAAATTTTTCTCATTTTTTTGTATTTTTGGCGATTGCAAGCTCTCATAGAAATCCTCGAATGAATCCATATCTTCAAATGGTGGAACATCATGGTCGCTCTTATTGGTACTGGTGAGGTGGTCAATCCTCTGTCTCATATGATCCATCATTTGGGTCAAGTGCTCAAGGGTGGACTCCATGAAAGGTGACTCCAACAGCTCGGCCTCGGGTGGATGTAAAGGTGGAGGATATGGAAGTGGGGGTGGGTGTGGATAGAAGTCCAAGGTCTGATACTGTGGCTGAGGCGGGTATGTACAAAAGTCAGGAGCAAAGTCCTCCTGGAAAAAAGGAGCTGGACCAGCTGGAGTGAGCGAATGATCCGCAAAATCCGGATAAAATACGCTCCAGTTGGCCATCTCGAAAACAAAAGGAAAATGATCGGGAGAGCACGACGGTCAAGTCCAGAGAGTGGAGAAGAAGGCGCAAATGCGCGGGGATGATCTAGGACACACACAAAACAATCACAAGCAAAAATGAAAAGAATACAAACCCTCAATTCACCTACTCAACTCGGTAGAGACCGCAAAGAGCAGTCTTTTTATCTTGTCGGTTTTAGAGTTAGGTGAGAAGTCAAAGAATTGCACACACACTTAGGGGCTTGATGGGATTTGGGCACTAATCCTTAAGGTGTGCGCGAGCAAATAAAAGCGAAGACAATGAGGGGATTACTCGCCCCAATACAAGATTTTTCTTTTTGATCGGTTTTAGGGTCGAGTAATGTTAACAGTCCCAATTTTATGGATTATCACTTTTTTTTGTTTTTAGTGAGTAATGCACGATCCTATCGGGGATTCAATTCCTTTAAGATCCTAGGTTGGCAAAATCAGAGGTAGAGAGACGGAAAAGCAATGCAAGCGGCAAATAATGATGGATGCTAAAGCGTAAATGCTCACCTTGCCTCCAGCACTCTACATGCAAGGATGCTCAGCAGAATTGAAACCTATCTATATGCGAATGCAAAAGCCGATGAAATCGCCCTAAGTTTCAGAAATTGCTATTAGCGGGAAGAACCACAAGTCGACCGTCAACCCTCAATCCTAATGTCCGGTCTAGGCTCACCCCTCCTCTGCTCAACAAATTGAGGGTAGGAGAAAGCGCTTTGCGGGGAGAGCTCGCGGCGCGACGGATTGAAGGTGATGATCAACTGTTTAAAATTTGACTAAGTCCAAACGAAACTATAGGTACATGCAATGTTGATTAAGGTGTTTGGACCTAATGCTACGCAAGCAATCCTAAATCTAAGGGCTCAATCACACAAAAGAAATAAAATCGGAAAACAAAACAAAATAAAAAAATGCGAAGAAAACCGTAGAAAGCCGCGGTGAGCCCCCAGTTGAACAGACACCTGGAAGTTAGGCTCGAATGTCCAAGTTCGGGGGTACCTGTATTATTACAAATTAAGAGTCTCTCACTTACTTAAATTACAAAAATAAATGCAATAAAATAAAAGCTCAGAAATTGTCTTCAAAATTGCCCTCCAAGTCCGCCTTGGTGCGAAGCCAAAGCCACCTCACGTGGTTGCACGAGCGCTCCTAGAAAGGAGTGCCTCCCTCGATCCGCGTACCTCGCACAAAGCCAAACAAGAGGGTGGTCAGACAATTCAAATGATATATCAAAATAAAAGAGCAAAAAATAAGCAAAAATAAAAACCGCGAAATGTAGACAAATAATCACAAACACAAACAAGACCCGAACTACGCGCTGTTGCTCCCCGGCAACGGCGCCATTTGTTTAACCCGAAAATCGGTGATCTTAAGTTCCACACAAGGCGGGAACTCAGTCGCTGAATCGACCACGCGAAATCCGGATTAAAACAACAATTAACCCACGACAAATAAATCAAGCAATGAAAATAAATGTGCGGAGTTAAAATTTATTATAACTCTACAACAAGATGTGTATAGGTGCAAGTATTGTAGAGGTCGAACACAGGGAGCAGACAGGTAGAACGGGGCACAAGTGCTCAAAAATGCGTGTGTATGTGATCAAGAGTCTATGATGCTAATTTTTTTTGTGGGTTTTTAATTTTTATAATTTTTATTTGATTTTTAATTTTATATTTTTGTATTTTGATTTTTAATTTACTGATTTTATATTTTCTTTTTGTATTTTATATTTTTTTTATATTTTCTTTTTCAATATTGGAAAGTAAAGACAATGTAATAAAAGGAAAACTAAAGAATAGATAAAAATACTCAAAAATAAGGAAATAAAGTCTTTTTGGTCTTTTTATACTTTTTTACTGTTTTTGTGATTTTTGGGTAATTTTTAGAATGTTTTTGGTATTTTTAATTAGCAAAATAAAGAAAACAGTAGAGAAAATACAAGGCTGAAACTAAAATGGAGAAATAAAATAGAAATCAGTGACGAAAATTCTCCAAATTAATTTTCACTTAAAGATAATCAAACAAAGAAAATTCAGGAAAAGAAAACACTTTTTTTTGGATTTTTTATGGATTTTATAAATTTTTATGAAGGTTTTTAGAGTTTTGCAATTTTTTTTGGAGTTTGGTTTTATATTTTTTAATGATTTTTGGCTGGGAATTAAAACTAACTAAAAGACACAAAATATATTTTTTTGGGATTTTTCTGAGGTGTTTTTATATTTTTTAGTGATTTTCTAATGCAAACAGTGCTGAAAATGGCTATTTTTGAATTTTTATAAATAATAAAATGCAATAATTACGAAAAATAAAAATATGGTAATGAACTATGATGCAACAGGAGCTTAATGCTATTTTTGTGGAATTTTTAGAATTTTATAGACACATGCAATAAATACTAGAAGCAAAAAGAAACTACATGTGTGCAGGGGTATTTTAGTAATATCAGGAAAGAGCGAGGGCTTCTGCGCAAAATGTCCACTGCAATTTAACTTTTAAGGACTAACAATCAATCACAAAACGCGCACGGTGCAATTTGCAAAAACGCCAAGGCGCACGCGGCTTGCACGCGCGCCTGGCGAGGCTGAATTCGCAATTATGAAAAGTCTTGGGGGCTTCAATACAAAATAGTAAAAGTTATATACTACCGCCCTTTTGTTTTAGTAATGACAGAAAATACCCAAGAACACCGGGGGGTCCCCTGCAAAAACGTCGGGGCTCACGCGCTACGCACGTGAGCTGGCGGGGGTCTCCAGGCAGTTACACAAGAGTCTGGGGGTCTAATTGTAAAGTTTACAAAAACTTTGAATAGCAAATGGAATCTTATAAACTAATTCTTAATAACAAAAATGGGCGAGGTGATTACGCAATTTACCCAGCAGGGGGGCCGATCTGACGGTGGGCTCGCCCCCACTTAAACACGTGTCAATGATCTGGCGGCCCGTACCCCTTCAGCCGCGGATGGTCCAGATTAGATCTTGATGCTTCAATCGGACGGCCGGGCTTCTTTCTCAGACTGACGGTTATGATCGAAAAAGGGGGGGGCGAAATCCAACGGCAACTGTGCGTTGCCCCCTCCCCTTCGTTCTCCTCTTGCCCAGGTGTGCGCCTGGCGGTTGTGGCGGCGCGCGGGGCTCCTTCTCCGGCGAACTTCAAGGTGCGGCTCCCCCAAATGGATAGGCGTCAGCTCTGGTGCCTGCGAGGTGCAACAAAAATGGCTCGAGCACGTCGACTCGGCCTGGTGGTTACGCGTGGGTGGCTGGCTGAAAATGGTGGGGATGCCCGGAGCTCGAGAGCTCCGGCAGCGATATGGCGGAATGGATGGTTGCAAAACAAAATGACATAAAAAGGGTTGATATCTAATCCTACGGTAAAACTAAGTTATAAAATCCAAGAAGAAGAAAGGAAATATACCTCAGAAGCTTGATGCTCGAGATGGGACCTCGACGGCGGCCACGCCGGAGGTTGGTGGAGACGCCCTCGCCCACGCCTTAAGCCTCCTCGATGAAGCTGGAGAATGGCCCTGTCACCGCCTTCATCCAGAGCTCCAGAAGAATGCCCCAGACGGGTCAAAAGAGGTTCAAGTTGAAAATGGAGCTTTTGGGGGTTATTTGAAAAGTTGGTCGATGGGGCACATTGATCGAGGCGCAACGGGAAGAGCAGTGATGCTCTCCCCGAAAAAATCCTAGGGCGTGGTAGATGGATCATAGATGATCAACTCTCGTGAAGACATCGACTCGATTCGGTGAAAGATGCGGTCTCCAAAAATCCGCGAAAATCAAGAAAACACACGTTCTGACACTGCCCAGGCTGGGGTCAGAGAGTTGACCGCGGGTCAACTCTCCAGCCCCCCTGGTTGGTCTACGTGGACCAACCAGGAAAAAGCCTAAAAAAATTATTTAGAAATTCATTTTAAAATAGTAAACGATTTTATTATTTTTAGGTTATAAAATAAAAAATATTTGTAATTTTATAAATTATTTTATCATGATTTTTATTTATTTTTATGAGACATATTTTTACAAATTTGCATTTATACCCCTATAGGTATCTATATTTATGTATTTGAGTATTTTATTTTTATTTGTGTCTCTTTAATTTATTTATTTTTAATTCTTATTTTATAAAATTATAAAATACTTTTATCTACACAAATATATTTTTATTTTATTTTTCTGATTTATTTTGTATATTTAATAAAATACAAGTATGTTTTGTATTGGTATAAGTATAGGTATGTATCTATGTATTGAATATATACAAGTATTTTTATATATTTTTTTTGTTTTTATTTAGGTTTTTATTCTTCTTTTAATGTACATAATTATTATAAGTATTATTTACAACATTATAAAAATATAAAATTATAAAAATAATAAATAAATAATAAATTGAATATTTTAATATGTACAAGTATACAATGAGGGTCAAAAAGTCAACTTTCAAACCGTAGCTCCGCCAACTGCGAAACCACCGCCATTAATTAGCTTATTTTCTTCTATATACAATTAAAGGTGAGTACGCTGCATTTGGAGTTTTTATTTGTGAGATACGGGTCTGGGAAGTTGGGATTCTGGATTTTTATTCAGGCCATAACTTTTTATCTATACATTATTTTTCTGTGAAATCAATTTTGTATTTTTCTTTATTTTATTATCTACAACTTTCATGTACAAAGTTTCTTTATTTGATGTATAAAAAGTGGAACCAAAAATAGGTCCCAAAATGAATAAAGAATGAATAAAATGTATAGGTATTTTATCTGTGTTTTGGCCCTTATCTCCCCCTACTTTATTCCTTGTCGACCTATTCATCAAGATGCCTAGGTCTCGGGGTTTCGGGTCATAAAATATTTGCAATATTTTATTCTTTTTCTTTTCTTTTCTTTATTCTATAATTTTGGCACTAAAAACCGTATTTTATACAATATTTATGCACATATGCATGAATGCTAAAATGCCTATATTAAGCCTATTTACACGCATTTACTAGGGTTTTTAAGGCCAAAATGATAGAATAAAGATGATGAAACGTGGATTCATCAGGGGGGTATCTCGCGCTTATTCACCTGCAAAGGAAAGCTAGTGCTCGGAGGAAGACGTCGGCATGGGTTATTTGAGAAACAACAAAGGGAAGCGGGGTGGTTTGTCTAAGTGGGGTCCCGGCGGAGGCGGCGGAAGGGACCTAGCCCGATCTTGGCTCGGTTAGCCAAGATCGAGGTGATCAGATCGTGGAAGGAGGGTGACGATGAGTCGAGGTGTCTATCTATACAGATAGGGTGGGGTGATGGGGCTCCGGCCACTGGGGAGGAGCTGGCGGAGCAAGATCGGAAGGATTGAATCTACTCGACGAATTAAAAGCTAATGGAAGTACCTGATGGTCAAACACATCTAGGCTGGAGATGTTGAGTCTCCTACAGTCTTTGCCTCGATGGAGCGACGCCTCCAGAGGCTCGGGCTGTGCTGGCAGCGGAGCTCGACGACGATGGTCGCTGGACCTAGGGCAAACGCCTCCAAATCCTTGCTGTAACACGCTCAACCACTCGTGTCACTCGAGGATGAAGGTGGAGATCACTGGAGTCGAAGACGGGAGCCAAAGGTGTGGAGGAATGCGGCTGGAGCGGAGGTTATATACATGTGCAGGTCCGATAAGATGGGAGTGGAGCACGTGGATGATGCACATATCCCTAAGAAGATGCCCGGGCGTAAATCTCGGATGTGAGCTTCTCAATCGGAACCCTGGGTTTGGGTAGATGGTTATCGGATCAATCCAGGGAAATTGGGCGAAATCGGGTTGACTAAAGGTCCGCGGGAAGATGTGATCCTGAGGGGAGAGTTGACCGGGGGTTAACATCCCCCGTGGACCAATGGGAAAATTTCGTTGGAAAATTATTTGAAAATTCAAAGTAAAATTGAAAAATGTTTTATTTCATAGTATTTTCAACATAAAAAATGTTTATTTATTTTTTAAAGTATTTTTAGTGATATTTATTTATTTATTTGAAAAATAAACTATGTATATACATTATATTATATTATATTATATTATATTATATACAGGTATATGTACCTATGCATTTTTTTATTTTTTTAAATTATTTTATTTATGTATAATTATCCTAATTTGATATTTTATATATTTACATCATAAAATTTGGGATATAGAATAATTTTTATTTGATTTTTATTAATTATTTACAAGGGTAAAATAAATAGTTCTTTTATTCTTATATACATGGTATATGTACACTAAGGAGAGAGAAATTATTTATTTTTGTTTTTAGTTTTTCTCGTTTTTATTTTATTTTTATAAATGTATACAAATTGTGAGAAACACATAAATATTTTTATTTTATGAAAATAAAATATATACATAATAGGGGGAATATCTGTACATAGATGAATGGCCCTATCTCTCTCTCTACTTGTTTTATTTTGCGGTCAGGACAATGATTGACCTTCCCTTGGGTTCGGGTCACTCAATATTTGTTCTAAATATTTCCCTCTTTTTCTTTATTTCTTTATTCCTTTATTTTTGTGCCAAAACATGCTAATTATGGCTATTTACATGAATCATGCACTTTGACAATTTATTCTATTTACAAACATTTACATGGTATTTTACCAAGATTTCTGGCTAAAATAAAGGAATAAAGAGTGATGAATAGGGATTCAACACCCCCCTATACTTTATTTTTGCTTGTCCCTTAGCAAACACTTATTTGAAAAAGAAGTGCAAAAGAGAAAGAAAAAGAAAAAGATGGGAAATCAAGGTTGATTTTTAAACTTTCCTTCATTAAATTGAAATATGGAGCTCAGTCAGACCTTTGGATTATTAATTTATGGGAACCATATTTGGACTTAAGCTTAAAACTTAACAGCCTCTAAGTTCCAACAATCTATGGTCAAGACTCCTCAATAAACCAGATCAGAACAAGTCTACATACACAAACTCTAATGACCATGAACCTTTCCTTGTACTGTGTAAGTGATATGTAGCTCCCCACCTCAAAAGTGACAAAAAAACAACCTCCCTCAACCTAGTAACTCTAATGCCTCGGTTTGGAAACTCTTTCCTCGAGGATCAGGGTATTCCCTTCTAAGTTCAAGTATAATTGTCTCAAAAAGAGGGGGAAGAAGAGAATGGACTATGACCAGTGTAGCCATGTATCCCTGGGAGCTCTAACCAGTGTAGCTGAGTCTCCCGCTGCAAGCTTCATGAGATCGTCATGTGTAACATAAGCTTTGCTTTATTTGAATATATACACTCCGGTGGGATTAATAAATTTTCAATCCGACCCACCACTTTTTTGGAGTATTTTCTTTCTTTGCACATTTTTTTTCGATGTGCATATGTACAACATATCTACATGGTGCATCATATATACATAAGGATTTTTTCCTCTTGAGCCAGTAGACTATCCCTCTTTTGCTGCTTTATTGCAACCTACAGCTCTTGTCTTTAGACTTCATAACCACCAGACCAAGTTGAGACGCACTTCCTTCAGTATAAGAAGAAGAGAGGTTCCGCCTAGAAGTACTACCCTCATATGCTACCCCAAGCCAAAGGAACTTGCCTCCTAACCACTTCATCCGTGGAGAGCTAAGTGTAAAGTGTTGGTATAAGTAAAGACATTGTCTCTGAGAGTCATGTGTGCGTTGTTAAGTGCTCTACTTAGGTTCATGAAGATGACATATGCTCATAGCCTAGTGGACTCAAAGAATTAAGTCCCAATGGACCTGAAAAGTCTTAGTCCTAAGCCCTATACGGTTCCTCTTAGAATTAGGTGGATTAATATCTTAACCAAGCTCCATTTGTCAATTTAATTGCAGGACAGTTTAAATGTCAACCACGATTTGGAAAAACTGGTCAAATATTTACAAAGATGCAAAATTTTACAAGATTTTACAAATGTGCAAAATTTTTGAAAAATGTTTGAAAACATGGATATATGCATGAATGCGAAATTTTGCAAAATATTTACAAAAATTTGCACAAGGTTTTTGCAAAATTTTTGTTTTTCAAACATTTAACAAAAATTTTGTACTATATACATAGTTTTGATATCAAAATATTTACAAAGTATTTACACAAATCATTTTTACAATCATTTGTACGAAAATAATTTTTATACATAGATAGGTATGTGCAAGAAGAATTTTATGTACAAGGGAAATTTTTTAAAAAACTTTTATGGATTTTGAACCCTTTTATTTATAAACACACTCACACAAAGTACGAGTTATGGCTAAAGTATATATTAAATATATATGACACCCCCTATACTTAGCTCGAACGATGTCCATAGAGTGATCAAGAGCGTTGAAGAAGACATAACTCGTGCTTAGTATAGGGAAGTGAAAAGGGATGATATGTACAAAGATAAATCAAAGAATAGAATAAAGATAACTCAGTGTTTCCCCCTATACTTTGGATTAAGTAATCCTAAGTATAGTAAGTTGTAAAATATCCCTAAGTATAGGCAGCAAAACAAAGGTAGAAAGAATCAATAGAATACCCGAGAGTCCTACACCCTCCCTATACTTAGGGTAAAGTACACCCTAAGTATAGCAAAATCATAAGATGAAGATGGGGTGTGGAACTAAAGAATAGAGTGATATGGACAACTGGATCTATACAAGTCGGAAGAACAGTGATAATCAGGCGTGAGATGCAATAGATGTGAGTCAAGAGACCACATCTCACGCAAAGTGAATCGGGGCAACGTCAATGACCCGAGGCTCATGATCTAGATATGGCTTGAGCCGCTGGTCGTTAACACGAAAGGTAGCATCAGAAGACAACTCAGATATGTCAATACTTCCATTGTCATATACCTTTCGAACCAGATAGGGTCCCTTCCATTTGCTCTGTAGCTTCCCTGGGAATAAACGTAGCCTAGCATCAAACAACCATACTCTCTGTCATGGCTCAAATTGCTTGTGGCCGATATGAGAAACATGCCACTCCTTCACTCTCTCCTTATACTGTAAGCTACTCGAAAAGGTTGTATCACGAAGCTCCTCCAGGGCTGCTAACTCTACCGTCTTCTGATATCCTACACTCACTGGACTCATAAGTATACCAGTGACTTCCCAAAGTTACCTATGTCTCAGATCGACAGATAAATAGTAGGGCTTGCCATAAACGAGGCGAAAGGGAGATGTACCCAAAGGCATCTTAAAGGACGTCAGATATGCCCACAAGACCGAGTCCAAAAGCTGTGGCCAATCCTTTCGATCAAGGCGGACGACCTTCTGTAGTATAGTCTTGATCTCCCAGTTCGACACTTCATCAAGACCATTCGTCTGAGGGTGTTATGGAGTGGCTACTCGATGGTCTATGTTAAACTCGCTAGCAAGGTCCTTTCCCTTGTCGTTGACGAAATGAGACCTCCCGTCAGAAATCAAAACTCAAGGTACCCCGAACTGTGAAATGATATTCTTCCTAAAAAATTTGCAAACAGTCCTAGCATCTGTGGTTCGAGCGGGGATGGCCTCAACCCAATGACTTACATAATCAACGGCCAACAGAATGTACTCAAATACCTGACTCCTAGGGAATGGACCTATGAAATCGATGTCCCATGCGTCAAAATCCTCACTGAAGTGAATGGGATGTATCGGCATCATATCACGCTGTCCACAAGTGCCCATCCTCTGACAGTCAGTACACCTCTTCACGAACTTATCTGAGTCCTTGAAGAGAGTAGGCCACCATAGGCCGGATTGGAGCACTTTCTATGTCGTTCTCCTCCCAGAGTGATGTCCGCCTGCCTCTAGCTTGCGGCAGTAAGTAAGGACGCTGTGGTGCTCCTCCTGAGTAATGCACCGACACCAGATACTATCCCCTCCCTCATGATAAAGGACGGGATCCTCCCTATGATAAAACCTGGCCTTCGCAAGGAAGGTCTCAAGTTTCTGCTTGGGCCAATGTTGTGGAACTTTCTTAGAGACAAGATAGTTCACAATATCGGCATACCATGGGAGAGAGGTGATAGCAAGGATCGCCTCATCTAGAAAGGTCTCACATATAAGCTTAGTCTGCTCAAAATCCTCAAGATACTCCAATCGGGAGAGATGATCTACCACTACGTTTTTGACTCCAGGCTTATCCTTAATCTCTATATAAAACTCCTAAAGTAGAAGGATCCATCTGGTCAATCTGGCTTTGGCATCCTTCTTTGCCATGAGGTACTTGATGGCAGTATGATCAATATAGATGGTCACTCTAGATCCAATGATGTAAGATCTGAACTTATCTAGGGCGAAAACTACGGCTAGCATCTCCTTCTCTATAACTGTGTAGTTCCGCTGAGCGACATCCAAAGTACAGTTAAAGTAGTGAATATCAAATGCGACTCCATCCCTCCTCAGTCCCAACACGGCCCCCACGGCAAAATCGGAGGCATCCGTCATGATCTCGAATGGGAGAGACCAATCAGGCGGTTGGAGAACTGGAGCCTCTACAATATGACTCTTGAGAGTCTCAAATGATGATAGACACTTATTATCTACAAGGAACTCGATGTCTTTCGTCAGCAGATCAGTCAACGGTCGGGAAATCCTACTGAAATCATGAATGAAGCACCGGTAGAAACTGATGTGCCCCGGAAAAGATCGTAACTACCGTAAGTAGAACGGTAGATTGAATTTTCTAATGACATCCACCTTGGCCGGATCAACCTCCATGCCTCTGTTGGAGATGATATGGCCAAGCTGAGTCACCATGAAGTGATTCTTCTCCCAAGACAACACATGGTGAACCTCTATGCATCGCTGAAGTTCTCGGTCCAGGCAGTCAAGACAAGAATCGAATCTGTCGCCGTAGATCGAGAAATCATCCATGAAGACCTCCAAGCACTCCCCCCATGTTTGAAAAGATGGACAACATGCATCTATGGAATGTCATCGGAGCGTTGCACAATCCAAATGGCATGCGTTTGAAAGCATATGTCCCAAAGGTATAGGTAAAGGTGGTCTTGTCTTGGTCCTCGAGCGCAATGGCTACCTGACTGTATCCGGAGTACCCGTCCAAGAAACAGTAATTGCTCTTCCCTGCCAGCCTCTCTATAATCTGATCAATGAAGGGCAGGGGAAATGATCCTTTCTTGGTGGCCCGGTTCAATCGTATGTAGTCCACATAGACCCACCAAGAAGTGGGTACCCGGTAGCGATCCCCTCTCCAGACTCACTAATAACTATGGTGATGCCTGTCTTCTTGGGCACCGGATGCAACAAACTGACCCATTTGCATTCGGAGATGGGGTAGATAAAATCAGCGCTCCACCAATTCAAGATCTCCTTCAGGACAACCTATCGAAAATTCGGGTTCAGCCGCCGCTGGAACTCAAGCGATGGCTTTGTGTCCTCCTCGAGATAGATATGGTGAGAGCACAGGGCTGGACTTATCCCCTGGAGATCGGCTACACTCCATCCTATCTCCTTGCAGTTCTTTTCAAGAACCCCCATCAGACGGGATTCCTGCTCTCCAGTCAAATCAGCAGAGATAATGACTAAGTACATCTCATGCTCACCGGCAAGGAACCTATACTTCAGCGACGATGGTAGCGGCTTCAGCTCTGGACAAGTAGGTGCTGGCAGATCTGGCCTCTGAAAAGTCTGAGTGAATGCGGTCAAATCTGCATGGGAGAATGAGAACTCTCGCTCGCAATCTGAATCTGGCAGAGGCTGCTCTGTTGGTGTGTCTCTGCTCTTTGTGGGATCAGCCTCCTCCCTAGTTGTAGGCTTTGTGGAAGTCAGACAAGGTATCAAATCATCAAACTCTGCCCAGTCTAAATCTGGCTCCGAGAGATCTATATCAGAATCGCGAAAATCTACCTTACGATCTAGAACCGGCTCTACTGCCTGAGATGTATCCTGTTCCAGGAATGCGCTCTCCAAGATCTCCTCTGCTATCATCTTTGCATCAGCAAACTCTGAAGGTGAGAGGATGTCCTATGCTACTAGGTCTGCCCAAACTGCCTCATCATCTATGATCAAAAAATGGCAGTCCTAGTGGATGTCTCGCCCTGCCTCTTTCATCTACTCTGAATCTGAAGTCGGCTCGGAGCAAGCTGAATCTCTGGCTCTAGTCTCCTCGATCGTCTCTATTTGTATACTCTCGCCCTCGACGTGAAAGTACACCTTCCCGCTATCATGGTCAAACACTGCCTTGGCTGGGGCCAAGAACGGGCATCCTAGAATGATCGAGGTATCGGTAACGGACTCAGGGATCTCCATGTCCAACACAACGAAGTCCATGAGAATTTCAGGCCCTGAAATGTGACGACAACGTCCTTCAGCAACCCCTTCAGCCTCTTGACAGATCAACAAACTGAAGGACCATCCTGCTTAGTCGTAGAGGGCCCAACTCAAAGCGGTCGAGAAGGGTTGCCGGAAGTTGGTTGATCGAAGAAACATTATCTAATAGATTACGGTCGAACCTCTGCTCATGGATATGGCATCTGACATACGGGGCTCCTGCATCTGGCCTCTTTGCTGGCAGACGGTTCTGTATCGCGAAGCATGTGGCAGGAGTGAGCACATGGATCTCTGACTGGTGGTTCTGCCTCTTCCTCCTAACTGTGGTCCTATCTCTGAGTGATCGCCGGAAGAGAGGTCTGTGCTCCAAGGCCTCCTGTAGAGTCATCTGTATCTGAAATATGTCCATCATATACTGGTTGAACTCTATCTAATGGTTCTTTTTCTGATTTTCTTTTTTCTGCCCCTTAGCCAAGTGTAGTGCTCGGGGAAAGGGGACTACAGGGTCCTTCTTTGATGAAGGACTAGGAGAGGGTCTGGAATGCTCATGAACAACCGAATCCACACATACATCATCAAGCAACACAGGTGGATCCGAAAACAATAAACCCTTTCCTTTATTTGCAGAAATGTCCTGAGATACATGTACGGAAGGAAGAACAACAGGAGTAGCAGAACTGAAAATGGTGGCCTCAGTACCACCCTCGACATCTGGACTCGCAGCATAAGTTCGTGCTCGGGCTCATCAACTGAAATGGTGGCGTCAGTACCACCTCCTCCAACTGGTGAAGCGACAGCCTCAGTATCATCGGCTGGATCAACATCCATGGTGGCCTCAGCACCACCATCATCATCTCTAGCGGCATCAACACTACTCTCCTCCTCGCCTGGTGCTCCTGAAGTGGCATGGGATCGTCGCTCAGACGAGGCACCACCTGCTGGCATCCTACTGCTCCTAAGTGTAACAAAATCAACATCAAACATGTATGTAGACATATCACCAAGTGAAGCACTAGGAGTGGTACTCTAAGTGAACTCTACCTGCTCAGACTTCCTCTTGAGGTTGTTCAGGTTCGGCTCGATCTGAGCAGGGATGGTGGCCTTCCCTCTCACAATCTCCCTCATCTCCTGACGGAACTCGTCCATCTCCCGTCGAAAGGTAGCCTGCTGCTCGGACATGAGGCGGGTTTGATCATCCAACGAGGGGTTCTCATCGGTCGGCCCATGAGAACTTGACAGGTAGCCTCGCTGGTAGTGAGGTTGCTGCTGCTGGTGAGGGTGAGAGGGGTACTGCTGATGGTACTGCTGCTGAGGCTGCGCTCGTCTCCAAGGTTGTCCCTTCTGATAGGGACGCAGACCATACTGCTTTCTCTAGGATGGCTGCTGCTGCCGTACTGGGGGCTGGGGCTGCTGGTGTGTCTCTCGTTGCTGGACGTACTGGCCACCCTAAACTGGAGGTTGCTGCTGGGAACTGGTGCCTCCGGCCGACCAGCGGAATCCAGGATGGTCTCGTCGGATATCGGGCTGGGGTCGGTCATACCAAATCCCGTTGACATCCATCAACGGCTCATGCTCGTAGGCGGGTGGAGGGAGTATTTCCAGGGGCTTATCCGGCTGGTACACCGCCATCTGAGTGTCCTAGGATGGTGGTGGCGGGTAGAACTGTGGTGGCTGCTGGTACGACTCTGCCTGTACAAGGTGGACCTGTCTAGGCTAACTGGAGTACTGGGACGAGCTACCCCTGCTGCTCGGATCTCCCCGTGACCTGAGATGGGGCTAAGAAGCCGTCTGTGCCTCCTGGAGACACATGATCTGGGTCTTCAGGTCACTCAGCGTCTTTGCCATCTGATCCATCGGAGTCATGCCCTGGAACTGCTTCTTCTCTATCAGCTCGATCCGGTCCAGCTTCTCGCTTATGATGCATATGTCTGCGGCTGTAGACTCTACCTATGCGGCTGCTGCTGATGAAGTGGAAGGACCGGCATCGATCTGTGTTATCCTCTGAAACTGCACGACCTGTGGGCGGGGGCATCCCTGAGTGTAGAGGCGGGTCTTGGACATCACGGTGTCGTTCTCGGTCATCTCCTCATAGACAGGAACCGCCACAAGAAGCATTCACAAGCCCTGCAGTTCTGGTGTCAGTCCGGAAAAGAAGCTCTGAACTAAGTTTGGCTTTGAGATGTCATAGTGCGGGCATCTGTTGGCAAGCTCTCTAAACCTCTCCCATGCCTCGTGAAACTTCTCGTTGGGAAGCATGGAGAAGTTGCTGATCAGGGCCCTTGCTGCATTGGTCCGCCCGAGTGGATAGTACTTGCTCAAGTACTCGGTGCGGAGCTGCTCCCAGGTGTATACAAATCTCCCCAAATGCTTCAGCCAGTTGACTGCTCTGTCAACCAGGGAGAAAGGAAAGGCAATCATCCGAATGGTGTCCTCGTCCACCTACCGATCATGGACGGTGCTGCAGATCATCTCAAACTCCTGGAGATGAAGATGGGGTTTCCTCAGTGGCGAGCCCGTGGAAGCGGGGAAGAAGCTGAAGTGTCTGTGGGGGGCACTTAAAGTCCCCCACGATCGCCGGAAGTACGGTCCACTGGTGTGTAAGTGTCGATTCGGGGTTGTGAAACTCCCGCGTCGGTCTCGGCTGATCTGTTGTTGCTGCCGGCTGGACTGGCTCCTCCAGCTGATCTGGATCTCCCGCTCCTGCAAAGCTCCCTGATCTCGTATCTATCATTGCATAGTCTCGAGGGAAGCTAACATGGTGTGTTGATCGCACCCTGGTCCAATAAATATGTCGTTGTCTCTGGCCTCTGACCCTCGGTGCGCTCCTCACTGCTAGCCATGGTCTCTGCAAAGGCAAAAGACCCAAACTCAGGTGTTGATAAATCATCTGTCTGCTGTCTCGGATCTGGCACTGGTACTGGTATCTCAGAAGTGGAAGAAGGGTGTTCAAGGGGGAAGAGGGCGGAATCGAACTTGGGTTCGGAGAGCCGGTCTCAGCTCTCACGAACCAACCTAGACGAACGGGTCGGAGTGCTGAAAAGCAGTGCAGCCAAAGGCTGCCTAAGAGACCTCCTGCCCATCATCTTGATCTGGCGAGTCAGGTGGATGAGATCTGGAAAACACTCAAGATGAGCAAACAAACCCCAGGTTCACCTACACAACACAGAGCTGATGACCGTAAAAGATCGGTCAATTATCTTGTCAATTTTATTTTAGTGATAATGCCAGTCTATCAGAGCTGTTATGAAAGCTGATGGGAATCCAATCCTCCCAACAGATTGTCCCATATAAAAGGCTGATAATCTGATCAGAGATCGGATATGGCTCTAGCCTTGTGTGCGGGTTGCTCTCTTGCTCATCCAAACCATACAATGAGGGGGTTGCTCTCCCCAAGACAAATTTTTAGATGAAGTATCTTTTAGGGTCAAGTGTGTTTAGCAGTCCTAATTTTATATTTTTTTTCTTTTTAGGTATTTTTCAATGCAAACAACGCCTAATGAATTATTCAGTTCTCCTGATTATTTTAAATCCGAAAACAGGAGGGAGAAGATGAAAAAGTCGATGCGCGATGAAATTAATGATGCATGCAGAGTAAGAGATGCGTACCTGACTCCAGTAGTCTTCATGTAAAGTGATCCGCGCATAAAAGTAAAGGCTGAAAATAAACTACCTCTATGATGCATGAGAAACCGCCCTTAAACAGAGCAATTTCTACACGTGAAGCACAATAGCAGGGTACTCAAACCTAAGTCCAAAGTCCTATCTTGGGAGCCAGTCGGCGTCCGCCACAACGGATCATGCACGTGTTGTATGCGACTCCGCAAGGCACATGGACTAGAGTCTAAGTAATGTGACTTTTTCTTGTGATTTAATTAATCAGGTACAATTACGATCTAATAGGTGCAGGTAGATAATTAGGGATTTGATCCTAATCAATTACGTCACAATCAAGAGAAAATCCTAAGCTAAGGCCAAAATCACGTAAATCAGATAGGAAGTTAATAAAATAAATGCGATAAAACGAAAACCGACGAAAACGCGGTGAGGTCCCTCGAGCACACTGGAGCTCGGCGAAACAGACCCCGATATTACCAAAGTCCAAGTCTGAGTGTCCCTGTATTATTACAATAATAGTCCTGCTGGAAATAAAAAGCTATGCTACTCTACACTAAGCTGCGGCAATCAGCGATTATTTGCGCGGCTCCCGCACTCCTGCTCGGCTCCTCACGCTCTCCTGCGGCTCTATACAGAAAAGAGCAACCTCCGACTTCTGCGGTTGCGTCATCTTCCAAAAAAGCTTCCTCGGTCCTCGGGCCCTCGCAAAAAAACAAACAAGAGTGTATCAGACTAGATTATTAGAAAAATATGCAAATATATCATAGAAAAAATATACAACTATCCACAGAAAAACCATGAAAAAGCCGCGAAAATAAAAAATGACTACTACGTTGTGCTCCCCGGCAACGGTGCCATTCTGATGAGCCTAAAAATCCCCAAAATCCGGGTAAAGGTAAAATTCAAGGGTCGTTGCAACTCGGATCTCAAAGATCAGACTCAACAAGAAAAATAGACCACCAAAATCAAAGTAATCAGTCAAAAACCGAATAGCGGATTCGTTATTTATTTAACTTGGTATAGCGACCAGGGTCGGACACAAGGAGCACGGGATGGCCACAGAGGCGTACGAAGTAGTCGAAAAAGTAAATAAAATAAAGAAAATGTATTTTGTGGATTTTAAAATTTTAATTTTTTGTAATTTTTAATTATGAAGAAAATACAAAAATAAGGCAAAAAGAACACAATCAACAATTTATTCACCACACAAAGACAAACCAGAAAATTAAAATAAAATCTTTTTAGGATTTTATATTTTTTATGTGTTTTTTGTAATTTTTTACGAATTTTATGATTTTTTATGGATTTTATAAAAATGAAATAAGGTAAAAACAGGAACTCAATGTGCAGCCAGACTTGAAAGGTTATTTAAAAATGGATACAAAACTATAAAAGTCTGGAGACAATTTGTATGAAAACTAGAAATGAAAACTAAGCTACAGGAATAAAATTGTATTTTTTTATATTCTTAGAATTTTTAATTATTTTTATAATATTTTTAGGATTTTAGAATTTTTAGGTGTTTTGTAAATCTAAATTAAGTGAAATTTGGACTGAAGCAATGAAATACTAAAACAAACAATATCTACCTTTTTTAGAAATTTTGGGAGGTTGTTTAAATTTTTAGTTGATTTTATAATTCAAACAATAGCAAAACAAGAGTTTTTGAATTTTTAAAAATATAAAAACAACTCAAAATGTCCCAAAAAATTAGTGAAATTTGTACAGAGTGGCATGGGCCACATAACCAAATTTCACCAAATTTGGAGTTGATTTGATATTTTATTCAACAAATAAACTAGCAACAACACATAGGAACCTATTCACAAAGAAAATAAGTTTCAGGGCCAAACTGATAACATGCGTAGGAAAACTTGCGGCCAAAACTGCAAAATGCCCAGATCGCACGCATCTGACATGTGATTCACAAGTACAGGGACTAAAATGTCATTGTTATTGTTAAAGCTTCAAACCATAACATCCAAAATCCCGAAGGGCATACATGCAAATCACTCAGATACTCACGTGTCGAAGCACGTGCACCATAAAGTAAGGACTAGAGTGCAAAATCCGAACGCTACAGGTCCTAATATGCAAATGGTCCAAGTGTACTAAATTATCTAATAGACTAAACAATAACTGAAATAAAGAGCAGGGGTTCGGGTGCAAGTTACCCAGTCAAAGCGCGTGCGGGGCACGTGGGGGTCAGGTGTCAGGATGAGGGATCGGCAGATGGCAACTGGATGGCTGATGGGTGTGCGGCTCTAGTGACGCCTCCTTGTAGATCTGACGTTCTGGATGAGGGGGGGAACGTGGGGTGCACGTGGTCGTCAGATCGTGGATCTAACGACCTGATCCTGGCACACCTCGAACGGCTCAGATGGCAACTGGAAGCGGGGCGTGATCCAACGGTGGAGAGAGGGTTTGGATGAACTCCTCCTCGGCGAACTTCGTCGGCGAGCTGGCATGGTTGTGTGTGTCCAATGGATGATCGGCAAGAGGGCTTTGACGCGCCTCATCGCTCCGCGTCTGGTGGTGGTGGCCGATGGAGGTCCCAACGGTCCGATCCTCCAGTGAAGGACGGAGGACCTGGGCGACTCTGGCGAGGGATGCGAGATGCGACTTAGGAGGGTATCTCACGCTTTTTCACCTGCAAAGGAAATCTCGTGCTCGGAGGAAGATGCCGGCATGGGTTATTTGAGAAACAGCAAAGGGAAGCGGGGTCGTTTGGCGAAGGGGGGTCTCGACGGAGGTGGTGGAAGGGACCTAGCCCGATCTTGACTCGGTTAGCCAAGATCGAGGTGATCAGATCATGGAAGGAAGGTGACGATGAGTCGACGTGTCTATCTGTACGGATAGGGTGGGGTGACAGGGCTCCGTCCACTGGGGCGGAGCTGGCGGAGCAAGATCGGAAGGATTGAATCTACTCAACGAACTAAAAGCTAATGGAAGTACCTGATGGTCGGACGCATCTAGGCTGGAGATGCTGAGTCTCCTACGGTCTTCGCCTTGATGGAGCGATGCCTCCAGAGGCTCGGGTTGCACCGGCGGCGGAGCTCGACGACGATGGTCGCCAGACCTAGGGCAAACGCCTCCAAATCCTCAATTGCAACAAACTCAACCACTCGCTGTCACTCGAGGATGACGGTGGAGATCACTGGAGTTGAAGACGGGAGCTAAAGGTGCGGAGGAATGCGGCTGGAGAGGAGGTTATATACAGGTGTAGGTTTGATAAGATGGGAGTGGAGCACGCGGATCGATGTACGGATCCGTAAGAAGATGCCCGAGCGTGAATCTCGTATGTGAGCTTGTCAATCGAAGCATGGGGTTTGGGTAGATGGCGATCGGATCAGTCCAGAGACATTGGGCGAAATCGGGTCGGCTCAAGGTCCGCGAGAAGATGTGGTCGTGGAGGGAGAGTTGACCGGGGGTCAACATCCCCCGAGGACCAATGGGAAAATTCCGTTGGAAAATTATTTGAAAATTCAAAGTAAAATCGAAAAAGGTTTTATTCAAAGTATTTTCAACATAAAAATTCTTATTTATTTTCAAAATATTTTTAGTGATTTTTATTTATTTTTTTGAAAAATATTATATATATATATACATTATATTATATACAGGTATATATACCTATGTATTTTTTATTTTTATTTTTAATTATTTTATTTATGTACAATTATCCCAATTTTATATTTTATTTATTTACATGATAAAATTTGGAATATAGAATAATTTTTATTTGATTTTTATTAATTATTTACAAGGGTAAAATAAATAGTCTTTTTATTCGTATATACATGGTATATGTACACTGAGGAGAGAGAAATTATTTATTTTTGTTTTTAATTTTTCTCATTTTTATTTAATTTTTATAAATATATACAAATTTTGAGAAACACATAAATATTTTTATTTTATGAAAATAAAATATATACATAAGAGGGGGAATATCTGTACATAGATGAATGGCCCTATCTCTCTCTCTACTTGTTTTATTTTGCGGTCAGGCTAATGATTGGCCTTCCCTTAGGTTCGGGTCACTCAATATTTATTCTAAATATTTCCCTCTTTTTCTTTATTTCTTTATTCCTTATTTTTGTGCAAAAACATGCTAATTATGGCTATTTACATGGAGCATGCATTTTGACAATTTATTTTATTTACGAACATTTACATGGTATTTTACCAAGATTTCTAGCTAAAATAAAGGAATAAAGGAAAAGGTGGAAAATGTCGAATACCTCTCTCATCATCAAGTACGAACTTATATATAGGGGAAGAAACATGGGAGCTACGCCACCCGGCGTCACCTACAACGAGTGTGGTCACCGTGGGTGATTGAACTACCGGCCTAATGGTTGGTGGTTGGAGTCGTTGGGAGCGGCAGCGGAGGAAAGGATGAGAAGGGCAATGGGCGGATGTGCTGGGAAGAAGAAGGAAGAAAACACGTACGGGGGAAGAGAGGAAAGGGAGGAGAGAGAAAGAAAAGGAAAGAATATAATTTAATAATTAATAAATTAGTTAAGTAGATAATTGAATAAATATAAGATTAATAATGAATTAATAAATTCTTAATTAAATAAATAATAATTAAATTAGTAAATAATTTATTAAATATATGATTAAATTAAATAATTATATAATTAAATAATATTAAATTAAATAATTCATGAATGAATAAATAAATATTTTTTAATTTTATTTTATTAATAGAATATTAATAAAATATATAGATATAATGGAATGACATATAATAAATATGATAAAAACTAAGTTACATTGTAGAATTTATACCAATAATGTTTCAAAACTCATTTTTTCATATTAACTCCGATTTTGGTGAAATTAGTGTCATTTGATGGATAATTCTATAAAACAAACTTTAAAAGTGAGTTTGTCAATTTCGGAGTCCATATGGTCGAGTTATGAAGTCCAGAAAATTTTGGTCGCGTCTTTGTGGCTTCAAGATTTATTGTATTTGAACTCAAGTTATATTTTTATATTTTTCTATTGATTTTTAGAAACACATTAGAAAAGAAATTAAATAAACGGATTTAAATATAATTATAAAATCATTAAGTTTATACATGTAGCACATATAGACAAAGGGGCTCAAACGTCAAAAGTCACTCGGTTTATTCTATTAATTTTTTGATATTTTTAGTAAATAGTGTTACTTATAAAACAGAGTTTATAAGAGAGTTTGGTCAATTTGGAGTTTCTATAAATAGTTATGAACCTTGAAAGTCGGCATTTTCGGTTCATCATAATAAACTATTTTGATAATGAATAGTTTTTTTGATATTATTGTAAAATAATATATATTTTTATAAACAAATTTCGTGGAGAAAATATTTTAATTTAAAGTATTCTTGATGATAAATAAAATAGGTGAATATTTACAATGTGAAAAATGTATAAATGTATTTTTGTGGTCTAAATTTTCTAACATTTTTACACATTAGAATCCTTATCTCCCCCTACTTATTTATTTTGTCGACATAGACAATATAGATATAGTCAGGGGATTAGGATCAGTCTATATATTACATATCTACATCCTTGTTTTTCTTTTATTTTCCTTTTTATCATTATTCTTTTATTTTATATAAAATCAGTATTAAATACATAATATTAATAAATGTGATTAGAATGGTAATTAAAGAAAATTAGTGAATATTTGCATGCATTTTACCAAAGATTTTAGCCAAAATGGAAGAATAAAGGTGATTAATCATATATTCATCAGTCATGAAATGGAAGAAAGGGGCAACAGTTTGGATGGCAACGACAAAGGCTCGTGAGATTATTGGTGATGTGGGAGAGGGAAATACGTCTACACTATGGAGAGATAGACTATTTAATAAGGTCCTGCTCAAAGAGGTTTTTCTAGATATTTGAAAACCGACTAAAACAAAGGTACTTCGGTAAGGTTTGCGGTTAATGCTAGAAATAATTGAATGAAAAGAATTTCTTCCAATAAGCTTATGGAGTAAATTTGATAAATTCAAATCAGACTTACACGAAATCAGGACAATAATTATTGTTGGAGAGCCCGATATTTGTCTCTTTCCTACAAGAATTCTTGGAAAAGATAGAGAGGTAACTCGGAAAATTTATGGACTTTTGACAAATGGGGGAAGATCATCCTATTTTATTCAGCAATTATGATAAAAAATTCAATCCTAAAATTTCTTACTTTCTCTATATGTTGATATATTTTAAACTAATCATGCAAGATAAATTATGATTGGTGAATATCCCATTTACCAACATGTGTTTCGTTTGCAAGAACGACAATGAAAATTATGATCATATTTTTGAAAATTACGCCTTCACGAAAAAGATTTTTTGGATGAATGGTTTAAACAATCATTCTTTTAAGACTAACAATTTCTAAGAATTTAAATCGAAAAATTAAATTGTGATTCAAATTGACAACAATTTGCAATGAAGGCATCGATCTAGTGGTCGATTTGGAAAGCCGGATGCAGAATGGAATTCGATTGTTTGTCGATATCTGTCAGGAGAATACTTATAGAATTTTCACAAGTTTGATGGGTGCATTTAAGGATTAAATTTGCCAAATACATAATTTTGAGTTGTTACTCGGGTTTCTCATGATTGTCCTTTTACATGGTGTTCTATAATTGTAGTTTATATTTTTATCCTTGTAATCTTTTCACTTCAAAGTTCAAGATTTAAGGTAATGCAGATAACAAGTCGATCAACCATTGGGAGAAGAAACCGTCTGCTTCAAATAGCTCGGCAGGATGTGACAAATCTTTCAGATATGCATCTACAAATCGCTGAGTGTACTTGATGGTGATCTCGATATTGGATTCAAGCGAATCTATGACTTTTTGAGAGTTGTTACTTAAGTTACTGTATTAAAACCCTTGTCTCTTTTTGTTTATTGCTTAATGCTTTTTGGCCATATTTTACTGTCTTGTGCAGTGGGTCTTTGACTAGCATGTAACTAATTTATACTCTGTTGAAACTCCTAAAATGATGAATGGTAAAAAAGAGGTTGACACTAGACTAAAATTTGCATAGGTACGTATAACCTATGTTGATGTTTCGTCGAGAAATTTAACATTGGAATACCCAAAGTTTCTTGTAGTTCCACTCTATTTACAGAGTGTATCTGATGACCGAAAAATCCCACAAAATCCGAGTACGGATGAAATCAATCAAGGGTCATTGCGACCCGTATCTCGGAGAATCAGTCAACAAGAAGATAAGACCACCAAATCAAAGATAAATCAATAAAACGCGAATAGCGGTCTCGCTATTTATTTAACCTGGTATAACGACCAGGGTCGAACTCAAGGAGCGCGGATTGGCCGGATCGGCCTACGAAGTAGTTAAAAAGAATAAAAAGAATAAAATGTTTTTTGGTGGATTTTATGTATTTTTAAATTTTTTTGTATTTTTAATTCTAAAGAAAATATAAGAAAAAGCTAAAAAGGACACATTCAACAATTTATTCAACACATCAAATCAACCTGGAAAATTCAAACAAAATTATTTTTGTGTTTTTCTGTGTTTTTAAGTGTTTTTGGTAATTTTATCATAATTTTAGAATTTTTAGTTGATTTTCTAAAAATCGAAAAAGGCAAAAATAGTGAGGAAATGTGCAGTCAGATTTGAAAGGCTAGTTAAAAATAAATAATTAGCCTATAAAATTATAAAGGTAACTTTTATGAAAAGTAAAAATAAAAACTAAACTACAGAAATCAAAATCGCATCTTTTTTTATATAATTTTTAATAATTTTTATAAGCTTTTGAGGGTTTTTCAATTTTATGGGTTTCATAAATCCAAATAGGCTAAAAATTAGAAAGAAGTTCAAAAACAACAAAACAAGCAAGTCCTAATTTTTTTAGAATTTTTAGAAACATTTTTATATTTTTAATTGATTTTCTATTCTAACTAGTAGCAAAAATGAAGGTTTTTGATTTTTTAAAAATAGCAAAAAGCATAAAAAATCTCCCAAAAAATTAGTGAAATTTTTACACAGTGGCAGGTGTCACATGTCCAAATTTCACTTGATTTGGAATATATTTGATATTTTATTCGACTAGTACAAGACATACAACACACAAGGACCTAAGTGCAAGAAAACATAGTTCCAGGGGCATCAATATAACACGTGTGAAAACTATAAGGGCTTCAATGTAAATTTCACATTAATTTCAACACATGTTTCAATTCAGTACGCATAGGGGTACAAATGCAAATATCAGGAATAACACTTCAATTCATAACATCAGATAAACCCCAAGCCCATACATGCAAAAAGTCCAGAAACTCATGTGTCGAAGCACGCGCACCCACAATAAGAAGGACTACATTGTAAATATTAAAAACCTAAGGTCCTAGGTGTAAATAATCCAAATTAAAAACAACGGACACAAATATTTACAAGACTAAACGACAAATACAAAAGGAGGATGGCCTATGTGAAATATACCCTTTTATTAATATCTGACGGCTACAAGGAGTCCTCTCCAGATCCGACGGCTGAGGTACGTGGTACTCCTTCAGCAATGAACGCTCCAGATGAGGTCCTCATACGATCAGACGGCTGCTAGCCCCCCTCGCGAACGGATCGACAAGATCTGATCTGGAGCAAAGGGCTCAATCGAACGGTGCTGGAGGACCCTCGAAGAACATGACGCCAACGAGTTTCGTCAGCCCAATACGCACGATCAAAAGGTCCTCTGTTGCTGCTGAGATGTGGGAAATTCCACACGAGGTATTCCGCAGCTGGTGGGCTGCTCGGATAGGGTCGGGAGCATTGGTGGGGCTCCGACGACGATGAACTGGAACATCTGTTCCTGGATACTTGAGCCTCCAGATGAGGCTCTTAAGCCTCGGAACCTGCATAGGAAACAAGAGGGGTCAAGGGCAAACTGCCTCGACCTATTAGCGGGCGAAAGGGGTGATCAGATGAGGCGGAGCGGGGGTCTCCGGCGAGGCAACGACGGAGGAAACCTTAGTCTTCGTTCCGGGGCGAACAAAGATGATTGGAGGGGCATAGAATGTGGAGAGAGGTATTGCGGAGATGGAAGGGTGATCGGAAGTGAAAATGGGTGGATGGGTGATCGAGGATTAGCCGGCGAAGGCCGGGGGCGCGAAACCTAAGAATCGAAATCTAAGGGAAACTACGAGCTAACTAAGTTACCTGATGGAGAAATTCGTCTATGATGAAGGTGCTGGACCTCTGGGAGTCATCGCCTCAATGGATGGACGGGTCCAGAGGCTCGGGCTCGCCTCGCGGCAGAGCACGGCGGTGGAAATTGCCGGACCTGGGCTATACCCCTCCAAATCCTCACTCAGACACTCGCACTCACTCACCGTCACTCAAGGAGCACGGTGGAGGTCTAGGAGTCGAAGATGAGAGCCAAAGATAGCGTGAAATGTGCAGCGGAGACGAGCTACATACTGGAGAAGGGTCCGATAAGATGCGGATCGGGGACGAATCTTGGTGCGCGGATCCCTAGGAAAAATGGCGGGCGTGGGTCATGGATATGTCATGAATAATCGGGGCTCAGGGTTTAGGTAAACAGTGATCGGATCGCGTCAGGAAAAATCGGGGAAGATTGGGTTGTCACGCAGATCCGGGCGGTGGTCCAGGGGGGAGTTGACTGGGGGTCAACAATCCCCCGTAGACCAATGAGAAAAATCCATTCCAGAAGTATTTAGAAATTCAAAATAAAATAGAAAATGATTTTATTTAAAAATATTTTCAACATGAAAATGTTTATTTATTTTCAAAGTATTTGTTTGTGATTTTTATTTATTTTTTTGAAAAATAAATTATGTATTTACATTATATTATTATATACATGTATATTTACATATGTATTTTTTATTTTTATTTTTAATTGTTTATTTTTGTACAATTATTCTTGTTTTATATTTTATTTATTTACACCATAAAGTATGGAATATAAAAAGATTTTTATTTGATTTTTATTAATTATTTACAAAGGTGAAATAAATACATCTTTTATTTTATGTACGTGGTATATGGACACTGATGCAAGAGGAAGTATTTATTTTTATTTTTCTTTTATTTTTCCCATTTTTATTTTATTTTCCTAAATATTTACAAAAAATGGGACACATAATTCTTTTATTTTAAGAAAATAAAATATTTTCACAAAGAGGGGTATTTATACCATGTTGAGTTACCCTATCTCTCTCTACTCATTTTATTTTGCGGTCTGGCCCTTGTGGAGCCTTCCCTTGGGTTGAGGTCACTCAATATTTATTCTAAATATTTCCCTTGTGGAGCCTTCCCTTGGGTTGCGGTCAGGCCCTTGTGGAGCCTTCCCTTGGAGTGATGAATGGGGATTCATCACCCCCTATACTTTGCTTTTGCTAGTCCCTTAGCAAACACTTATTTGAAAAAGAAGTGCAAAAGAGAAAGAAAAAGAAAAAGAGGGAAAATCAAGGTTGATTATTAAACTTTCCTTCATTAAATTGAAATATGGAGCTCAGTCAAACCTTTGGATTATTAATTTGTCAGAACCTTATTTGGACTTAAGCTTAAAACTTAACAGCCCCAAGTTCCACCAATCTATGGTCAAGACTCCTCAATAAACCAGATCAGAACGAGTCTACATACACAAACTCTAATGACCATGAATCTTTCCTTATACTGTGTAAGTGATATGTAGCTCCCGACCTAAGAAGTGACAAAGAAACAACCTCCCTAAACCAAGTAACTCTAATGCCTCGGTCTAGCAACTCTTTCCTCGAGGAGCGGGGTATTCCCTTCTAAGTTCAAGTACATCCGGCTCAAGAAGAGGGGGAAGAAGAGAATGGACCATGACCAGTGTAGCCATGTATCCTTGGGAGCTCTAACCAGTGTAGCTGAGTCTCCCGCTGCAAGCTTCATGAGATGGTCATTTGTAACATAAGCTTTGCTTTATTTGACTATATACACTCCGGTGGGATTATTAAATTTTCAATCCGACCCACCACTTTTTTGGAGTTTTTATTTTTGCACATTTTTTTTGATGTGCATATGCACAACATATCTACATGGTGCAGCATATATACATAAGCAGTTTTTCCTCTTAAGACAGTAGACTATCCCTCTTTTGAAGCTTTATTGCAACCCACAACTCCTGTCTTTAGACTTCATAACCACCAAACCAAGTTGAGACGCACTTCCTTCACTATAAGAAGAAGAGAGGTTCTGCCTAGAAATACTACCCTCATATGCTACCCCAAGCCAAAGGAAACTGCCTCCTCACCACCTCATCCGTGGAGAGCTATGTGTAAAGTGTTGGTGCAAGTAAAGCCATTGTCTCTGAGAGTCATGTGTGTGTTGTTAAGTGCTCTACTTAGGCTCATCAAGATGACATATGCTCATAGCCTAGTGGACCCAAAGAATTAAGTCCCACTGGACCTGAAAAGTCTCAATCCTAAGACCTATAAGGTTCCTCTTATGATTAGGTGGATTAAGGTCTTAACCAAGCTCCATTTTCCAATTTAATTCCAGGCTAGTTTAAATGTCAACTATGATTTGGAAAAGTTGTACAAATATTTACAAAGATGCAATTTTACAAATTTCTACACATGTGCAAAATTTTTGAAAAATGTTTGAAAACATGGATGTATGCATGAATGCGAAGTTTTGCAAAATATTTACAAAAAATTACACAAGGTTTTTGCAAACTTTTTGTTTTCCAAACATTTTATAAAAATTTTGTACTATATACATAATTTGGTAGGAAAATATTTACAAACTATTTACACAAATCATTTTTACAAAAATAATTTATATAAATAAATAGGTATGTGCAAGAGGAATTTTATGTACAAGGAAAATTTTTAAATTTCTATGGATTTTTAGCCATTTTATTTATTAACACACTCACACAAGGTACGACTTATGGCTAAAGTATATATGTAATATATACGACACCCCCTATACTTAGCTCGAACGATGTCCTCAGAGTAATCAAGAGCGATGAAGAAGACATAACTCGTGCTTAGTATAGGGAAGTGAAAAGGAATGGTATACTACAATGACGGATGAAAGAATAGAATAAAGAAGAGGACTCGGTGTTTCTCCCCTATACTTAGGATCAAATAATCCTAAGTATAGTAAGTTGTACATGAAGGGAAATCCGAGTGGAAGGATGTACAGGGTCTACCCCCCCCCCCCCCCGATACTTAGGGTAAAATACCCCTAAGTATAGGCAGCAAAACAGAGGTAGAAAGAGACGAAGAAGACAAATATATACAAGATAGAAGGGCTTCACTCCCCTATACTTAAGGTGAAGAATCCTTAAGTATAGGCAACAACAGAAGTGATGAAACAGAACGAAAGGAACAACCCGGTGTTTCCACCCCCCTATACTTAGGATGAGGTATATCTTAAGTATAGGAAAGATAATCCTAAACGAGACATGGGGTGAAAACAGAACGGAAGAGAGAAGGATCAACTCATGACGAAACACGTATATACAAAAGTGGATAATGTCATTGCCCCTTCTCATAGCGGTGTCTGGAGGGAGATCCTGAGATTAAGGGAGACTTTCAAGACTGCCATTCTTACTGTCCCTCCACCCATCCAATGGACTTACTCCCCAAAGAGCTTCTCCTTTGCTAGCGCGATGGATCTCATTCGGCCACATGCGCCCCCGATGGCTTGGTCCTCACTGCTATGGGATAAGAGTGTTCCCCCTCGATTCGCGCTCTTGCCTTACAAAGCGGTGCTGGAGAGGCTTCCGTCTCTGGAGCGTCTCGCTGCCATCCTTGTGTGCCCTCCCGCAGATTGTTACCTATGCCGGGCTCAATTGGAAACACACGCACATCTGTTCTTTCAATGCAGCTTTACTTCTGGTGTATGGAAGAGCTCCTGTAGCAGATCTGGGCTGGAGAACCCTCCAATTGCGCCGCTGAAGGATATCTTAATTTGGGTTGCATCCATCCAGGATCCCGTTAGGCGCGCACGCTGGTGCTCAACCCTTGCTGTGACCATGGCCTTCATCTGGGAGGAGAGGAATGCTCGTTGGACGAACGGGACGCACCATTCCGAAGAAATGATTACTGACAGAGTGGTACAAACATGTAGCCTTCTTTTTTGAACATCAATGGTTGGGTTTTTGTTCTCTCTCAACCATAAAGACTTGCCTGCTATGTGTAATCCATCCTCTCTACCTTGCTATAGTTGTGGACATGTCAGGTAGAGCCTCATTGTAAATCAGCTTTTACATGATATACATGCATACTTATTCACCAAAAAAAAGTGGATAATGTTGAGGTGCCTCTCAACAAGCGCTAGATTTTACGCCCCTAGCTGGGCGCAAAGGCTAGGATAAAGCTGTATCAAGGTTCAAGATGACATCTGTAAGGCGAATGACGTACTGACGTCGCAGTCTTGGTATGAGCACAACGAAGAAATCAACAATGTAATAAATGACAGCCACGTAGGCAATCAAGCGGGTGTCTGCTACCAGCCAAGGATATGGGAATATGTGATCGGGATCCGATAGCACAAAAGAAATCGTCGGCTCAAGATCAGACTGGAGTGGAAGTGTAGAATCGAAGAAATCAAGCATGGAGAAGGATGGATTAGTCATGAAATCCTCCACGTCAATCAGTGTCTCGAAAAGGTGTGGAGAATCAAGATCAGGAGACTCCCTACGAAAACTGATATCCGATGCATATAATGGATCAAAATCAGACATATCATTGAATATCTCAAGGATCGGTTCATCCTCGCAAAGGTCGTCGAGGTGAGATGACTCAGAATCAGAAGGATTAGAAGACTCGATTTCGTGATCCGACAGATCGGATACACTCTCAGAAAATGAAACTGAGTACGCATCGTGTATGGCATTCTCCTGCAGATAACCCTTGGGGAGGAATGCAAGATCATGGGTGAGAAATAGAGGATCGAGATCTATCAGGGCATCTACGCTGCTGTCAAGCACCCACTCTGTGCACCAGGATGCATCATCATCTGAAGTTTGTGTCTGGTCAATCTGGAAGCGGGAAAAGGTACTGGTCAACACCGCGAAGGCTGGCAATGTGGTTGCAACTGGGCCTTGCTCTGCGGCAATGCTGGTTGTCATCTGGTCCTCAGAAAATGTATCTGTCTCATCAAAGTGGAGGACAAAAGGCTCGAATAGGGGACTCTCTATATCAGTCATCCTAAAGTGTAGTCCTGTATCAAGCTGTGGCTGCTGGGTTGAAACCTGGTATCTGTCTGAATCCGAGAAGTGTCTCTGCAGAATAGAAGCTGAATTATCCGGGACTGCAATCTGAAGTGGTTGGATCGATGGCTGTAGTAGCGGGGCCTCTCCAACTCATGGAATATCAGAAGATCTGATATCCTAGACTCATCAACTTAAAACTGCGGGGCTGACTCGAACTCTAGCTGGAAGACCAACGGGAACTCGAGTAGACTCTATATTAGAACCTCCACTGTGGCAGTCATGTCCTCTATTATCTGTGTTGCAGTAGAATCCAAGTCCTCGAGCTGGTGTGTAGAAGTTGTATCCTCATATAGTGTGACACACCCCACTGGTACTGCAACATCCTCATGTGTTGTCCTGACTACAACATCTCGTGAAGATGGTCTTTGTGAAAGTAATCTCGAGATGGCATCTAGTAACTCTATGTCAGAACAGCGATGTGAATCGCCACACATGGTAATCACCAGTGCTATCTGATCCGCGATCATCCCCCTCATGGAGATTTAGATGAGGTCTGTCGGTGAAAGTCTGTGATCGGGGAATCTCCTCAAGAGGTCAAGAAACCTCAGCCATGCATCATGCACTGGCTCCTGGGGATCTACTGAATAATCCATGATAAAAGACCACATCATATCTGTTCTATGCTGGGGATAATATCTTTGTAGAAACTCTTGGCGTAGCTCTCCCCATGTAGCGAATCTCCTTCCCAATCATCTATGCCATCTCATGGGTCTACGCTGTAGTGTAAATGGGAAGGTCTTCAACATCAGCTCCTCCGCAGTGGTATCTGAATATATCTGTCTCTCCCAAAACTCCTCGAATGCGGTCAGATGAAGATAAGGCTCCCCGTGCATCTCCCATGAAAATGTCGGCAGTCTCTGAATAAACTCCAAATCCGGAATGAATGGACCTAATGTAGAAACTGACTCAGCTCCCTGTTCTATCTTCTCATCCATCATACTGGCATAGGGGGCATCTGATACTCGTATCTGCTCTCTATGATCGCGTATGGAGTGTGCTCTCAATCTAGTAATGGCATCGTCCGTTTCTCGTATATGCTCAATCTGATCTCCAAGGACGTCTAGCGTAGCATGCTCATAAGAATGAAAGGGAGGGGAGGGAGGGCACGGAAAGTCGATCAGAGATCCGACCTCCCTCGAGGGTGGACTGGGCTGATGGGAAGAAGATGGAGAAGCCGCAAGAGTCGGCAAGAAGTGAGTGGGGTCCATCATCCAGGGATACAGAAGAGGAAGAGAACTGAAGGGAGGGTGGGAGGGAAAAAGATAGATGACTGGAAGAAGAAGAAAGCGAATGAGACCTTGAAAACAAAAAAGATCGATCAAGCAAAACCCCAAATTCACCTACGTACCGAGAGCTGATGACCGTAAGAGATCGGTCTTTTATCTTGTCAGTTTTATTTAGGTGATAAATTCAATCTTTCAGAGCGATTAAGAGAACAGATAGGGATCCAATACTCCTAACAGACTATCCCGACTAAGAAGACGATAGTCTGTCAAGAAATCGGATATGGTTCTAGTCTAGGATGCGAGTCACTCTCTCGCTCATCCAAACCAAACAAGGAGGGGATTGGTATCCCAATACAATTATTTTGTGAAATGATTTTTAGGTCAAGTTTGCTTAAACAGTCCCAATTTTATAGTTTTATTTTTAGATATTTTTCAGATCAAACAACGCCTAACGAGTTTTCAGTTCTCCTGATTATTTAAGTCCGAAAACAGGGGGAGAAGACGAAAAAGTCGATGTGTAATAAAATAATTGATGCATGCAGAGTAAGAGATGTGTACCTGACTCCAACAAAATACATGCAAAATGATCCGCTCATAAAGTAAAGACCGAAAGTAAACTATCTATATGATGCACGAGAATCTGGCCTTAGACGAAGCAATTTCGACACGTAAAGTACAGTAGTCGGGTAATCAAACCTAAGTACGGAGTCCTATCTTGGGAGCCACTCGGTGTCCGCCACAACGGATCCTGCACGCGATCTATGTGACTCCTTAAGGCACGTGGAATAGAGTCTAATTAATCCAACTTTTTCTTATGAGTTAATTAATCAGATCCAATTAACGATCTATAGGTGCAGGCAGATAATTAGGAATTGGGTCTTAATTAATTATGTCACAACCAATATAAAAATTCGAAGCTAAGGCTAAATCCGCGCAAATCAGATAAGCAGTAGGAAAAATATGAAAAATCAAAAGCCGGCGAAAAACCGCGGTGAGATCCCCCGAGCACAACGGTGCTCAGCGAAACAGACCCCGATAAATCACCAAGAGAGTCTAAGTGTCTGTCCGTGTATTATCACAAATAAAATCTACTAAAAATTAAATCTAAACTACTCTATGGCTTTCTACGGTTATTTTCGCGGCTATTCTGCAGCTCCCACACTCCTGCTCGGCTCTTGTGCTCTCCTAGGACTCTATGCAGAAAAGAGCCGCCTCCGACTCCCGCGGTTGCTTCGGCTTCCAAAAAAGCCGCCTCAATACTCGAGCCCTCGTAAAAAGTCAAATAGAAATGTGTCAGACCAGAAAAATATACAAAGAAATCAGATAAAAATATCTACAAATATCTACAGAAAAGCCGTGAAAGAAAACCGTGAAAAATCTAAACTGACTACTAAGTCGTGCTCCCCGGCAACATGGCCATTTTGATGACCGAAAAATCCCATGAAATCCGAGTAGGGACAAAATCAATCAAGGTTCGTTGCGACCCGGATCTCGGAGAATCAGTTAATAAGAAGATAAGACCACCAAATTAATGATAAATCAATAAAACACGAATAGCGGTCTAACTATTTATTTAATCTGCTATAGCGACCAGGGTCGAACTCAAGAAGCACGGATTGGCCGGATCGGCTTACGAAGTAGTCAAAAAGAATAAAAAGAATAAAATGTTTTTTTGGTGGATTTTATGTATTTTTACTTTTTTTGTATTTTTAATTCTAAAGACAATATAAGAAAAAGCTAAAAAGGACACATTCAACAATTTATTCAACACATCAAATCAACCTAGAAAATTTAAATAAAATTATTTTTGTGTTTTTTGTGTTTTTAAGTATTTTTGATAATTTTCTCAGAATTTTAGAATTTTGAGTTGATTTTCTAAAAATCGAAAAAGGCAAAAACAGTGAGGAACTATGCAGCCAGATTTGAGAGGCTAATTAAAAATAGATAATTAGCCTATAAAAATCTGAAGGTAATTTTTATGAAAAGTAAAAATAAAAACTAAACTACAGAAACCAAAATTGCATTTTTTGTTTTTTATATAATTTTTAATAATTTTATAAGGTTTTGAGGGTTTTTCAATTTTTATGGGTTTTATAAATCCAAATAGCTAAAAATTAAATAGAAGCTCAAAACCAACAAATCAAGCAAGTCCTATTTTTTTTAAAATTTTTAGAGAAGTTTTTATATTTTTAGTTGTTTTTCTATTCCAAACAATAGCAAAAATGATGGTTTTTTTATTTTTAAATTAGCAAAAAGCAACAAAAATATCCCAAAATTAGTGAAATTTTTACACAATGGAAGGAGCCTAAAGACACACCCGATGGCTCGGGTAAAAGGTAATCAAGGGTCATTGCGACCCAAGTCACCGAGCGGTGTCAATCGAGAAAAATAGACCACCAAAATCGGACAAAAATCAAATAAGCTCAAGTAGCGGTCTCGCTATTTTATTAACCTGGTATAGCGACCAGGGTCGAACACAAGGAGCACGTAATGGCCTTGCAGCCTACGAAGTAGTCTAAAAAGGAATAAAATAAAAGAAATATATTTTTGGTGGGTTTTCAATATATATATATATATATATATATATTTGAATTTTAATTAATAAAGGAAATAAAGAGAACAACAAATCAAGCAACTTACGTGAACTATCTAATCACTCAAAAATCACCCAAAAATTCAAATAAAAATATATTTATGTTTTTTATATTTTTTACTATTTTTGGTTAATTTTTGGTAATTTTCTGATTTTTATTGAATTGTCTAAAAATCAAGCAAGACAGAAATATGAAGGTGATGTCCAGTCAGACTTGGAGGGACAATATAAAATTGATAAAGGCCCTATCAAGGTCTGAAGGTAAATTTCCTAAAATCTAGAAAGTCTAAGGAAAATTTAGGCACTGGAATTATTGTTTTTGGATTTATAAATTAATTATTTAGAATTTTTATGGAGTTTTTAGTGTTTTTCAATTTTTATGAGTTTTATAAAGTCAAAAATGACCAAAATTGGTCAAAAAATCAAACAAGGTAAAAAACTACTGTCTAATTTTTTTGTAATTTTTAGAGGTGTTTTAATATTTTTTGTGAATTTTTAAGTCAGACAGTAAAGAAAAAGCTTGTTTTTGTATTTTTAAAATATCAAATGAAATCAAAAATGTCTCCTAAAATCGGAGAAAATTTTACACTATGACAGGAGCCATGCGTCCAATTTTCATCGCATTTGGAGTAGGTTTGATTTTTTATTCAAAATCAAAACTAAGGTACGGTGCACAGGGACCTGTACGCAAATAGGAAGAGTTCCAGGGGGTCTGATGCAAAATTTCGAAGAAGTCACGCACGAGGCGCGTGTCTTGGGAACACAGGGACCTAATTGTAAAGAAAATAAAGTTCTCGGACTAATTAGTAACATGCACCAAAAGTCCGAGGGCCTTAGTGTAAAATACCCAAAATAAAACGCACATGCACAAATAAACCACGCACAGGGGTATATATGCAATTAACTAAAAACTTTCATTCATTCACGAATACCCTAGAACAACAAGGCTAAACATGCAAATAACCCAACAAAACACGTGGCGATACACGTGGTCCAATATAGCAGGGGCATACACGTAAATACCAGATAAGATAGGGTCCACTATGCAATTTACCTTATTGAAATAAAATATCTAAAATATTTACAGGACTGGAAATGAACAACTAAGAAACTAAGGGCCTAAGGGGATATTTACCCTTTATTATGTCGGTCGTCGGATGAGCGCCACGTGTGACATCTGACGGTCGGGGAAGAGTGGCGCTCAACACTGGGTTCCTCGTCCTGATCGAGCAGCTGGGGTCTCGCCACGTGGAGGATCGGTCGGCTGGGGAGCAACGTGGGACGCCCCCGCTGATCGGACGGTCCCAATCAACCCTCCAAGGATCTGACGGTCATTGCTCCTCCATGAACGAACGGCTCGATGAAGACCTGGAGCTGGGGCTGAATCGGACGGGTACGGAGGATGGTCGAAGAACAGGGCGCCAGCGAGCTTCGCCGGGCTCGTGTACGCGCTAGGGTCCTCCTCGCGGGCAGTTAAAGATTGGGGAAGGATCTCCTTGGGCTCCCACGTCGACTAGTACCCTCCGATGACTCGACGAAGCTTTGGGAGCTCAGGCGAGTCCGGAGGAGGTCAAGCTGCTGCACCTGGATGTTGAATCCCTCAGATGGGCTTTATGGGATCTGCAAAGATGTGCAACGGACTTGCGGGTCGAGGGCAAACCTGCCTCGACCCTGTTAGGCATGGTGAAGGTGGTCGGTGCGGCGAGGCGTGCGAGTTCCGGCGATGCGACGGCGGAGGAACTCGACTCCCAGCTCCTGTGCGAGCTGGGTTGGATGAAGAGGTGGAGAACGTGCGCGGGGAAGAAGGCGAACGTGAGGGTGTGGTCCGATGATCGAGACGAAGGCGGAGATGGCTGGAATCGAAGATGAACGGCGACTGGGCGATTTGGGCGAAACTACAAATTCGGGAAATAGAGAAGGAAAGAGAGCTACCTACTAGGCGTAGTCGACTGTGGAGGAGCTGGCTATGATCCTGGTCCTTGCCTCGAGGATCGTCCGGTGTCCGAGGTTCTGGCGCTACCTCCAGGCGGCGCACAACGGCGCAAGCTCGCCGGATCGATGGTCGAGACGTCCCCTCCTTGCTGCAACAATGCCCGGAGCGAGCTGTCACTCTCGCGGAGGCACTGGAGGTCACTGGGTGGAGTGCGAATGAGCTAAATATGAGGAACAGAGAGGCGGAGCTGGGACTTTATACATCTAGGGGTTCGAGAAGAATGGGTCGGGCACGGTTGTCGGAGCTCGAACCCCGAGGCAAAACCACCGGGCGTGGGTCTCGGATGTGCGTGGAGTAAAGGGAGACCGGGGTTTGCGGATTCAGGTGTCGGGTCGTGACGCGAAAAATCGGGGAAGTCGGGTCGGGCGTCACGAACCCGTGGGAAGTGGTCTTGGAGGGGGAGTTGACCGGGGGGTCAACGTCCCCGTGGACCAATGGGGACAGGCCACGTGGAAAAGATTTGAATATTCATTTAAAATAGCAAATGGCCGAATTATTAAAAACTCAAAATATAAAAAATGTTTATTTATTTTTGTTCTATTTTGGTGATTTTTAATTAATTTTTCAAAAAAAAGGTATGTACACTATAGTACTATACATAGGTATATATACAATATTAATTTTTTATTATTAATTTTTAATTAGTTATTTTTATATTTTTATCACCATTTTATATTTTATTTATTTATAGCATAAAATTAGGAATAAAAAGGTATTTTCATTTTATTTTTATTATTTATATACAAGGGTGAAATAAATAGATATATACATCTATATACATGGTATATGTACAATGTTATTTTTGGTTTTTAATTTTGTTCTTTTTATTTTGGTTTTTGTTTTTGTGGTTTTTATTTTATTTATTTACAGCATAAAAGAAAAAATATATACACATTTTTAGGGATTTAAATTTATTCATTTACAAGGTTAAATAAATATGGATGTGGTTGTATGTACAAGGTGGATATGTACAAGGGAGTTATTTTTATTTTCTTTTTAATTTTTTTCTATTTTTATCTTGTTTTTGTATTTATAAATTTATACAAATATATACAATCCCATTTTATTCTAATTTTGGAGGAAAATATTTTTATTTTATTTACAAGGATATTTACACACATGAGCTCCCAATCTCTCTCTACTTTGGCTTTTATGCGGTCAAGCCCATGCTGAGCCCTCCCTTGGGATTAGGTTGCTCAATATTTATTCTAAATATCTCCCTCTTTTTCTTTTGTCTCTTTATTCTTTTTTTGTACAAAAACATGCTAATTATTAAACTTTATACAATGCGTGCTTTTGGTAATTATTTGTATTTACATGAATATACATGTATTTGCAAAAGTTTTAGTAGCTAAAATATAAGAATAAAGAGTGATGAATGGGTATTAATACCCCCCTATACTTAACTTTGCTAGTCCCTTAGCAAACACTTATTTGAAAAAGAAGTGCAAAAGAGAAAGAAAAAGAAAAAGAGGAGAATATACATGGATTAAGGCTGATTATTAAACTCGCCTTCATTAAATTGAAATTTGGAGCTCGATCAGATCTTTGGATCATTAATGTGTCGGAACCTTATTTGGACTTAAGCTTAAAACTCAACAGCCTATAAGTTCCACCAATCTATGGACAAGACTCTCAATAAACCAGATCAGAACAAGTCTACATACACAAACTCTAATGACCATGAATCTTTCCATGCAGTGTAAGTGATATGTAGCTCCCCACCTTAGAAGTAACAAAGAAACAACCTCCCCCAACCTGGTAACTCTAATGCCTCGGTCTAGCAACTCTTTCCTCGAGAAGCGGGGTATTCCCTTCTAAGTTCAAGTGCAACCGGCTCAAGAAGAGGGGAAGAAGATGAAGAATGGACCATGGCCAGTGTAGCCATGTATCCCTGGGAGCCCAACCAGTGTAGCTAAGTCTCCCGCTGCAAGCTTCATGAGATGTAACATGGATACCATAAGCTTTTGCTTTATTTGACTATATACACTCCGGTGGGGTTATTAAAGTTTCAATCCGACCCACCATTTTTTTGGAGTTCTTTTTCTTTTTGCACTTTTTTTTTCATGTGCAACTGTACAACATATCTACATGGTGCAGCGTATATACAAGGAGTTTTTCCTCTTGAGCCAGTAGACTATCCCTCTTTTGAAGCTTTATTGCAACCCACGACTTCTGTCTTTAGCCTTCAAAACCACCAGACCAAGTTGAGGCGCACTTCCTTCACTAGAAGAAGAAGAGAGGTTTCGCCTAGAAGTACTACCCTCATATGCTACCCCAAGCCAAAGGAAACTGCCTCCTCACCACCTCATCCGTGGAGAGCTATGTGTAAAGTGCTGGTGCAAGTCAAGCCATTGTCTCTAAGAGTCATGCGTGTGTTGTTGTGTGCTCTACATAGGCTCATCAAGATGACATATGCTCATAGCCTAGTGGACTCAAAGAATTAAGTCCCAATGGACCTGGAAAGCCTTAACCCTAAGCCCTATAAGGTTCCTCTTAAAATTAGGTGGATTAAGATCTTAGTCAAGCTCTATTTCCCAATTTATTTCCAGGCTAGTTTAAATGTCAACTATGATCCAGGAAAAACTATACACATATATACAAAGATGCTATTTACAAATATTTACAATCATGCACAATTTTTGAAAAATGTTTTGAAACCATGGATATATGCATGAATGCAAGTTTTGCAAAATATTTACAAACATTTACACAAGGTTTTTGCAAACTTTTTGTTTTCAAAACATTTTGGAAAAAATTTTGTACTATATACATAATTTTGATATGAAAATATTTACAAATCCTTTACACAAATCATTTTTCAATCATTTGTACAAAAATAATTTGTATAAATGAATAGGTATGTGCAAGATGAATTTTATATACAAGGAAAAATTTTAAATTTTATGAGTTTTTAGCCACTTTTATTTATTAAGACACTCACACAAAGTACGAGTTATGGCTAAAGTATATATGAAATATATACACACCCCCTATACTTAGCTCGAGCGATGTCCTCAGAGTGATCAAGAGCGATGAAGAAGACATAACTCGTGCTTAGTATAGGGACGCGAAAAGGAATGGCTAGATACGGAGATGAATGAAAGAATAGAATGAATAGAAGATCAAGAGAGTCTCGGCTTTTCCCCCTATACTTAGGATCAAGTAATCCGAAGTATAACAAGCTGTACATGAAGGGAAATCCGAGTGAAGGATGTACAGAGTCTGCCCCTTCTATACTTAGGGTGAAATATCCCTAAGTATAAGCAGCAAAACAGGGGTAGAAAGGATAAAAAGAATACCCGAAGGTCCTACATCCCCCCTATACTTATGGTAAAGTACACCCTAAGTATAGCATAATCATAAGATGAGAAAAAGGGATGTGGGACTAAAGAATAGAGTGATATAGACAACTGGATCTATATAGGTCGAAAGAACAGTGATAATCAGGCGTGAGATGCAATAGATGTGAGTCAAGAGACCACATCTCACGCAAAATGAATAGGGGCAACATCAACGACCCGCGGCTCATGATCTAAAAATGGCTTGAGCCGCTGGCCGTTCACTCGAAAGGTACTCTCAGAAGACAACTCAGATATATCAATGCTCCCGTTGTCGTGTACCTTTCTCACAAGATAAGGTCCCTTCCATTTGCTCTGTAGCTTCCCTGGAAATAGATGAAGCCTAGCATCAAACAACCATACTCTCAGTCCAGGCTCAAAATGCTTGTGGCTGATATGAGAATCATGCCACTCTTTCACTCTCTCCTTATACTGTAGGCTGTTTGAGAAGGCGGTATCACGAAGCTCCTCCAGGGCTGCTAACTCTGCCCTCCTCTAGTCTCCTACACTATCTGGATCTAAAAGAATATCTGTGACTGCCCAAAGTAACTTGTGCCTCAACTCAACAGGTAAACGGCACGGCTTGCCATAAACGAGGCGAAAGGGAGATGTGCCCAATGGTGTCTTGAAAGACGTTTTATATGCCCACAAGACTGAGTCCAAAAGCTGTGACCAATCCTTTCGGTCAGGACAGACGACTTTCTGCAAAATAGTCTTGATCTCCCTATTCGACACCTCGGCTAGACCATTCGTCTGTGGATGGTATGGAGTGGCAACTCGATGGTCTATGCCGAAGTCGCTAGCAAGTGCCTTCACCTGGTCGTTGATGAAATGAGACCCCCCATCTGAAATCAATACTCGAGGTACCCCGAACCGCGTGATGATGTGCTTCCTCAAAAATATGCAAACTGTCCTCGCATCAACGGCTCGGGCGGGGATGGCCTCAACCCAACGACTCACATAGTCTACGGCCAACAGAATGTACTCGAATCCCTGACTCTTAGGGAATGGACCCATGAAATCGATGCCCCATGCGTCAAAAACCTCACAGAAGTGAATGGGCTGCATCAGCAACATATCACGTTGTCCACAAGTGCCCATCCTCTGACAGTCAACACACCTCTTCACGAACTCAACAGAGTCCTTGAAGAGGGTAGGCCACCACAAGCCGGATTGGAGCACTTTTTGTGTCGTTCTCCTCCCAGAATGATGTCCTCCTGCCTCAAGCTTGTGGCAGTAAGTGAGGACGCTATGGTGTTCCTCCTGAGGAATGCACCTACGCCAGACGCTATCCCCTCCTTCGTGGTAAAGGATGGGATCCTCTCAGTGGTAAGACTTGGCCTTCGCGAGGAAGGTCTCAAGCCTCTGCCTGGGCCAACCTTGTGGGACTTTCTTAGCAACAAGAAAGTTCACAATGTCGGCATACCATGGGAGAGAGGCGATAGCAAGGATCGCCTCATCTGGGAAGGTCTCACAAATGGGATCAATCTGCTCAGAATCCTCAGGCTTCTTTAAACGAGAGAGATGATCTACCACCACATTCTTGACTCCAGGCTTATCCTTGATCTCAATGTCGAACTCCTGGAGTAGAAGGATCCATCTAGTCAGTCTGGCCTTGGCATCCTTCTTTGCCATTTGGTATCGGATGGCGGTATGATCAGTATACAAGGTCACTCTAGATCCAATAATGTACGATCTGAACTTATCTAGGGCGAACACTACGGCTAGCATCTCCTTCTCTGTGCTTGTATAATTATGCTGCGTGGAATCCAATGTAAGGCTAGCGTAGTAAATAGCAAAGGGGACTCCATCCCTCCTCTGTCCTAGCACAACCCCCACGGCAAAATCGGAGGCATCCATTATGATCTCGAATGGGAGAGACCAATCTGGTGGCTGAAGGACAGGAGCCTCAACAACACAATGCTTGAGAGTCTCAAACGATTTAAGACACTTGTCATGGACAAGGAACTCGGTGTCTTTCGTTAGCAGATCAGTCAATGGTCGGGCAACCCTACTGAAATCACGAATGAATCGCCGGTAGAAACCGACGTGCCCCAGGATAGATCGTAACTGCCGCAAGTTGGACGGTGGTGTGAGTTTTCTAATGGCATCAACCTTGGCCGGATCAACCTCCATGCCCCAGTTGGAGATGATGTGGCCAAGCACCGTCCCTTGAGTCACCATAAAGTGACTCTTCTCCCAAGATAGAACCAAGAGAACCTCTATACATCGCTGAAGTACTCGGTCTAGGCAGTCAAGACAGGAGTCGAATCCGTCGCCGTAAACTGAGAAATCATCCATGAAGACCTCCAAGCACTCCCCTACTATGTCCGAAAAGATCGACAACATGCATCTCTGAAAAGTCGCAGGGGCATTGCATAGCCCAAATGGCATGCGTCAGAAGGCGTATGTGCCGAAGGGACAGGTAAAGGTGGTCTTCTCTTGGTCCTCAGGAGCGATGGCCACCTGGTTGTAGCCCGAGTACCCATCCAGAAAACAATAATGTCTCTTCCCTGCCAGTCTCTCAATGATATGATCAATAAAGGGCAGGGGGAAATGATCCTTCTTGGTGGCTTGGTTGAGTCTCCTGTAGTCAACACAAACCCACCAAGAAGTAGGTACTCGTGTAGCAATCTCCTCTCCAGACTCACTGATAACTGTAGTAATGCCCATCTTCTTGGGCACCACATGCAAAGGGCTGACCCACTGGGAGTCAGAGATGGGATAGATAAAATCGGCGCTCCACTACTTCGAAATTTCCTTCATGACAACCTCTCTCAGATTCGGGTTCAGCCGCCGCTGGAACTCACGCGACGGCTTCGCCTTTTCCTCGAGATAGATATGGTGGGAGCACAAGGTCGGACTAATCCCCTGGAGATCTGCTACGCTCCATCCTATTGCCTTGCGGTTCTTTTCAAGAACCCCCATCAGACGGGATTCTTGCTCTCCAGTCAAATCGGCTGAGATAATGACTGGGTACATCTCATGCTCACCCTCAAGGAACCTATACTTCAACGACGCAGGTAGTGGCTTCCTCTCTGGACAAACTGGTGCTGGCAATTCTGGCTTCTGAAGAATCCGAGTGTATGCGGCCAAATCTGCCCAGGAGAATGAGAACTCTCTCTCACAAACTGGATCTGGAGAAGGCTGCTCAACTAAACTGTCTCTGCTCTGCTCGGCATCTACCTCCTCCCTATCTGCAGGCTCAATGGAAATCAGATCTGGCATATAATCCTCACAATCTGCCCAATCAGACTCTGACTCCGAGGGATATGTATCCTCTAAGGTGGCATCAGGACCACCATCATCACAAGAATCTGTGTCGCGGTCGCGAACCGGCTCTGCTACCTCTGAAGTATCCTGGACCAGGAATGTGCTCTCCAGGCTCTCCTCTGTTGTCGTCTCTACATCAGCGAAATCTGAAAATGAGAGGATGGCATGTGCTGCTGGGTCTGCCCAAACTGCCTCATCGTCTGTGTTCACAAAGTCACAGTCCTGGTGGATGTCTAGCCCTGCATCTGTCAGCTGCTCTGTATCTGAAGTGGTCTTTGAGCATGATCTGTCTCTGGCTCTGCTGTCCTCGACCGTCTCTATTTGTACACTTTCACCCTCGACGCGAAAGTATACCTTCCCGCTATCATGGTCAGTCACCGCCTTAGCTGTGGCCAAGAACGGACGACCGAGAATGATGGGGGTATCGGTCACGGACTCAGGTATCTCCATGTCCAACACTACGAAGTCGACGAGGAATTGCATGCCCTGAATCGTGACGACAATGTCTCGCAACAACCCCTTCGGCCTCTTGACAGATCGATCAGCAAACTGAAGGACTGTCCTGCTCTGTCTAAGAGTGCCCAACTCGAAGCGGTCGAGAAGGGCTGCCGGAAGGAGGTTGATCGATGATCCGCTATCTAATAGAGTACGGTCGAACCTCTGCTCTCTGATGTGGCATTTGACATAAGGGGCTCCTGAATCTGGCCTCTTGGTTGGCAGACGGTTCTAGATTACGAAACACGTGGCTTTCGTCAGCACATGGATCTCTGAGTGGTGGTTCCTCCTCTTCCTCCTGACTGTGGTTCTGTCTCTAAGGGAACGCTGAAGAAGGGGGATGTGCTGCAAGGCCTCCTGAAGAGTCAGTTGTATGTGGAATCGATCTATCATCTGCTGGATGAACTCTTCCTGATCTCTCTTTTTTTGGATTTTCTTTTTTCTTCCCCTTCCCCATCTGAAGGGCTCTGGGGAAGGGGATCACAGGGTCCTTCTCAGATGAAGGACTAAGAAAAGGTCTAGACGGCTCGACGGCCGGATCTGCACATACATCAAGCACCGCAGTGGGACCATAAAAAACCAAACCTTTTCCTTTATTCACAACAGAGTTCCGAGATACATCAGAAGTAGGAAAAACAACAGGTCTCTCAGAATGAACACGGGTGGCCTCAGCACCACCATCGGCTGGATCAACTGGACGACTCGCGACCTCAATACCGTGCTCTGGCTCGGCATCAGGGGTGGCCTCAGTACCACCTCCTCGAACTGGTGAAACGGTGGCCTCAACACCGCCTATGAAATCAGCATCCTTGGTGGCATCAGTACCACCATCATCGTCTCTAGCGGCCTCAGTACCGCTCTCCTCCTCCTCGTCGGGCGCTCTGGGTGGATCCTCATAATATGGCTCAGACGAGGTGCCGCTGATGAATACCCATTCATCACTCTTTATTCTTATATTTTAGCTACAAAAACCTTTGCAAATGCATGTATATTCATGTAAATACAAATAATTACCAAAAGCATGCGTTGTCTAAAAACCTATAATTAGCATGTTTTTGTGCAAAAATAAAAGAATAAAGAGTAAAAATAAAAAGAGGGAAATATTTAGAATAAATATTGAGCAACCTAATCCCAAGGGAGGGCTCAGCATGGGCCTGACCGCATAAAAACCAAAGTAGAGGGAGATAGGGGCTCATGTGTGTAAATATTCATGTAAATAAATAAAGGTATTTTCCTCACAAAAATAGACTCAAATTGGCTTGTAAATATTTGTATATATTTATAAAGACCTTCATTATTCTAAAATGCACACAAATGAGAAATGCTATAAAATACTAGAAAGAAAGGCTTTTTTTGACTATAGTAGGAAATATGTCCAGAAGGGCCCAATATCTCAATAGCTGCCTCCCCTTCCCCAGAAAGTCAAGAACCTCTTTACTACCCTTCTCACATCTGACCAGCGCACCTCCTTGCCCGACCTCTCCTCTACCCTCTTTGCCCCGAAGAGATTTCCCTCTTCCTCCAAGCTACCAAGGGATTTTCTTTTCCCAGATGAGCAGCTAGTTCAGGGGAGCAAGAAAGAGGCGTCTTGACGAGACGTGAACAAGATAAAAATAGAAAAATTAAAAAGAAAGCAAAAACATAACTCTTGTATATAGTCATCATGTATATAAAACAACCATCTTTTATTTATTTAGACTTATTAATAAATAAAATTAATTTTCAAAACTTTTGTAAATATTCTATATGATATGGTGTAAATAAATAAAATAAAAACAATTAAAACAAAATAAAAACAAAATAAAAATAACAAAAATTAAAAATCCAAAAATACTTTGTAAATATACCATGTATATATATGTACATATCTATTTATTTCACCTATGTATATAAATATTAAAAATAAAATAAAATATTTTTTTATTCCTAATTTTATGATATAAATAAATAAAATATGAAATGGGAATAAAAATGTATAAAAATAACAAATTAAAAATCAAAATTAAAAAAATCTATATATTGTATATATACCTATATATAGACCTACTATGTACATACTTTATTTTTACTTTGAAAAATTAATTAAAAATCACTAAAAAAATAGAAAAAATTAAAAGAAAAAGATTTCATGTTTTAACTTTTTAATAAATCGGCCATTTTCTAATTTTTATGGATTTTACAAGTATTTTCCACGTGGCCGCTTCCTATTGGCCCTGGGGATTGTTGACCGCCAGGTCAACTACCCCCCCCCCCCCAGGACCACTTCCCACGGGTTAGGCGCCCGACCCGACCTCCCCCTATTTCAGCGCCTAAACCCGATTTCCCCTCGCCTAAACCCCGGGTCCGATTCCTTCCTGATATATCCAACACCCTCGCCGGAGCCACCGCCTCGAGATCCGCGCTCCAGAATGCCCTACCCGCGCTCATCTTCCCGGACACTCCACCGTATATAGTCCCAGCTCCGCCGCATGAATTCTCATCTTTGGCCATTCATTCCACCCCCCAGTGAGCTCCAGTGCGTGCGTGAGAGTAACAACACTCCAGGTGCTGTCGAAGCGAGGAGAGGGACCGTGTGCCACTGATCCGGCGAGTATCACCGCCGTGCTCCGCCCAGTGCCGGAGCTCGAGCCTCGGAGGTCGGCGCTCCTCGAGGCAAGGACCAGGAGCTGCACAAGCTCGCCCCCAGTCGATTCGTCCATCTAGGTATACCCATTTCGCTTTCTCTTTCGCTAATTTTAGATTAGCCCCAATTCGCTGCTCCGCCGTTCACCGTCGATTCTAATCACGTCCGACCACCGTTCGACCATCGGGCTGTGCCATAGCCTTCGCCTCCTTCCCTCGCACATTCTCCGCATTACCATTCAACCCAGCTCGCACAGGAGCTGGGGCTCGAGCTCCTCCATCCCCACCTTCGTCGGAGCTCGCCCATCTCGACCCTCCGACCACCTTCACCCCGCCTAACCGGGTCGAGGCAGTTTGCCCTCGACCCGCGAGCTGTCTGGTCTATTTTGCAGGTTCATCCAAGCCCATTTGAGGGCTTGGACCATTGGGTCCAGAAGCTTCACCTCCGTCGACCTCGTCGAAGCTCTCTGGAGCTCGGTTGGGTCATCGGAGGGTCCCACCTGACGCGGAGACTTACGCCGACCCTTCTCAGATCATCAGCGCCCCGCGAGGAGGCTCGGAGCGAGCGTACTGGGCCGGCGAACCTCGCCGGCCACCTGTTCTTCGAAGACCTCCAGCTACCGTCAGATCAGCCTCAGAGCTCCAGATCACATCCTGACCGTTCATTTGCGGAGCTGCAGCTAGCGTCCGATCAGCGGAGGACTGATCCCAGCCGTCGATCCAGCGAGGCTTCGTCCACTACGCACGAGGACCGTACGATCTCCACATGGAGAGACAGCGCCCGTTCAATCCGGCCAAGTAGTTCAAGGTCACAGGCGCCACCTGATCCTCACCGTCAGATTCCCCATGTGGCGCCCATCCAGCCGTCCCCATTAATAAAAGGGTAATTTACCCTTAGGCCCTCCTTTTTATCTTATTTAGTGTTTATTCTTGTAAATATTTAGTGTAGTTGTTTAGTTTTTGGTACAATTGCATAGAGGACCCTGTACTTTACTTTCTTTGCATTTATGCCCCTGTGTATGGTGTAGCACGTGCTTCGACACGTGGTTTTCTGGGCTTTTTGCATTTAATGCCCTGTAGTTCTGAGATGTTATGGATTGAATGAAAACTTTTGAGTATTTGCATTTATGCCCCTGTGTGTAGAACAATTGTGCATGTGCGATAATTTTTGGGTTATTTGCAAGACTAGCCCTCGGACTTCTGGTACCTGTTACCAAAAAGTTCTAGGACTTAGTTTTTATCACATTTAGGTCCCTGAGTGCCCCAGGCACGCGCGTTGCACGTGTTTATCTGGGTATTTTGCACCGGACCCCCCAGAACTCTTGGTATTTGCACTTAGGTCCCTATGCACAGTACCTCCTCTTTATTTTTGAATAAAATAGCAAACCTACTCCAAATCCAATGAAAATTGGACACATGGCTTCTGCCATTGTGTAAAATTTTCTGGGATTTTTGGAGACATTTTTATGTTGATTTGATATTTTTAAAAATTCAAAAACACGTACTTTCTTTACTGTTTAACTTTGAAAATCACAAAAAAATATTAAAACTCATCTAAAAATTACAAAAAAAATTAGCTACTGTTTGTTTTGGCTTGCTTGATTTTCTAGCCAATTTTGGCTATTTTTCATTTTCTAAAACACCTAAAAATTGAACAACACTCAAAAACTCATAAAAATTCTAATAAATAATTTAAAAATCCAAAAATAATAATTTAGGTGCTCAATTTTTCCTTGTTTTCTTCTATATACAAGAAAAATACCTTCAGGCTTATTCGGGACACTTAGAGATTTTATCTAAGTCCCTCAAGCTCGGCTGGACAGTACCTTCTTTTTCATCACTGTTTGATTTTTAGAAAATTAAATAAACATCAGAAAATTCTCAAAAATTCACTAAAACAGTAAAAATTATAAAACACACAAAAATATTTTTTCTGGAATTTTTCCTTGAGTTTTGATACATTAACTAAATAGTTGAATTGCTTGCTTTACTTGTTTCCCTTAATTTCTTAATTAATTAAAAAATCCAAAAAATATAAAAAGAATTAAAAACCACCAAAAATACCTTTTCTTCTCTTCTTGACTACTTCGTAGGCTGCAAGGCCATTTCGTGCTCCTTGTGTTCGACCCTGGTCGCTATACCAAGTTAAAATAATAGCAAGACCGCTATTGAGTTTTAGTTGATTTTATTTGATATTAGTGGTCTATTTTTTTTCTTGATTGATCGAGTCCGAGTGATTGAGGTCGCGACGACCATTTAGTACCTTTACCTTAGTCGCTTGGGTTTTTCTCGGTCATCAGAATGGCGCCGTTGCCGGGGAGCACGGCTTAGTAGTCGATTTTTCCGCGGTTTTCTTTTCGCGGCTTTCTGTACATATTCTTGTATATACATTTGACTTGTTTATACATTTATCTGGACTGACCACTTTTGTTTGATTTCTTGCGAGGGCCCGAGGACCGAGGCGGCTTTCTTCGGAAGCCGAGCAACCGCGGGAACCGGAGGCGGCTCTCTTCTTCACAGAGCCGCAGGAGAGCGCGAGGAGCAAGCAGGAGTGCGGGAGCCGTGGGATAGCCGCGAGAGTTGTGTAGTTTAGATTAGTTTTATTTCCAGCAACATTTGAACTATTGTAATAATACAGGTACACTCAGAGACATTTGGACTTTCGGGGTCTGTTTCGCCGAGCACCGGTGTGCTCGGGGGACCCCTTAGCTAGTTTGGTTTTTCGCGGTTATTATGCGGTTTTCTCTTACTGCCTTTTCCAGTTTCACGCGGATTTTCGGGCCCCTAGCCGTAGGATTTTCTGCTTGATTGTGACGTAATTCATAGGATCCAAACACCCTAATATAATTGCATGTTCCTATAGTGCGGTAATTGGACCTATAATAAAAAAATAATAAAATAGCCGTCCCATCACCTCCGAGCCTACGCGCCGCGAGCCCGCCCCGTCAAGCGCTACTCTTGAACTCGACCTGTCGAGAAGAGGAGGGGTGGGTCTAGACCGGACTCTTTGGATTGGAGGCTGGTGGTCGGCTAGCCGTTCTTTCGAGTAGCACTACTGTTTAGGGACTCGATTTTCCGCCTGCACCATTTAGGTAGTTTATTTCCTGTCTTTTAAATTCTGCACGGATCATATTGCATGTAGAGTGCTGGAGCCAGGTACGCATTTCTGACTTTGCATGCATCATTGATTTATCGCGCATCGGCTTTTTCGTCTTCTCCCCCCTGTTTTGGACTTAATAACCAGGAGAACCGAAAAATTCGTTAGGCCTTTTACGTACATTAAAAAAATCTAAAAAAAGAAAAACCATAAAATTGGGATTGCTAAAACTATCGACCCTAAAAGACACCTCACCTAAAAATCTGTCTTGGGGAGAGCAACCCCCTCATTGTTTGGTTTGCTTGCGCGAGAGAGTGACACGTTCACTAGGTAGAGCCCTCCGGTGCTATTCCTGACTGACTACCGACTCTTCCGTGCGGGCCAATCGGTTGGGGTAGTATCGGGAATCCCAACAGGTCATGTAAGCGCTCTGATAGATTGTTTGTTCACCTAATAAAATTTGACAAGATAATTTGACCGAGCCTTTACGGTCTTCAGCTCGTGTTGCGTTGGTGAACAGAGGGTTTGGTTGCCGATCATAGTTTTTCCAGATCTCATCCGCATTACTCGCCAGATCACGATGATGGGCAGGAGGTCTCTTAGGCAGCCTCTGGTTGCACCGCTTTTCAGCACTCCGGACCATTCATCTAGGTCGGTTCGTGGGAGCTCAGACCCGCTCTCCGAACCCGAGTATGATTCCACCCTGTTCCCACTCGACCACCCTTCTTCTGATTCAGAGATAGCAGTACCAGAGGAGAGACAGACAGATGATTTATCGACACATGAGTTCGGTTGTTTTGGTTTTTCAGAGACGATGGCCGGCAGTTCTGATGATCGCACCCGAGGTCCACAGGGAGAGCAGCATTTCCTCCTGGATCAGGGTTCAATCAACTCCACCCTGATCGCCTCCCTCGAGTCAGTGCAGCAGCAGCTGAGGGATCAGGGGGCATTCATGATGGACATGAGGAGAGAGCTCGAGCAGATGAGAGCCAACCGCGAGAACCGCAGAGGAGGAGGACCCGACGATGCGGCAGCTGCCGCGGCAGCAGCCGCAGCAGCAACAGCAGCAGGAGCACCACCACCACTTAGATCGATGCGGGAGAACCACAATCCCGGGTCGACCTTGACACACCGCTGGGTGGTACTTCCAGCCATCGTGGGGGACTTCAAGTTCCCCCCGAACACTTTGCAGCTTCTTCCTCGATTCCACGGTTTGGCCACAGAGGAGCGTCATCTCCACCTGCAGGAGTTTGAGATGATATGCAGCACTGTCCACGATCGTCAGGTGGACCAGGATACTATCAGGATGATTGCCTTCCCCTTTTCCTTGGCAGACAGAGCAACCACCTGGCTGAAGCACTTGGGGTAGTTCGTTTACACCTGGGAGCAGCTCCGCACCGAGTACTTGAACAAGTACTATCCACTCGGGCGGACCAATGCAGCGAGAGCCCTCATCAGCAACTTCTCCATGCTCCCCAACGAGCAATTCCATGAGGCATGGGAGAGGTTTTGTGAGCTGACTGACCGATGCCCGTACCATGATATTTCGAAGCCCAACCTTGTGCAGAGCTTCTTCAGCGGGCTGACACCAGAGCTCCAGGGCTTGGTGAATGCTTCTTGTGGCAGGTCTTACTTCGCCAAGGATCACGACCAGGTCTGGGCCATCTATGAGGAGATGGCCGAGAACTATATGGTGATGTCCCAAACTAGGTTATACACTCAGGGCAGACCCCAGCAGCAGCCTGGATCTGTGCAGTACCAGAGGATAGCACGGGTCGATGCCGGTCCATCCAGTTCATCTGCAGTAGCAGCAGCACAGGCAGAGTCATCCGCTGCGGCTATGGGTATCATCAGCGAGAAGTTGGATCGGATGGAGCTGATCGAGAAGAAGCAGTGCCAGGGCATCACTCAGATGGAGCAGATGGCACAGACTCTGAGCGACATGAAGACCCAGCTCATGTGTCTCCAGGAGGCACAGACGGCTTCACAGCCCCGTCTTCAGTCGCGAGGCGATACCAGCGGCAGCAGCAGCCCGTTCCAGCGCTCCAGCTTACACCAGCAGCCTAGACAGGTCCACCTTGTACAGGCGGAGCCGTACCAGCAGCAGTAGCCCTCCTACCAGTCACCACCATCTCCAGACATACAGATGGTGGTATACCAGCCGGATCAGCCTCTGGCAGTACTCCTGCCATCCCAGTACGATGCAGAGCCGTTGATGGATGTCAACGGGATTTGGTATGACCGTCCTCAGCCTAGGATCCGACGAGACCATCCCGGATTCAGGTGGGGGAGTGGAGGTGCCCAGCCCCAACAGCAGCCATCTGGCCAGGGAGGCTAGTACAGCCAACAGAGGGATCACCAGCAGCAGCAGCAGCCCCCAGTTTACCAGTTACAGCAGCAGTCATCCTTCGTTCCTCATCCCTATCATCAGGGACAGTCTTGGAGGCGAGAGCAGCCTCACCAGCCACACCAGCAGCAGCACCCTTCCACCTACCCCTCTCAGCAGCAGCAGCACCAGTTCCAGCAGCCTCACTACTAGAGAGGCTACCCGTCGGGCTCTCATGGTCCACCATACGAGAGCCCTGCCTTGGACGACATAGCCCGCCTCCTCACGGACCAGCAGGCTACTTTCAGACGGGAGATGGACGAGTTCCTCCAGGAGATGCGGGACATCGTGAGAGGGAAGGCCGCCATCCCTGCCCAGATAGAGCCAAATCCCAACAGCCTGAAGCGGAAACCTGAGCAGGTAGTTTGTACTGAGTATACCACTCCTAGTGATGCATTTGGTGATATGACTGGATATCTGTTTGATACTGATTTTGTCACACTTAGGAGCGGTAGGATGCCAGCAGGCGGTGCCTCGTCTGAGCTACATCATGAGGATACACCTACAGCGCCAGATGAGGAGGAGGAGAGCGGTACCGAGGCCGCACATGATGATGACGGTGGTACTGATGCCACCAAGGATGCTGAGTCCACCGGCGGTACTGAGGCTGCCGTTTCACCAGTTCGAGGAGGTGGTACTGAGGCCACTCCTGATGCCGAGCCAGAGCGTGGTACTGAGGCCGCGAGTCTTCCAGCTGAGCCAGCCGATGGTGGTACTGAGGCCACCAGAGTTCATGCAGAGAGATCTGTTGTTTTTCCTTCACCTGATGTATCTCTGAACAGTTCTGTGAATAAAGGAAAGGGTTTATTTTCTTCTGATCCCACTGTGGTGCATGATGTATGTGTGGATCCGGTCGTCGAACCGCCTAGACCCTTTTCTAGTCCTTCATCTGAGAAGGACCCTGTGATCCCCTTCCCTAGAGCCCTTCAGATGGGGAAGGGGAAGAAAAGAGAAAAATATCCAAAAAAGAGAGAGCAGGAGGAGTTCAGCCAGAGCATGATCGACAGATTCCATATACAGCTGACCCTTCAGGAGGCTTTGCAGCACATCCCCCTTCTTCAGCGATCGTTGAGAGATAGGACCACAGTCAGGAGGAGGAGGAACAACCATTCAGAGATTCATGTGCTGACGAAAGCCACGTGCTTCGCGATCCAGAACCGTCTGCCGGCCAAGAGGCTACATTCAGGAGCCCCAAATGTATGATGTCATATCAGAGAGCAGAGGTTCGACCAGACTCTATTGGATAGCGGATCGTCTATCAACCTCCTTCCGGCAGCCCTTCTCGACCGCTTCGAGTTGGGCACTCTTCGACAGAGCAGGACAGTCCTTCAGTTTGCTGATAGATCTGTCAAGAGGTCGAAGGGGTTGTTGCGAGACGTTGTCGTCACTATTCAGGGTTTGCAATTCCCCGTGGACTTCGTAGTGTTGGACATGGAGATCCCTGATTCAGTGACCGATACCCCCATCATTTTAGGTCGCCCGTTCTTGGCCACAGCCAAGGCAGTGACCGACCATGATAGCGGGAAGGTATACTTTCGCGTCGAGGGCGAAAGTGTACAAATAGAGACGGTCGAGGACAGCAGAGCCAGAGAGAGATCATGCTCAGAGACCACTTCAGATACAGAGCAGCTGACAGATGCAGGGCTAGACATCCACCAGGACTGTGATTTCATGATCACAGATGATGAGGCAGTTTGGGCAGACCCAGCAGCACAGGCCATCCTCTCATTTTCAGACACCGCTGATGCAGAGATGACAGCAGAGGAGAGCTTGGAGAGCACATTCTTGGTTCAGGATACTACAGAGGCAGCAGAGCCGGATCTCGACCGCGACACAGAGTTCAGTGATGGTGGTACTGAGGCCACCTTGTATGATGGTGGTACTGATGCCACCTTGTTTGATGCAGATCCCTCGGATTCAGAGTCTGATTGGGCAGATTGCGATGATCAGATGCCAGACCTGAGTCCCACAGAGCCTACAGCTGAGGAGAAGGTAGATGCATAGCAGATTAGAGACAGTTCAGTTGAGCAGCCTTCTCCCGATCCAGTTTGCGAGAGTACACTTCCAGTCTCCCGGACAGATTTGGCAGCATACACGCGTCTTCTTTCGAAGCCAGATTTGCCAGCACCGAGTTGTCCAAAGCTGAAGCCACTTCCTTCGTCACTGAAGTATAGATTCCTTGCGAGTGAGCATGAGATGTACCCAGTCATTATCTCAGCTGATTTGACTGGAGAGCAGGAATCCCGTCTGATGGGGGTTCTTGAAAAGAACCGCAAGGCAATAGGATGGAGCGTAGCAGATCTCCATGGGATTAGTCCGGCCCTGTGCTCCCACCATATCTATCTCGAGGATGAGGCGAAGCCGTCGCGTGAGTTCCAGCGGCGGCTGAACCCAAATCTGAGAGAGGTTGTCATGAAGGAAATTTCGAAATGGTGGAGCACCGATTTTATCTATCCTATCTCTGACTCCAAGTGGGTCAGCCCTTTGCATGTGGTGCCCAAGAAGACGGGCATCACTACAATGATTAGCGAGTCTGGAGAGGAGATTGCTACACGAGTACCTACTTCTTGGCAGGTTTGTGTTGACTACAGGAGACTCAACCATGCCACCAAGAAGGATCATTTCCCCCTGCCCTTTATTGATCAGATTATTGAGAGACTGGTAGGGAAGAGCCATTATTATTTTCTGGATGGGTACTCGGGCTACAACCAGGTGGCCATCGCTCCTGAGGATCAGGAGCAGACCACCTTTACCTGTCCCTTCGGCACATACGCCTTCCGATGCATGCCATTTGGGCTATGCAACGCCCCTGTGACTTTTCAGAGATGCATGATGTCGATCTTTTCAGACATGGTAGGGGAGTGCTTAGAGGTCTTCATGGATGATTTCTCGGTTTACGACGACGGATTCGACTCCTGTCTTGACTGCCTAGATCGAGTACTCCAGCAATGTATTGAGGTCCGCTTGGTTCTTTCTTGGGAGAAGAGTCACTTTATGGCGACTCAAGGGACGGTGCTTGGCCACATCATCTCCAACAGGGGCATGGAGGTTGATCCGGCCAAGGTTGATGTCATTAGAAAACTCACACCACCGTCCAATTTGCAGCAGTTACGGTCTTTCCTGGGGCACGTCGGTTTCTATCGGCGGTTCATCCGTGATTTCAGTAGAGTTGCCCGACCGTTGACTGACCTGCTGACAAAAGACAACGAGTTCCTTGTCGATGACAAGTGTCTTTCGTCCTTTGATACTCTCAAGCAGTGTATTGTTGAGGCTCCTGTCCTCCAGCCACCAGATTGGTCTCTCTCATTCGAGATCATGATGGACGCCTCCGATTTTGCCGTGGGGGCTGTGCTGGGACAGAGGAGGGATGGAGTTCCATTTGCTATCCACTATGCTAGCCGCACCTTGGATTCCGCCCAGCGGAATTATACAGTCACAGAGAAGGAGATGCTAGCAGTAGTGTTCGCCCTATATAAGTTCAGATCGTACATCATTGGATCTAGAGTGACTTTGTACACAGATCATACCGCCATCCAATACCTCATGGCAAAGAAGGATGCCAAGGCCAGACTGACTAGATGGATCCTTCTACTCCAGGAGTTCGACATTGAGATCAAGGATAAGCCTGGAGTCAAGAATGTGGTGGCAGATCATCTCTCCCGTTTAGAGCAGCCTGAGGAGTCTGAGCAGATTGATCCCATTTGTGAGACCTTCCCAGATGAGGCGATCCTTGTCATCACCTCACTCCCGTGGTATGCCGATATTGTGAACTTTCTTGTTGCTAAGAAAGTCCCACAAGGTTGGCCCAGACAGAGGCTTGAGACCTTCCTCACGAAGGCCAAGTCTTACCACTGGGAGGATCCCATCCTTTACCATGAATGAGGGGATAGTGTCTGGCGTAGGTGCATCCCTCAGGATGAGCACCATAGCATCCTCACTTACTGCCACAAGCTTGAGGCAGGAGGACATCACTCTGGGAGGAGAACGGCACAGAAAGTGCTCCAATCCGGCTTGTGGTGGCCTACCCTCTTCAAGGACTCTGATGAGTTCGTGAAGAGGTGTACTGACTGTCAGAGGATGGGCACTCGTGGACAGCGTGATATGATGCCGATGCAGCCCATTCACTTATGTGAGGTTTTTGACGCATGGGGCATCGATTTCATGGGTCCATTCCCTAAGAGTCAGGGATTTGAGTACATTCTGTTGGCCGTTGACTATGTTAGTCGTTGGGTTGAGGCTATCCCCGCCCAAGCTGCTGATGCGAGGACTGTTTGCATATTTTTGAGGAAGCACATCATCACGCGGTTCGGGGTACCTCGAGTATTGATTTCAGATGGGGGGGTCTCATTTCATCAACGACCAGGTAAAGGCACTTGCTAGTGAGTTCAGCATAGACCACCGAGTTGCCACTCCATACCATCCACAGACGAATGGTCTAGCTGAGGTCTCGAACAGGGAGATCAAGACTATTTTGCAAAAAGTCGTCCGCCCTGACCGAAAGGATTGGTCACAGCTTTTGGACTCGGTCTTGTGGGCATATAGGACGTCTTTCAAGACACCATTGGGCACATCTCCCTTTCGCCTAGTTTATGGCAAGCCATGCCATTTACCTGTTGAGTTGAGGCACAAGTCACTTTGGGCAGTCACGGATATTCTTTTAGATCCAGATAGTGTAGGAGACCAGAGGAGGGCAGAGTTAGCAGCCTTGGAGGATCTTAGAGATACAGCCTTCTCAAACAGCCTACAGTATAAGGAGAGAGTGAAAGAGTGGCATGATTCTCATATCAGCCACAAGCATTTTGAGCCTGTACAGAGAGTATGGCTGTTTGATGCGAGGCTTCGTTTATTTCAAGGGAAGCTACAGAGCAAATGGAAGGGACCTTATCTTGTGAGAAAGGTACACGACAACGGTAGCATTGATATATCCGAGTTGTCTTCTGAGAGTACCTTTCGAGTGAACGGCCAGCGGCTCAAGCCATTTCTAGATCATGAGCCGCGGGTCGTTGATGTTGCCCCTATTCACTTTGCGTGAGATGTGATCTCTTGACTCACATCTATTGCATCTCACGCCTGATTATCACTGTTCTTCCGACTTGTATAGATCCAGTTGTCTATATCACTCTATTCTTTAGTCCCACATCCCTTTTCTCATCTTATGATTATGCTATACTTAGGGTGTACTTCATGAAGGATATTGTGAATACTTAAGCGCATCACGGAAGCGTGTCGATCGCATCGTATGCAATCGGAGCAGCTAGTCGTACTAGATGCTAGATGCAGCGGAAATTAAAATTTTTTAACTTTAAAGATGAAACCACATGATCACGAGAACACTTCTCGGATCGTTTCATCAAACCACAAAGTATAAGGAATACCTCTTGAAGCGTGGTTGTGATCGCGAGATCCCAAAGTAGAGATCCTCCTATCTTAAGTCCGACCCACGGAGAATGCGCTTGCGGGCACGATGATGAGTCGCGTCCTTCCGGCAATCCTTCGACGAAGATCCAAGCGTCGAGGCGTAGAAAAAATGATCTCCTTCCTAATACACAAAGTGGACGGCCACTTGAATATTAGGGAGACCCCACGAGAATGAGAGAGAGAGAGAGAGTAGAGTTCTTCAATTCAAGAATGTTGTTGTTGTGACTTGGAAAGGCTATCCTAGCCCTCCTTTTATACTAGTTTAGGATCCAATGGATCTCAATCCATGGGACACATGGATCCAAGGGCTATGCTTGGTCCATGCTAAATCAATGGCCATGATTGTTGTTGGTTAAAACCAACAACATTAATTTAAATTAAAATATGTTGCAACATTATCAACATAATTTAATTTAACTAATTAAGAGATAATGTGACAACAAAAAGGGAGTCAACAAACCACCCTAAATTATAGGGGGTTATTTTGTCTCCTTTTATTTTATCTTATTATTTCTTAATAAATTGCAATAACTATTATTGCAATAATATCCACCAAATTAATTCCAAATTAATTTGTGAATATTTCAATCATGCCATCGAAGATATGTGAATCACATTCACAACCCAAACTAATTTGTAAATTACATTTCCAATTAATTAATTAATGTGAATCCAATCCACACTATTAATTAACAAATGCTATTTACATAGATTCTCTCTCTTCAATATATATATTATAAATCATATTTATAATACACATATATCATGGATAGTATTATCCACATTCTCTAATCCTTGATAATTAAATCCCATTTAATTATCTTAGATAATCATTTTCACAATATGAATCATATTCATATTTAAGCTTGATAATTAAATCTCATTTAATCATCAAGTCCTTGCTTGGATATTTCATCAAAAGAATTATTCTTGAACTCTTTCAAGAATAATGTGCTTTCTCCGCAGATACTTGGAGATAAGGACAGGGCGATTGTATTATTCCACGTATAGTGACTTGGATGTTGAGATCTCGTCTCAAATCCAGATCGTACGAACCTCCCACAGATGCTTGATTAAATCAAGACCGCAAATCCAATCTTCTCATTGAATCTGAATCTCATTCAGATCAATGTCCAACACTTGGACTAAGATCAGATTGCTTCTCTACTAGAAGGAGTCACTAAAATCCAGACCTGTTTCATCACTCCCTCGGAATGGAAGCGTCATGGATATACAATCGTTTATGATCACATCACCCTCAGGTATTCCCAATACATGTACATCCTGCATACTGGAAGACCCATGGTCAATCCGAAGATCAAGATCTATTTTACACTGTCTTCTTCAGGGTTTGATCACCAAGTTTCTCATTTGATCATTGGGATTTGGTATCGATCATATACTTTCCAAAAGCATATATCATACCTAGGTCTTGATCATATACTTTCCAAAAGTATACATCAAACCTACAAATTCAGTCAAGCTTCCAAAGCAAGACGACCGTGCACGGAATTTGATTCTTCCCAATATCTCATGAGTGAGCTCATGTCTTCCGGTTCAGTAGTGAACCTGTATGATCCCTTTGAGAGATCGTATTATTCATATGCCCTTATATGCACACCAGCGCGCCGGTGTATAGACCTTGGTTAGGTCATCAACCTATTGGTCTGCCAAATGTACATACTCAGACATATAGCAATACATCTGTCTTCGGTCAGAGGATGCGTGCCTATGCTGTGACAGCATTCAACATAGGACTTTGGTTATCTCGATCTCGTTAAGTCAACTCTTTGACCTAACTAATCTGACACCTCCGAATCTCTATTCCTATGCAGAGGACCTGCATCAAGAGGTCGGTCAGATATCAGCCTATGTGAGAAAGGATTGCCATCTCCTACTCAGGTTGGAGATCACATCTTAACAATCATTTGACGGTGCTTGATGAGTCCTCAATCTAACTCTTTAGATATTCGTCCAAGCACCAGCCTCTATGATTCAATAATTGAATCAACAGCTGTATGATCATTAAGATAGCCATGGTACATAACCCTAATTGTACAGAGGGACCTTTTATGCAAATTATTTATTCTTCACTTCAGATCAGGGAATGATATGTGCAATAACATTTATTGCATAATGGCTCGTCGTGGGCTCACATGTCCAACAATCTCCCACTAGCCCAAAGAGCCATTAATGGGCTAATCATATAAACCCACACTCATGTGACAATCATAGGCTATTTAGAAATAGCTAGGTAAGCTGATCAGTCACTCTGTTCCCAAAAGACTATGCCAAGTCCTTTTACGGCACTTGCATATCCCTAGGTAACAGTTCTCGCATCCAATGCGAATGTTGCATCTTATGCAACCAATACTCAATCTTGATAAAGCAATTATAGTGTCCTTGACACTATTGCTCAATTATTATAACCAGTATTTCCATAATCCTTATCAGAATACCCTTATTCCGGGAGATCAGTATCTCTCAAGGTATTCGCAGTTAAGACCTTTTAGATTTCCATCTAAAAATCTTAATTTCTTGAAGATATTGTTATTACTGCAATCAAGTGTTCTATCTCTATAGAAGGATTAGTAACAGTTTACTACTCCCACTGCATGGCAGATATCTGGCTTTTGTACACATCAAGCATACACTTAGCTTCTCGTAACTGATGCACAAGTGCAAGCAATTTTAGCATTCACTTCCTCAACTCATTGAGGTGCTATTTCTTTTGATAGGTCAGTACCAAATCTCAAGGGAAGGAAGCCTTTCTTGGAATTTCCAAGAATGGAATATGTCCAAGGTGTACTACAAATGTGACAGTCCCAATACCCTCTTTTCTTTGATTCTGAACAACTTCAGAACTAAGATCTAAGAGGTATTCTTGAGATCATATCTCAAGGTATGGAATAGCCAGATCATAAAACACTTATTCTCATCCTTATATCATTCCAAATGATTAGGATATTATCTACATTTAGCACGATGAACACAATGGCACTCCCACTAAGCTTCACATGGTACATCAAGATTCTATTTGAAATCATAACATTTATAATTTCATCAAATCTTATGTTCCAACTACAAGAAGCTTATTTGAGTCCACAGATGGATTTCTTTAGCTTTCACACCTTACTTTCCTCAACCATGAAGCCCTGTGGCTACTTCATGTGAATATCCTCAGAGAGGTATTCTTAGAGGAATGCAATCTTGAATTACATCCTGAAGATGCAATAGTCAAGTTGTGTAGCTAAGGTTAGCAATATTCTGATGATTTTAAGAATGGTCACCGAAGAGCAAGTCTCATTGCAAGCAATGTCTTCTCTTCCGGTGTGTAGCTTATGGCTACGAACCGAGCTTTGAAGGTCTCTACCTTCTCATCAGGTTCCCTTTCTCTTGAAGATCCATTTACACATTAATGGGTCTAACCCTTATAGGTGGATCCTCGAGGGTCCATATACAACACTTGTATATGAAGTCTACTTTAGACTTTATTGCTAATATCCATCATTCCATGTCATGATCCTTAGGAGCTTCATCACATGAAGTCCGATCATTGTCAGACTTGGATGACACATGGAATACATCCTCAAACTCATTTGAAGAGGTATTAATGTTTCATCTTTAATTGTCCTTTTAGTTTCCGATTTCAGGAGCCTCATTATCTTCTCAAGATTAAATGAGTTCCTTTACTTCATTTTCATCTTGATTCTCAAGATTCTCAATCCTCCAAGAATCACATTCTCAGAGATGAGATCTTTTAAGAATCTCAAGGTCATAAAGTAGGTATCCAATACCGTACTTTATTTTCCTAATGAAGTAGCACTCTCAAGTGCTAGATTCCAGCTTACATCCATGGAACCTTATTAAGGATATATATTGTAGTCTCTACCACACATATATACCAGGAAACTAAGAGGATAATTATGCTAAAATTCATCATTGATCAAATCATGTCACACATGATCCAATTGTATCTCCCTACAACTTCATTGAGTTTAGGTTTATCTGGAGCAGTGAGATAGAAATGATATTCATATCTCTATAAGGTATTCTTTGAATTTTATCTAATAGGTACAAGCTACCTAGGTTAGATCAAATTCATTTCATCTTTCTTCAAATTTTGATTCTAAACCAAAATTGTGAAATCTTTGAACATTTCAAAGGTTTCTCAGTTGAAGAGAAGAAATCTCATATCATACGTAATCATCAATAGATATTACATATCCATAATGTTTACTATGATATAGATGATCTACATACATCAATATGTATGAGATCTTGAATACCTCGACATCTAATACCATTCCCAAAGAAGGGTGTATTGGACATTTTACTTTGAATACAATATTCACAAGTATGTAAGATTTGAAATTTTAGACATTCTAAAGTTTCGTATCTTACTAGTCTATTGATCAAATCAACAGACAAATGTCCAAGGCTTGATGCCAGATCATTGTCAAATGATCTTCATCCTCCTATTGATCTATCAAGGTTTAATTTTCAGTATTAGAAATCTTAATGAACCATTCATTAATTTTTCTAATTGTGTGGAGTCCACTAGATATTAGATTACTATCTGAAATATTTCCATCATAACTCTTTATGATAGGTCTATCTCAGAATTCATGTTTATTTCCAATATTTAGAAACAAACAATGAGGGTATTCTAATATCTAGGTCATAGAGACATTCTCTAAGACTAAGGGCTCTCCCACTGAGAATATGAAGTCAATCTATCCAATAGAGATTGCTGCAACAATTACAGTAATATCCATGTAGATGACTACTAAACCTTAAGATCAAATTTCTAATCTTCTAATATATATATGCAACCAATTGCAAATGTCATTAGAAGATTGGGATACAATTGTCAGACTTTATATTATGAAATAAGAAAGTCAGAGTCAATGATTATATGTAGATTATTCTGATGCTCTATCTGAGTCCTTCACTAAGGATTTTAGACAGACTTGATAGTCATACTATCAACACATCAACATATTGCAGTATTGGCATTCATCCAACTCTTTGGATGTCATATGGAAGTCACAGAAGTAGGTCAACTTTTTGACTTTCCTTCTTACTCGGGTCTGACCCATGCTTCCACTGCACTCTCTTAATCTATAAACAACCATTGCTTAAGACTAAGGATCTCTTATGTTAAATTCAAAAGAATTTAATGTAAGAGCATTTCAACATTTATACATGCTTCATTAAATTCATACAATATGAATATCATGAAGCTTCATGAATGACTTGAGTATAGACAGTAGAATGATGACACTCATCACATCTACATTCATCTTAACTCTTGGAGACTTAGGTTCAGGTAGGTATTCAAATATTTTGAATACATCATCTCTTTCGAGCCACCATTCTGCATAATGCATAGAACCATGTCATTCATGATTAAATGTCTAGAGCACATTTGTATGCCAAAATATCTTCTTTTATTTTATAAGGATTATTTGACAATTACGATCACCATCGACATGTCACTTCCAAAGTACACTCGATGAAGGATCAAGGCTACAGAGACATACAAACCCTAAGGCGATGTCTTATTGTCTTATTTAATTTCCCTTCCTCATTATGTTGAGGGAACTTGCACACTGCAACCACATACATTATGTGTCCAATTGCAAGTACAATATCTGGATCATGAGTCCAATTCAAGATATTTTTACTGGTTATCATTGAGTACAACAATGAGTGGGTTTCATGAAGGATTATCTGAAATAAGAAATTTGCATAAGGGTATATATATTATATATACATGTTTTACTTTGATTTAGGAATTTTTATATCAAAGTTGTCTTGCCTTGTCAACACTGAAAGTTCATTCCCTTAATCACTTTCAATGTAAGAGATATTCTTACCATTATATCTCTAGCAAGATCTGGGATCTCCTTTCCTATCTTTGTCGCATCCCAATAATATGAGAACTTACGACTCCAATAAAAAGAAGCGGGAACTCATTCCGCCTTGCACGTCCAACTTGCATTCCCAATTCGGTCTTTAACACCCGGGCCCACCACCCCTAAGATGATGTTGACCCGTTGCTAATTGAACCAACCGTCAACAGGATTAGAACTCGCTATGCGCAATCCAATATCGCCCCAATAATATGAGGACTCGATATTGGGGTCACTACGCATACGACCTTACTCTTTCGAGAAGCAAAGAGCCCGATCCAGATGCGCTTGCATATAGGATCTGTCACTTCGGACAGGCGTCTCCTACATACAATCCCTGACGACGGAACCCTTCGCCTTGACGGGAGACCATGGATGTCACTTATGTGATCCTCCACCTCATATTCAAATTGCAATTAATTATCGTGAATCATATTCACATAATTAATTCTTCCAAGGGAAATACACATCTATTCATAATAGAGTGTTTATTGGACATAATTAATTTAATCACATTAAATTAATCATCAATCCAAACATCAATCAACAAACATGTCTTTTACTTGAATATTAGGTATATACTCAAAGTACGTATTATTCGAATTTTAATAATTAGAAAAATACACGTTATCTGTCTCCGGTATCATACAGTCCCTACCCGCTGTCATGGCCAGTACCGACGAGAGTGGGACGGACCACATACGTTGCAACCTGCGACCCCAATGCTCTCCGACTAGGCACCACATCCGCCTCGGGAAAGGATAATACCAGATAGACCATCATGTACTTTGAGATGTTCATCGGTTTTTCAACCGAAATTATACCATATAATATAAATCAAAACATTTTTGATTATAAGGAGATTTGCTAGACAAATCTCCAATCCTATTCAAGCAAAAGGGTTTTTCATGTAAAAGTTGTCCTACAACCATTGTAGGATAAACTATGGTTTTCATGAAAGCATTCTTTGTTGATGAACCAATGATCAAGATCTAATATCTCATCATTGTGGTTTAGGCAAGTGTCATTGAATGAAATAATTATCTCTTTAAATATTTTACAAATATTTATCACTAATTATTCCAGAAAATTAACAATTAATTTTCATCATGATAATTGAATGACATATCACTAGGTTCAAGATCAAAATTGTTAATTTCCAGCAGTGACCCCCAATCACTAAAATTAACTTATCTTGATCAATTTAAATCCAAAAAAAATGCAAACTCAGTTTCCAAAGATTTCTTATTTGATTTATTAAAGAATCCAAGTGATAATTCACGCATTTCAAGGCAGATTAAAACCGTAATTAACTCATTAATCACGTTCAAATCCGCAGTTCCCGCAACAGTGAATATAGGCATATTCAAAAGACCATATCTTGAGCAAATGAAGTCCAAATTTAGTAAACTCAAGTCCTATGGTTTCCTTGTTTAATGGAGAACAAAATCCAATTGAAAATTTCGTGTTTAAACATTTTAAACAGTATAGAAAAATTCAATTGGACAGAGGTGCGAAAATTGAAATGCAGTAAAAATTTCGCAACCCTTTCAAGAACCAAATCGTCTAAGGTCTATGGATCATATCCAAAACCCTATTCAACCTGGCTCTGATACCACTTGAAGGATATTGTGAATCCTTAAGCGCATCATGGAAGCGTGTCGATCGCATCGTATGCAATCGGAGCAACTAGTCGTACTAGATGCTAGATGCAGCGGAAATTAAAATTTTTTAACTTTAAAGATGAAACCACATGATCACGAGAACACTTCTCGGATCGTTTCATCAAACCACAAAGTATAAGGAATACCTCTTGAAGCGTGGTTGTGATCGCGAGATCCCAAAGTAGAGATCCTCCTATCTTAAGTCCGACCCACGGAGAATGCGCTTGCGGGCACGATGATGAGTCGCGTCCTTCCCGCAATCCTTTGACGAAGATCCAAGCGTCGAGGCGTAGAAAAAATGATCTCCTTCCTAATACACAAAGTGGACGGCCACTTGAATATTAGGGAGACCCCACGAGAATGAGAGAGAGAGAGAGAGAGTAGAGTTCTTCAACTCAAGAATGTTGTTGTTGTGACTTGGAAAGGCTATCCTAGCCCTCCTTTTATACTAGTTTAGGATCCAATGGATCTCAATCCATGGGACACATGGATCCAAGGGCTATGCTTGGTCCATGCTAAATCAATGGCTATGATTGTTGTTGGTTAAAACCAACAACATTAATTTAAATTAAAATATGTTGCAACATTATCAACATAATTTAATTTAACTAATTAAGAGATAATGTGACAACAAAAAGGGAGTCAACAAACCACCCTAAATTATAGGGGGTTATTTTTTCTCCTTTTATTTTATCTTATTATTTTTTAATAAATTGCAATAACTATTATTGCAATAATATCCACCAAATTAATTCCAAATTAATTTGTGAATATGTCAATCATGCCATCGAAGATATGTGAATCACATTCACAACCCAAACTAATTTGTAAATTACATTTCCAATTAATTAATGTGAATCCAATCCACACTATTAATTAACAAATGCTATTTACATAGATTCTCTCTCTTCAATATATATATTATAAATCATATTTATAATACACATATATCATGGATAGTATTATCCACATTCTCTAATCCCTCATAATTAAATCCCATTTAATTATCTTACATAATCATTTTCACAATATGAATCATATTCATATTTAAGCTTGATAATTAAATCTCATTTAATCATCAAGTCCTTGCTTGGATATTTTATCAAAAGAATTATTATTGAACTCTTTCAAGAATAATGTGCTTTCTCCGCAGATACTTGGAGATAAGGACAGGGCGATTGTATTATTCCACGTATAGTGACTTGGATGTTGAGATCTCGTCTCAAATCCAGATCGTACGAACCTTCCACAGATGCTTGATTAAATCAAGACCGCAAATCCAATCTTCTCATTGAATCTGAATCTCATTCAGATCAATGTCCAACACTTGGACTAAGATCAGATTGCTTCTCTACTGGAAGGAGTCACTAAAATCCAGACATGTTTCATCACTCCCTCGGAATGGAAGCGTCATGGATATACAATCGTTTATGATCACATCACCCTCAGGTATTCCCAATACCTGTACATCCTGCATACTGGAAGACCCATGGTCAATCCGAAGATCAAGATCTATTTTACACTGTCTTCTTCAGGGTTTGATCACCAAGTTTCTCATTTGATCATTGGGATTTGGTATCGATCATATACTTTCCAAAAGCATATATCATACCTAGGTCTTGATCATATACTTTCCAAAAGTATATATCAAACCTACAAATTCAGTCAAGCTTCCAAAGCAAGACGACCGTGCACGGAATTTGATTCTTCCCAATATCTCATGAGTGAGCTCATGTCTTCCGGTTCAGTAGTGAACCTGTATGATCCCTTTGAGAGATCGTATTACTCATATGCCCTTACATGCACACCAGCGCGCCGGTGTATAGACCTTGGTTAGATCATCAACCTATTGGTCTGCCAAATGTACATACTCAGACATATAGCAATACATCTGTCTTCGGTCAGAGGATGCGTGCCTATGCTGTGACAGCATTCAACATAGGACTTTGGTTATCTCGATCTCGTTAAGTCAACTCTTTGACCTAACTAATCTGACACCTCCGAATCTCTATTCCTATGCAAAGGACCTGCATCAAGAGGTCGGTCAGATATCAGCCTATGTGAGAAAGGATTGCCATCTCCTACTCAGGTTGGAGATCACATCTTAACAATCATTTGACGGTGCTTGATGAGTCCTCAATCTAACTCTTTAGATATTCGTCCAAGCACCAGCCTCTATGATTCAATAATTGAATCAACAGCTGTATGATCATTAAGATAGCCATGGTACATAACCCTAATTGTACAGAGGGACCTTTTATGCAAATTATTTATTCTTCACTTCAGATCAGGGAATGATATGTGCAATAACATTTATTGCATAATGGCTCGTCGTGGGCTCACATGTCCAACACTTCACCCTAAGTATAGGGGGATGTAGGACCTGCGGGTATTCTTTTCATTCTTTCTGCCCCTGTTTTGCTGCCTATACTTAAGGATATTTTACCCTAAGTATAGGGGGGCAGACTCTGTACATTCTTCACTCGAATTTCCATTCATGTACAGCTTGCTATACTTAGAATTAGTTAATCCTAAGTATAGGGGGAAACCACCGAGTTCTTCTCATTCTATTCATTCATTCATCTCTGTATCTAGCCATTCCTTTTCACTTCCCTGTTACTAAGCACGAGTTATGTCTTCTTCATCGCTCTTGATCACTCTGAGGACATCGTTTGAGCTAAGTATAGGGGGGTGTGTATATATTTCATATATACTTTAGCCATAACTCGTACTTTGTGTGAATGTGTTAATAAATAAAATGGCTAAAAACCCCAAAAATCATAAAAATTAAAAAGTTTTCCTGTAAATAATCATTCTTTTATTGCACATACATAGCTAGTGTACAAAATTATTTTTGTAAAAATGTTTTCAAAAAGTTTTTGTGTAAAGTTTGTGTAAATATTTTCTTATCAAAATTATGTATATAGTACAAAATTGTTCCAAAATGTTTTGAAAATCAAAAGTTTGCAAAAATCTTGTGTAAATGTTTGTAAATACTTTTGCAAAACTTGCACTTCATGCATCCATCCATTCATGATTTCAAAACATTTTTCAAAAATTTTGCACGATTGTAAATATTTGTAAATAACATCTTTGTGTGTGTGTGTATATATATATAGTTTTTCCTCGATGATAGTTGGCATTTAAACTAGCTTGGAATTAAATTGAGAAATGGAGCTTGATTAAGATCTTAATCCACCTAATTCTAAGAGGAACCTTATAGGGCTTAGGGTTAAGGCTTTTCAGGTCCATAAGGACTTAATTCTTTGAGTCCACTAGGCTATGAGCATATGTCATCTTGATGAGCCTAAGTAGAGCACTTAACAACACACGCATGACTCTTAGAGACAATGGCTTGACTTGCACCAGCACCTTACACATAGCTCTCCACGGATGAGGTGGTGAGGAGGCAGTTTCCTTTGGCTTGGGGTAGCATATGAGGGTAGTACTTCTAGGCGGAACCTCTCTTCTTCTTCTAGTGAAGGAAGTGCGTCTAAACTTGGTCTAGTGGTGATGAAGGCTAAAGACAGAAGCTGTGGGTTGCAATAAAGCTTCAAAAGAGGGATAGTCTACTGACTCAAGAGGAAATTTCTTGTATATATGCTGCACCATGTAGATATGTTGTACAGAGGCACTTGAAAAAAAAATGCAAAATGCAAAAAGAACTCCAAAAAAGTGGTGGGTCGGATTGAAAATTTAATAACCCCACCGAAGTGTATATAGTCAAATAAAGCAAAAGCTTATGGTATCCATGTTACATCTCATGAAGCTTGCAGCGGGAGACTTAGCTACACTTGCTGAGCTTCCAAAAGTCTATACTTCTTCCCCCTCTTCTTGAGCCGATTGCACTTGAACTTAGAAGGGAATACCCCGCTTCTCGAGGAAAGAGTTGCTAGACCGAGGCATTAGAGTTACCAGGTCGAGGGAGGTTGTTTCTTTGTTACTTCTGAGGTGGGGAGCTACATATCACTTACACTGCATGGAAAGATTCATAGTCATTAGAGTTTGTGTATGTAGACTTGTTCTGATCTGGTTTATTGAGGAGTCTTGTCCATAGATTGGTGGAACTTAGAGACTGTTGAGTTTTAAGCTTAAGTCTAAATAAGGTTCCAACACATTAATAATCCAAAGATCTGATCGAGCTCCATATTTCAATTTAATGAAGGAAAGTTTAATATTCAACCTTGATCCATGTATATTCCTCTCTTTTTCTTTTTCTTTCTTTCTTTTTCACTTCTTTTTCAAATAAGTGTTTGCTAAGGGACTAGCAAAAGTTAAGCATAGGGGGGTGATGAATACCCATTCATCACTCTTTATTCTTATATTTTAGCTACAAAAACCTTTGCAAATGCATGTATATTCATGTAAATACAAATAATTACCAAAAGCATGCATTGTGTAAAAACCTATAATTAGCATGTTTTTGTGCAAAAATAAAGAATAAAGAGTAAAAAGAAAAAGAGGGAAATATTTAGAATAAATATTGAGCAACCTAATCCCAAGGGAGGGCTCAGCATGGGCCTGACTGCATAAAAACCAAAGTAGAGGGAGATAGGGGCTCATGTGTGTAAATATTCATGTAAATAAATAAAGGTATTTTCCTCACAAAAATAGACTCAAATTGGCTTGTAAACATTTGTATATATTTATAAAGATAAAAACAAGATAAAAATAGAAAAATTAAAAAGAAAACAAAAACATAACTCTTGTATATAGTCATCATGTATATAAAACAACCATCTTTTATTTATTTAGCCTTATAAATAAATAAAATTAATTTTCAAAACTTTTGTAAATATTCTATATGATATGGTGTAAATAAATAAAATAAAAACAATTAAAACAAAAAAAAACAAAATAAAAATAACAAAAATTAAAAATCCAAAAATACTTTGTAAATATACCATGTATATATATGTACATATCTATTTATTTCACCTATGTATATAAATAATAAAAATAAAATAAAAAGATATTTTTATTCCTAATTTTATGATATAAATAAATAAAATATGAAATGGGAATAAAATTGTATAAAAATAACAAATTAAAAATTAAAATTAAAAAAATCTATATATTGTATATATACCTATATATAGACCTACTATGTACATACTTTATTTTTACTTTGAAAAATTAATTAAAAATCACTAAAAAATAGAAAAAATTAAAAGAAAAAGATTTCATGTTTGACTTTTTAATAAATCGGCCATTTTCTAATTTTTATGGATTTTACAAGTATTTTCCACGTGGCCGCTTCCGATTGGCCCTGGGGATTGTTGACCGCCAGGTCAACTACCCCCCCCCCCCCAGGACCACATCCCACGGGTTAGGCGCCCGACCTGACTTCCCCCTATTTCAGCGCCTAAACCGATTCCCCCTCGCCTAAACCCCGGGTCTGATTCCTTCCTGATATATCCGACACCCTCGCTGGAGCCACCGCCTCGACATCCGCGCTCCAGAATGCCCTACCCGCGCTGATCTTCCCGGACCCTCCACCGTATATAGTCCCAGCTCCGCCGCACGAATTCTCATCTTTGGCCATTCGTTCCACCCCCCAGTGAGCTCCAGTGCGTGCGTGAGAGTGACAGCTTACTCCAGGTGTTGTCGAAGCGAGGAGAGGGACCGTGTGCCACTGATCCAGCGAGTATCACTGCCGTGCTCCGCCCAGTGCCGGAGCTCGAGCCTCGGAGGTCGGCGCTCCTTGAGGCAAGGACCAGGAGCTGCGCAAGCTCGCCCCCAGTCGATTCGTCCATTTAGGTATACCCATTTCGCTTTCTCTTTCGCTAATTTAGATTAGCCCCAATTCGCTGCTCCGCCGTTCACCGTCGATTCCGATCACGTCCGACCACCGTTCGACCATCGGGTTGTGTCATAGCCTTCGCCTCCTTCCCGCGCACATTCTCCGCATTACCATTCAACCCAACTCGCACAGGAGCTGGGGCTCGAGCTCCTCCGTCCCCACCTTCGCCGGAGCTCACCCATCTCGACCCTCCGACCACCTTCACCCCACCTAACTGGGTCGAGGCAGTTTGCCCTCGACCCGCGACCTGTCTGGTCTATTTTGCAGGTTCATCCAAGCCCATCTGAGGGCTTGGACCATTGGGTCCAGAAGCTTCACCTCCGCCGACCTCGCCGGAGCTCTCTGGAGCTCGGTTGGGTCATCGGAGAGTCCCACCTGACGCGGAGACCTACGCCGACCCTTCTCAGATCATCAGCGTCCCGCGAGGAGGCTAGGAGCGAGCGTACTGGGCCGATGAACCTCGTCGGCCACCTGTTCTTCGAAGACCTCCAGCTACTGTCAAATCAGCCTCAGAGCTCAGCCTCAGATCAGCAAGGTTAAATAAATATGGATGTGGTTGTATGTACAAGGTGGATATGTACAAGGGAGTTATTTTTATTTTCTTTTAAATTTTTTTCTATTTTTATCTTGATTTTGTATTTATAAATTTATACAAATATATACAATCCCATTTTATTCTAATTTTGGAGGAAAATATTTTTATTTTATTTACAAGGATATTTACACACATGAGCTCCCTATCTCTCTCTACTTTGGCTTTTATGCGATCAGGCCCATGCTGAGCCCTCCCTTGGGATTAGGTTGCTCAATATTTATTCTAAATATCTCCCTCTTTTTCTTTTGTCTCTTTATTCTTTTATTTTTACACAAAAACATGCTAATTATTAAATTTTATACAATGCATGCTTTTGGTAATTATTGGTATTTACATGAATATACATGTATTTGCAATGGTTTTTGTAGCTAAAATATAAGAATAAAGAGTGATGAATGGGTATTCATCAGAGCCACGTGTTCAAATTTCACTTGATTTGGAGTTTATTTGATATTTTATTCAACCAATACAAGACACACAACACACAAGGACCTAAGTACAAGAAAACATAGTTCCAGGGGCGTCAATATAATACGTACAAAAATTATAAGGGCTTCAATGTAAATTTCGCATTAATTTCAACACATGTTCCAATTCAGCACAGGGGTATAAATGCAAATATCAAGAATAACACTTCAATTCATAACATCAGATAAACCCTAAGCCCATAAATGCAAAAGGCCCAGATACTCACGTGTCGAAGCACGTGCACCACAATAAGAAGGACTAAATTGCAAATATTAAAAACCTAAGGCCCTAGGTGCGAATTATCCAAATTAAAAACAACGGACACAAATATTTATAGGACTAAACGACAGATACAAAAGGGGGAGGGCCTTAGTGAAATATACCCTTTTATTAAGATCTGACGGTTGTAAGGAGTCCTTTCCAGATCCGACGGCTGAGGCACGTGGTACTCCTTCAGCAATGGATGCTCCAGATGAGGTCCTCAGATGATCAGACGGCTGCTAGCCCCCCTTGCGAACGGATGGACAGGATCTGATCTGGAGCAAGGGCCTCAATCGAACGGTGCTGGAGGACCCTCGAAGAACAGGACGCCGACAAGTTTCGCCGGCCCAATACGCACGATCAAAAGGTCATATGTTGTTGCTGAGATGTGGGAAATGCCGCACAAGGTGTTCCGCAGCTGGTGGGCTGCTCGGATAGGGCCAGGAGCATTGGAGGGGCTCTGGCGATGATGATGAACTGGAGCAGCTGTTCCTAGATATTTGAGCCTCCAGATGAGGCTCTTAAGCCTTGGGATTAGCACAGGAAACAAGAGGGGTCGAGGGCAAACTGCCTCGACCCATTAGCGGGCGAAAGAGGTGATCGGATGAGGCGGAGCAGGGGTCTCCGACGAGGCGACGGCGGAGGAAACCTTACTCCTTGTTATGGGGCGAACCAAGATGATCGGAGGGGCGTAGAATGTGGAGAGAGGTAGCGCGAAGATGGAAGGGTGATCGGTAGGCTAAATGGGTGGACGGGTGATCGAGGATCGGCCGGCGAAGGCCGTCAATGCGAAACCTAAGAATCGAAATCTAAGGGAAACTACGAGCTAACTAAGTTACCTGATGGAGGAATCCGTCTATGCTAAAGCTGCTGGACCTCCTGGAGTCGTCGCCTCAATGGATGGAAGGGTCCAGAGGCTCGGGCTCGCCTCACGAAGGAGCACGGCAGTGGAAATCGCCGGACCTGGGCTATACCCCTCCAAATCCTCACTCAGACACTCGCACTCACTCGCCGTCACTCAAGGAGCACGATGGAGGTCCTAGGAGTCGAAGATGAGAGCCAAAGGTAGCATGAAATGTGCGGCGGAGAGGAGCTATATACTGGATCGGGGACAAATCTTGGTGCGCGGATCCCTAGAAAAAATGGTGGGCGTGGGTCATGGATATGTCGTGAATAATCGGGGCCCGGGGTTTAGGTAAACAGTTATTGGATCGTGTCAGGAAAAATCGGGGAAGATCGAGTCGTCACGCGGATCCGGGCGAAGTGGTCTAGGGGGGAGTTGACCGGGGGTCAACAATCCCCCGTGGACCAATGAGAAAAATCCATTCCAGAATTATTTAGAAATTCAAAATAAAATAGAAACTGATTTGATTTAAAAATATTTTCAACATGAAAAATATTTATTTATTTTCAAAGTATTTTTTTGTGATTTTTATTTATTTTTTTGAAAAATAAATTATGTATTTACATTATATTATTATTATATACATGTATATTTACATATGTATTTTTTTTTTATTTTTAATTGTTTATTTTTGTAAAATTATTCTTGTTTTATATTTTATTTATTTACATCATAAAGTATAGAATATAATTTTTTCTATTTTTATTAATTATGTACAAAGGTGAAATAAATACATCTTTTATTTTATGTACATGGTATATGTACACTGATGAGAGAGAAAGTATTTATTTTTATTTTATTTTTACCGTTTTTATTTTATTTTCATAAATATTTACAAAATAAAGGGGACTCATAAATGCTTTTATTTATAGAAAATAAAATATTTACACAAAGAGGGGTATTTATACCATGTTGAGTTACCCTATCTCTCTCTACTCATTTTATTTTGCGGTCCTTGTGGAGCCTTCCCTTGGGTTCAGGTCACTCAATATTTATTCTAAATATTTCCCTCTTTTTCTTTATTTCTTTATTCTTTTATTTATGCACAAAAACATGCTAATTATTCAATATTAACAAATGCATGTCTTTTGATAATTTATTATATTTACACATATATACATGGTCTTTTACCAAGGTTTCTAGCTAAAATAAAGGAATAAAGAGTGATGAATGGGGATTCATCAATACCTTAGATCCGTAAATGAGCAAACAAATCACCTGATTTATGCGTATGGCATACGTTTTTTATTGCCTTGGAGACTACAAGCAACCTTCATATGACAAGAAGTAAACACGCTCATGAGGACAGTTGTGACCCATTGGCGACTACTACTCCACGCGGTTCCAGTTGAGACAAAAAACTGCAGTCACCCATCAAAGACTTGGCTCCAAAACGACACTTAAAAACCCTACGAAAATTCCCATCTTATCACTAAACATAGTAACCTAACCCACTTAATTACATTTTTTCTTCCGTTGAGAGAGAGGGAGTACAGAGGCAACTCCACGTGCAAATATGCACAAATTAAAGAGACACTCTCTTTCTCTCTCAGGACATTAATTATAACTATGTTAGACCAGTCATTTATGTTGTCTGATCTGCATCACGAATACGACAGAATAAAAAAGTAATTCATACATTCACACTCCACAAAGAATTCTAAAAAAATAATGAGATTACCAAAAGAAATATTGTATTAGATACGCTGATCGATGTTGTTACTGTTTCTTATATCCTAAACCTCACTCCTGCTTATCCAAATAATGCAGGAAGATCGCTCCTTGTTTTCATGCATTCGTCTTGGGAAGGAGGGACTACAGTGTCCGGATGTTGGGAGGTTCTGATTAAGGGACCAAGTCAACATATGCTTTGGTCTGTTCTCGTCTTGATATGATTGCAAATATTTTGTTCGGTTTAGGGACATTGCCTGGTCAAATTTGGCAGTTCATTAGGAACTAGACAGAGGTGTTGTAAGTAACGAGAAACTGTCCTGGTCAGAAACCAGCTAAGGGAGACAGATCACGTCCACGTGGGGCCTCCACACGTGCATGGATGATAGCCAAAAATTTTGGGTTTCCTTGTTCCCTGCTTCTAATGCTTACAGTTTGCAATCCAGATAAGTATCATGTGCAATATAAATTCTAACATTCGTAGGTGCAACGTCGCTGTCAGTATATAGTCGCAAACTGGTGGGACTTTGCAGTGGCGCAGCAGTGATTGCAAAGGACCCTCTCATCAGATACAAGGGAAGTTCGAGTGGAGTTTGCGTGATGGTCTACGGACATGGAGGGCCCTGTAAATTATTTTTTTTTTGAAGAAAAAAGGGTGTCAAACCGTGAAGGTAGACATCCAAAAACTTTATAATCACAAGTTAGGTATAATGTTACAAAGACCAAGACTCATATAGGAGTCTGGCATGCTCTATTACACTTTCGGTACAAAATCTTTCCCCACGAAAAATAGTTCCATTTCTTGCCAACCAAATTGCCCATAAAATAGATGTTGCCCTCTGTTTCTCAGCCATTGTGCGAGTTCCAATGGACTCCTAGAATTCTATATTCCCTGAGGATGAAACTGCATGTAGGTTGACCCCTGTCCAGATTTGTCACGAGGAAGAACAAATAAAAAACAAGTGATTAGTATCCTCCATCTCCTCTCCACACCGCAAACAAGAGCCGTTAGCCCCAAAGAGACGGGCCCTCCGAGCACCCGTCATCACCCGCTCTCTCCCAAACAACCAAAGGAAAACTTCTACCCTTTTAGGAATCTTCCAAGACCAAATTTGCCCTAGTCTTGGAATTGCAATTCCTGGATCAAAGACGACGGAGGTATATATGACCTTGTAGGCTTTCTTCACACTGAAGGCACCATCCGACCATATCCAGTGACTAACCTCTGCATCATGCCTCAGCACAGGATTTAGACATGGAGAAATCTGGGGAAGCACCGCACACACTCCACGCCAAAAATTTGAAGGTTTTACCAAACGACCAGGACGCCACTCCAGAATCTCCGTCGCGCCACAAATTTTCCTCAGCAGCATACAAACTGCATCTGATCCATCACCCCAAATACGAGTGACCAACTTCGCCAGGAGGGCCCTATTCATCACCTCAAGGTTGAGGACTCCTAAACCACCGTCGGCCTCAGCAAGCGTCACAACCTTCCAAGCAACCAACGGAGTACCGGCCCAAAAGAATCTACGCATCAAGTTCTCCAACCGACCACGAATTCCCACTGGGAGCAAGCGAGATGATAGATAAAAAACAGGAATCGCGGAAAGGACCGACCTCAGGAGCACCAAGCGTCCACCCTGTGATAAGCAAGAAGCACGCCAGGCCGCAAGCTTGTTCTCAAGTCTCTCTATCATTGGAGCCCAATCTGATTGTCTTAGGCGGCCGTCCACTATAGGCAATCCCAAGTAGGTGATTGGGAGAGCCCCTCGTCTTGAGCGCAGGAAAGCCCCACATGCCTCGGCCTCCCCTTCGGAAAGACCAAAAGGAATAAAAGTTGATTTTTCCTCATTTAGTTTCAGCCCTGAGACTCTCCCAAATAGGTCCAAAACTGTAGAGATTCCCTCAGCCTCAGGAGCACCACCTTCTACAAAGAGGATAGTATCGTCAGCATACTGTAAAATTGGGATAGACACTCCATCTAATGTGAATCCATGTATGAAGTTTCTACGGTTGCATACAGAGAGACTGTAGCTTAGTATCTGACAGAGGTAATCGGGTACGAAATACTGTATTAATGAAAAGGTGATCAGTAGACCGTAGACGCTTTGTCAGATGCAAGAAGAATATGGATTGACGAGAGCTATTTCCCTTGTGGGCATGGGTCTCCCAGTTATCTCTTGTCTCACTGATAGGCAAATGGTTCGTCGGTCGACGAATCGTTCGCCGATCAATTCGCAAAACACCAATTCAAATCCCCTTCCCGAGGCCACGCACATGCTCGAGGGCGCAACGCCCGTGTCAAGGATTCCCAGGAACGTTCAGTCGGCATACCATGCATTCGCTGATCAGCAAACGATTCGCCGAATAAATCACTCCCCCACCCCTATTTGAGTGGCCCCATTCTCCCTCTTGACTCTCACAGCCCTCTCTCAGGCATCTCTCTCGCTCGCTCAGTTTCTCCCTCAATCCTTTCTCTAGTGCTTTGTTCCCTCTCATTTCCCTCTCCCAACAATCTCTCTCACGTAAGGTATGTTTTATTATTTATGTTTTCCATCTATATTCTTAGTTTAAAATTCCTTCTAGTATAATAATTTGTAGTTAATATAACATAGTTGTTGTTCCCTACCTCCATCTATATTCTTAGTTTAAAATTACATCCATATTCTTAGTTCGTTGTAACGTTATTATTCCATATAAAATTACTGTCGATGTGGATAAATTCCCAAATAATAATTAATTAAGGTAATTAGTAATAATTTCTTAATTATGGTAATTATTAATAGTTTATTAATTAAGGTAATTACTAGTAATCAGGTAATTAAATAATTTAATAAGAAAAGTCTGAATTACTAATAATTTCTTAATTAAGGTAATTAGTAATAATTTTTTTTAATTAAGGTAATTATGAATAATGTTGTCATTGAGGTAATTGCTAGTAATCAGGTAGTTAAATAATTTAACAAGAAAATTCCCAAATATTAATTAATAATAATATCTTAAATAAGGTAATTAGTTATAATTTCTTAATTAAGATCATTGTTAATAATTTATTACTTAATATAATTAATAATAATCAGGTAAATAAATAATTTAATAAGAAAATTCCCAAATAATAATTAATAATATTTTCTTAGTTAAGGTAATTAGCATTAATTTCTTAATTAAGGTAATTATTAATAATTTCTTAATTAAGATAATTATTAATAATCATGTAATTACTTTTATTCAATCCATTGGTTGATTAAAAATTATAGAAAGCAAATTCTAACATAATTGTTTCATAAATAATGGCTAACATGGCTCCATTATTTGTCTCATGTAATGGGAATTTTTTTTATTGAAAACGTGAATGTAGGCTACGGAGGGGGGACCGGAAAGATGATAGGTTTCCCCATCTATAGTATGTTCGAAGAGCTCCTGTCAACGGTTCGTATCATTACTGGATACATCGAAGGGGAGTACAAGATCTGAGTGACCTATAGATGGCCTATGAACATCAACACATTATACCCATTGGTGATTGTTAACAATCCAACAACTTATTTAATGCTAAACATTGTTTAGTCCCTTAGGATGATGCACTTGATGGTGGAAGCATTTGTTGGAACTCCTAGAATTAACAGATGCAAAAATGCTAAATCTTCTCGAAGAGGACAAGAGGATGATGAGGAAGATATCCCATATCTAAATGTATAATGTGTTGAGGAGGGTATTCCCGATAGAAATGCTGACAATGTTGATGATTATGTCGTCATTGTTGATCTAAATGCGGAGAGTGATGTTGAAGACACTATTGACGAGGAGGATTATGATATCCCCAATATGAATGTTGATTGTGATGATATCCATGATCAAGGATCACTCATCGGTTCATACTCCAGTTGATTATGACATCACTTTGGATCCTATGCTAGAGTTTTCCAATATTTTCATGGATGATGAAAGGATAAAACACTTATGCAGAGGAGGCACAACTCTTGAGAGAGCCCCAAGACACCGTATTACCCGATAGGAGTGGAGTTGAGTATTAAACTAATAGATATTTTACCTCAAAAAATGATTTGATTGATGCTATAAGCACATGAAGTATGACCAAGTATATGCAATACAAAGTGCTTGCGTTGAAGAAAGATATACACATACACACGGTAGGATGTGCTTTACCAAACTACAATTGGAGGTTACATGCGAGATGTAGTAAGAAGGGGAAATTTGGAAGGTTCGAATGTATCGAGAAAAGCATACATGTCGTAACCTAGTGCTGCTAACTAATGATCAATAGTGTAATGCTAGATTTATTAGTCAGTTCATATTAAAGACTCTAATATCTAATCTTAGGTTGACGTCAAATATGATGAGGAGACTGGTTGTAGATACAAAAAAGCATGACTTGGAAGAAAGCATTCATTGACAACAATATTTGGTGATATGGAGTTTTCCTATACCGATATTCAAATATTTATGTGGATGATGAGTTCTGGATCTTGTTATGAATTTGAAACAAAACCTTATATTGATTCAGACACACCTCCAGAAGTGCTCAAGAAAATTTCTTTCTTTCGATTATTCTGGGATTTAGGTTTGTCTCTTAAAGGCTTTGAGTACTGTCGGTCAGTTCTGAGTATATATGTAACTCGCATGCATGGGAAATTCAAAGGTCACATGCTCGTAGGTATATCTGGTCACGGGAATGGGCACCTATTCCAGGTATCCTTCACAGTGGTAAAAAAGAAACTTTAACTGTGTGGGAGTTTTTTTTACATAAGTTGTCATAGTTAATCCAACAAGAGGGTATATTCTTTTAAGCGATCGTTTCAGTGGCATGATGACTTTATTGCCCAAGTATTTTCCAGTTGATCACGAGCACCATCATTGGTTCTGTCTGAGACACATGAATGAGAACAAGCATAGGGAGGGTCATGACGAATGGGTACAGGAAAATTTTACAGTGCAGGTGCAATCACCAACACAGACGCCTATGATAGGATAATGAGACAAATGCATTGTAATGATCTAGACACCTATGATTAGATTATCCATCAGGAAGACGATGATCGAAATTATTGGGCATTGTCTTATGACCAAGGCTATCATTATGGGAATACTACTACAAATCTTTCAGAATGCTTCAATAGTGTCTTAAAGGGTATGCATGGCCTTCCTATCCTAACCATGATTTTGGCAAACTTCTATCATTTGAATACGTATTTTGTCGCCCTTCGTAGGTAAGGTGTTGCTACAATCACGGTGCTGATCCCGAGATACAACAAGGTGATCGACGAAAATGTTGAGCTAGCGCACACTTACGATGTCAAGCAATTTGTATAGTATTCGAGGTGAAATTTCTTGAAGAAAAATATCAAGTTACACTCAATATTGTCAGGTTCGAATGCACATGTGTCTTCATGCAGTGCTTTCACCTCACATGCTCGCATGTCATTGCGTTTTGTGATCATGTTAATGTTGGCATCGAGCATGTTAAAATTTGTCCATGGTGTTTCACTCCCGTGGCATTTCTCCAAACATACGCAGTTGAATTCTTACTAATTACTGATTGTCGATATTGGTCGACAAATGTATCTGAGGTCATCTTGATGCCTTCAAACGTGGAAGTAGGACTCAATCAACCACAGTTGCGGAGGATACAAAATAGTATGGATGAAATGGGTCGTGTCAATGTCAGGTGTGGTATATGTAAGCAGTTTGATCATACCCGTGTGACTTTCCCCGACCGGTGAATGTAACATTGATTTATATATATATAATGTTAACGGTGAATTTTTTTGGTGTAATATATATATCAAAATCTGTAGGAAATTTTCATCTTTTATGTTAACTTTATGATGAGATGGGAATGGATTCAACTTTGGGACCTGTTGATGCTTCGATCCTCGTACAACAGAACAACTACATATCTGCATTACCCTTAATGAGGATGTCATGGTAACAACCTTAAAGGATTGCATATCTCTTAAAGAACACTGCATATCTACTAACAAAGTTAAAAAATACATCATGTTATATGATTTTTCATAATTACAAATTCATCGAACATGGTCACATACTCAATAAAATACTCTCGAAACCTCGGAGTGTTGCATTTGACCAGTTGCTCGAGGTGACTAACATGTGTTGTGTCACCGACATGAGAAGGGCAAATCTCCATCAGTCGCTTCTAATGGCCCTATTGAAATGATGGAGACCAGAGACACACATCTTCCATCTACGACAGGGTGAAGCTACCATGACATTGAAGTATGTCTCCATCCTTACAGGTCTTCATGTTGATGGGGCTCCTATGATAGACTACGAGTACCCTCCACGATATAACTGGGGAGCATATTGCATGCAATGGCTCGATGTCAATCCTAGCACTAGAGGATAAGAAAAGTTGTCAAGCAGACGGTTGAAGCTCACTTGGATTCTCGACACTATTCTCTCGGATGTGAATCTCCAGGAGGAAGATGGGGATAGGTTGGAGGGAATTGTTCGAGCTTAAACTTTAGATCATATCAGATCGGAGAGTCCTTTTTCCCAGACTTCGCTGGTGATAAGGTACCATTATGGTATCTTTGCTTGCTCGAGAACTTCCAACAATGTGGATAGATGGCTTGGAGGGTAGCAGTTCTTGCACAATTATATCAGCAATTGGACCATTGCTCATTGGGAAAATCTAGGAGATGTTATGGATTTCTAACCTTAATGCAGAGTTGGTCTTGGGAGCACATACATATCGGAGGCCCCGACCATATAAAATGTATCCAGATGTGTTGAACCATAGTCCATACGCTTGCAGGTATAAGATGTAAGGACTCTAAAATTTGATTGTTTGATATAATATCAACACGTAATTAAAATAGATGGACATCAGGGTGAAGGTCACTCAATCAAAACGTCCAAAATACGAACATGGCATTCTACCGCAATGAGTTAGATACACATGACGGGCATCAGGTATTGTTCGTACATATACCATTTATTAGATTGGTATGAAAGTATTAACTTCAGACTTAACAGATGAGGTGCTCTCCTTATGATATGGATATTGTAAATACTCTACCCGTTATCTATCAAGAAGGACGGGAATTATGGAGGTGCTGGACAGTGTTGATTTACTTTAACGTAGATGTGATGCATGTACCGGATCGTGTTATGCGGCAATTTAATCTACAACCTCATATCCATATTAGATGCCTTGAATAGTTTTCCAGTAGTGTCGGACTCCTCAATAGGATAATGATCCAATTGATTGGTCGATCGACTCCGAGAACAAATCGGTTGGTGGAATCAACGTCGACAAACATATGTAATGGAAAGAGCTTCGGTAGAATCTAGTGAGCAGCAACTAAAAACATACATGCAGTGGTACTAGAAGATTACACGGCGTTGGATACATACTTCAATCCTAGCACCATGATTTACATTCGAGCCTTACACCCCCAAATTTAGGCTAGCGGTAAGTGTTTAACTTTTTACTAAGAAATTATATAATGCATGCAATTAAAAAACACTATGTCTTATACGAATTACTTATAGGTGAAGAGTGTATAAGAAGCTCGTAGGATTTTTGAGGACTACAAATGGATCTTATAGTTGCAAAATGTAATTGGATTACTAGACTCCGCGATATAGAACTTTGGATTGCAGGATCAAATGTTATCATCCGAGGTACTCTTACTCCATTGAGCCTTCCACGATCCCTTTCCATTATCCTGAATGCCAACAACAACATGAGGTTGTTGAACAAATATCTACTTTTCACGTGCAAGAACAGTATGTTGTTGGTAGAAATGATACCGAGGCAGGACCATCTCAGGCACAATTTACGCAACCTTCGCAAGCTGGTAATTTTAGGGGTCTAAATCCGACCCTGCCCCCACAAATGCATACACTCATACAATTCTTAACCAACAATTTTATTCACTATCAAATGAATATTGGATTCTCCTATTATGTAGATTCCATGCATGTGCCTTCATTCCACGATCTCTGATGAGCCGAAAAATCCCTCAAAATCCAGGTAAAGGTAAAATCAATCAAGGGTCGTTGCGACCTGGATCTCAGAGATCGGACTCAACTCGCTATTTATTTAACCTGTTATAGCGACTAGGGTCGGATACAAGGAGCGCGACTTGGCTTTAAGATCCTACGAAGTAGTCAAAAATGAAATAAAAGAATAAAATATTTTTTGGTGGATTTTATGTATTTTTAATTTTTTTGTATTTTAAATTATAAAGAAAATAAGGGAAAAGCAATAAAAAGGCACAAACAACTAATTATTTAACCACACAAATTAACTCAGAAAACTATAATGAAAATATTTTTTGGGTTTTATATTTTTGTAAGTCTTTTTGATAATTTTATCAGAATTTTATGATTTTTAGTTGATTTTATAAAAATAGAAAAAGGCAAAAATAGCGAACTATTGTGCAGCCAGATTTGAAAGGTTATTTAAAAATGGATAAATAACCTATAAAAGTCTGGAGACAATTTTTATGAAAACTAGAAATGAAAACTAAGCTAAAAAAATAAAAATTGCATTATTCTAATTTTTTGTTGAATTTTTAATGATTTTATAAGATTTTTAGGGTTTTTCAATTTTTAAGTGTTTTATAAATCCAAATGCAGCAAAAAATCGAATTGAAGCAAGAAAACACTAAAACAAACAATACATATTTTTTTAGAATTTTTAGGGGGCTTTAATATTTTTAGTTCATTTTCCAATACGAACAGTAGTAAAAATAGAGGTTTTTGATTTTTTAAAAATAGCAAACAACAATAAAACTGTCCCAAAAAATTGTGAAATTTTTACATAGTGGAAGGAGAAACGTATCCACATTTCATCAAATTTGGAATTGATTTGATGTTTTATTCAACCAATAAAAGCCTGACAGTGCACAAGGACCTAAATGTAAAGAAACTACGTTCCAAGGGCCAAAAATTAACAAGTCTGATAAGATCTGGGCCCTTTTGCAAAAATCCCAAGATAGCACGAGCTCAGCACGTAATTCAGGCACAAGGGGGTATAAGTATCATTTTAATTAATAAACATTCAAACATTAACACCTATAAAGTTCAGGGGGAAATGTGTAATTGACCCACAGAACATGTGCTAACCCACGTGAGCTACACTCACGGGGACTAAAATGCAAATAACATAAATATGAGGTCCTAAATGCAAAATGTCCAAATTAAAAACAACTACTAAAAATATTTACAGGACTAAACTGAAATATGGAAAGCGCGAAGGGCCTAAGTGCAAATTACCCTTATTATTAAAATCCAACGATTGAAAGGAGTCCAGGTGTGATCTAAAGGATGTAGATGGTGGATGCCCCTTCGGCGATGGTTGCTCTAAATGAGCTCCTCAGATGATCGGACGGCTGCTAACTCTCCACATATGAACGACTCAGATAAACCTGGAGGAGGAGACTCGATCGAACGACGGAGGAAGGTTCGGGAAGAACAAGTCGCCGACGAGTTTCGCCGGCCCATTGTGTGTGCTAGGGACCTCCTCCAGTGCTGCTGAGATGGGGAAAAGAGGGGCCCCGATTGTCCACAGCTGGTGGATAGCTCCGATGAGACCGGGAGCGTCTAGAGTGCTCCGACGACGAGCTGCTCCTAAAGCTGCTGTGCTCTGAAGTCCAAACCTCCAGATGAGGTTCAGGGGCACTCTATCCTGCACAGGAAAACCACTGGGTTGAGGGCAAAGTGCCTCAAACTGTTAGAATGCGAGAGGAATGAAAGGCGAGGCGGGGCGTGGTCCTCCGATGAAGCGATGGCGGAGGAGGACAATGGCCCTGTTCTGGGGCGAACCAGGGGGACCGAAGTGGCGAAGAAGATGAAGGGAGGCCTGACGGAGGTGATGAGGTGGTCGGAAAGGTGAATGATGAATGGATGTGTCATGGTGATCCGGTGAACATCGGGTGGTCGATGAACTGAAAATCTAAATCTACGGCTAACTACTGACTAACTACGCTACCTCGCGGTCGAACTCGTCTATGCTGGAGGTGCTGGACCTCCGGGGGTCATGGCCTCGATGGAGCGACGCGTCCAGAGGCTGGGCTCACCTCGTGGAGGAGCACGGCGAAACTTCATCGTATTAGAGGTTCCCTGCTGCTTGTCCCTCACTGTAACTCTCGCCAGCGTCAGCTGTCACTCAAACGAAGGGGTGGAGTTCATCGGAGGCGAGTGGGAAAGCCAAAGATGGAGTAGAATTGTGGCCTTAGGTCAGCATGTATATGGTGATGGGCCCGGGAAGATGGGAGTCGGGCAAGCAAATCAGAGCTCGGATCCCTAGGAAAGATGCCGGGCGTGAATCACGGATTGATCGTCGATAGTCAAAGCCCAGGGTTCGAGGGAATAGTTGGCGGACTGATCTAAGAAAAATCGGAGAAATCGGGTCGGTGACCGAGTCCGCGAAGAAGAGGTCTGCGGGGGAGAGTTGACCGGGGGTCAACGATCCCCCGTGGACCAATCAGGTTATTTTATTTATAAATTATTTGTAAATTCATTTTAAAATAATAAATGATTTTATTTCATAATATTTACAACATAAAAAAGTTTATTATTTTTTGAAGTATTTTTTAATGATTTTTATTTATTTTTTTGAAAAATAAATTAATGTATGTACATAATATCTTATTATATATAGGTATAAATACCTATGTATTTTTTATTTTATTTTTATTGCTTTATTTTTGTACAATTATCCCAATTTTATATTTTATTTATTTACAACATAAAATGTGGGATATAAAATAATTTTTATCTTATTTTTATTATGTATTTATAAGGGGAAAATAAATATGTATATGTACATATTTACATGGTATATACAAGGGTGAGCGAGAGAATTTATTTTTGTTTTATTTTTATTTTTCTCATTTTTATTTTATTTTTATAAATATATACACATTATGAGGAACACATAATTATTTTTAGTTTATGAAAAAATATATATATACATAAATGGGGAATATACGTATGATGGAGAATGGCCCTATCTCTCTCTACTTGTTTTATTTTACGGTCAGGCCAATGATTGGCCCTCCCTTGGGTTCGGGTCACTAAATATTTATTCTAAATATTTCCCTCTTTTTCTTTATTTATTTATTCCTTTATTTTTTCAAAAAAACATGCTAATTATGGCTATTTACAAAATGCATGCAATTTGACAATTTATTTTATTTACAAGTATTTACATGGTATTTTGCCAAGATTTCTAGCTAAAATAAAGGAATAAAGAGTGATGAATGGGGATTCATCAATCTCTAGCGCACACCTCTACCAAATATGACACAAACATACCAGCAGCAGCATGCACCTCATCCAGAGCAACTACAATCACTCATCGTCAACGACCTCCATAGATTGACAGGGTAGCATAAGTTAGGGGCACACCACGGGAGCCACCTCAAGAGACAAGTAAAAAGAGTAAGCGTAACACTAGTGGTGGTAGTCGAGGTCGTAGGACTAATATTTCAGCACTCTTCCATCGGGAATATAGAATTTTTTACTCAAGAAAAATTGTACCAACAATCTCATTCTGTTTAGTAAAATAATTACAGTATAATTTATGTTGATTTTGGTGCAATGTCATGCATACTTCAATAATTACAAATGCACTGAAATATTATGGTCCACATGCTTGGAAATTGTATTAGCATGAGATTATTGAAAATGATTGTAATTTCATATTAACTCAATGTTAATTTTTAAGCGTAGCAAAAATTAAGTCGTAAGTTGGTGTTGGGGGTTGCAATTCTAAATAAACTAAAGAAATCTTCATATTATCACATTTCAATGATAATTTGTAGGTTATCATGGATATTGGTTGCAACTCTTAACGAACTTAAGATAACTTTATATTATTACATTTCTAATTCTATTGTATTATCGTAGGTTATGGAGAAAACTTGCTTCATAGATCATAAGTCGGTGCATCTTCCGGCGAACCGATTCCTAGTAATTCGTGCACCTTCTAGTTCTAATGCATCACACCATGCTCCACTTGCTTCACCATGACCACTATGAGATGGAGTTTTTGCAATCCCACTAGCGCATGCTACTCTACCATAGTCGCCTCGAGAGAGTGCTCTCCAAAACTCAAAGATGGGAGATGGCTCTCATAGGCCATCAGATGCTCCTATGGAGTATCCATCTGAGGGTCGATCGATCACTCAGCCTGTTCAGTCGATTCACTCTCCATTCACAGACTACTTGTCCCAACGAATGCCTCCACCTATAGTTGAGAGTTCCTAGAGCGAGACCTCCACGCTCACGGAAGTATACAACGAGGAAGAAGATCTGTACGCTGACTTAGTTGGTTTGCATTACATAATAGCACTAAAGTGCGTGCATTTGAGCGTATTACGACGACAACGACTCTGATCGAGGACATGATTATGACCATCAATGTAAATTAATTTTATTAAAGTCAAGTTTACCTAATGTAATGGTAGAAGTGGTCTTTTTACTTCGTAGATGTAACATTGAATTATCAAATTGGAGGGTGAAGTGAGTACTCCATTATTAAACACGTGTTTGGAAAAAAATTAGAGATCTAGAATCTATCAACATATATTAAGCATCAGATATGTAACTTTATTGTTTAAAATTAATGACAACTTTTAATAAGCAATTACCAATATAGACCTAATTTTGTAATAAAACATAACATAATTTATTATCAATTTGACAAATACAGTATTGGTATATGGTTACATATGTTATATTGGTGAAGAGTTGCATATGGAGAATATGAGGCTTTCTCAAATGACTACGCATATATGTATGTATGTATGTATGTATGTATGTATGTATGTGTATGTATTGCAACTTTTTCAAAATTGTACTTCTGGAGTGTTTTATTAAAAAATATATATTATTATGTATTCATATGCTGTTAATTACAAATATTTTATGCATTAAATTTAAAAATACCAAACGTATACTAACTTTAACAAATTCAGTCTTAATTATATTAGTAATAATGGAGCATTTTATTTCCAAAATTTTAATATATTATCATGTTTTCATATTTGTCTAAGTTAAAAATTTTATGCAAAATTTACTATGTTCTTGTGGTTCTTTTTTTATTTATTTAATTTTATATTTTTATAAATCTTTGATATAAGGAGTATGGAATATGTAGTAAAATGGAAAAGGTGGGAAACTATGAACCATTTGCCGATCGATAAATAGTATGCCAATTGTGCATTAATGACTTGTCGTATACGAGCACGAAAATTTGGGGAATTTGAATGGCGGAAGGTTTTCCAATCGACGAACCACTTGCTGATCCATGCCCTAACAGGGAAATTTCGCTCGGCCATGCCCTGACCGGGCATTCCTGGCAGGCCCATGCCCTGCCAAGGAGAAGTCTCGATGGAACATGATGAGTAGATACGTATGCATGAGGTCCTCTATCTTCTTATTTTCCCATTATTTTCTCTGTATATGGAGACAAATTTAGTTGGCGAGAGCGGCTCGTGATTTGCGTTTAAATATTGACTGAAAAGGCATTTGATCACATCTCTGTGCGGTCGAAGAGATGTATTTTTTTACAGGTTTAGTGAAAAAGCTTACATCCATTTGTAAGGATCCAATCTCAGAAGACTGATTATTTTGATATTAGTATTATTATGCATCAAGGTTTGTCTTTGACTTCATTCCTTTTATACTTTGATTATGGATGAGTTAACTAGTCACATTCAGGTTGAGATATATTGGTGTATGTTATTGGTCGATGATATTATGTTGACTGATGAGATAAGAAATGGGGTAATTGAGAAGCCAGATGATTGGAGATTTACCTTAGGCACTAAAGGATTTCATATAAATAGGACTAAGACTGAATATATGGAGTGCACATTTGATTGAAACAATGGTGAAGGAGTTGATGTGAATATTGGAGATGATAACATTCAAACGAAAGATTCTTTTAGATACTATGGATCTATTTTGCAATAGGATGGGAAATTGATGGAGATGTTACTCATATAATAGATGCAAGTTAGTTAAATTGGAGAGGGGCCTCTATAATTCTATGTGATATGAAAATCCCTTTGAAAGTCAAAGGAAAGTATTATAGAGAAGTTGTGAGACCTTCTATGCTCTATGGATTAGAATGTTGGCATGTGAACCATAGATAAGTGCAAAGAATGGCAGTAACATGAATGCTAAGGTGGATGTGTGGTCATACACGAAAAGATCGGATTCGGAATGACGCAATCATAAAGAAAGTTATTGTAGCTCCTATATATGATAAGATGAGAGAGAGAGGGAGAGAAAATTGCTTAAGATGATTTGGTCATTTGCAAAGGAGGTCATTGATGTACTAGTTAGAAGATGCGAGATTTGGGATGTTGAGCTGGTTAAGTGACGGTGATGAAGGCCTAAAAAGTGTTACAATGAGACTATATGAAGGGAAATTAGTTATTTAGATTTAAGCTTCATAATAACCCAAAATAGATCTGATTGGAGGTTAAAATCCATGTAGTCGACCCTACTTAATTGTGGGAAAAGGCTTTATTGTTATTATTGTATTGATTTCCTTTTTACTAAATAGAGATAATATATATATAACTATATATTGATACCATAATACATACTAGATATATATAATAAGGAAAATCAGAAAAAATACCCTAAATACATACATTTTCATTTTTTTAATGGTATTAAAAATGTTTTTTTAGATTTTTAGTAATTATAATAATATTAATATAAATATAAGTAAATATGTCTACATAAATAAATGTGGTATTTTCATATTTATAAAATAGCTGTAAATACTTCAAAAATCAGGTAATAAAATGCATTTTCTATTTTCTATTTTTCTCTATTTTGATATTTTTTCTCAATTTTTTGCTAATTTTTTGTATTTTTAATTGAATAAAAATAATAAAAGAACGAGTAAGGATATATAGTATGATTGCTTTGGATTTCAAATATAGCTAAATAGCTCAAAATTCTCCAAAATTAATTTTAATATATAGAAAATATAATAAATATAATACATAACCAAAAATGCAATTTCTGGATTTTTTAGTGATTTTTTATAATTTTTATAGGGATATAGAGGTTTTGCTATTTTTTCTTTAGAAATTTTTTAGAGATTTTTTGTTTGTATATGCAAACTACAATAATAAATAGCCCTTATTTTTTTAGAATTTTTATAAATATTTTTCTAATTTTTATGGATTTTTCAATGCAAACAACGAATAAATTCAATGTTTTTTGGATTTTTAAATATAGGAAAATATTTTAATTTTCCATGTGAAAAATATATGTGATGAAATATGATATAAGGAACTTAAAATAAATTTCCTATAATTTTTTATGTCAAATGATATTTTTAATTAAAAATACAAGAAATAAAAATCAATTTCTATGAGGCCTAAACATAATTTACAAAAAATTATATTTAATTTCTTATGCCCTTGACAAAGTGTAGGGCAAACAAGCAAAATGCTAGGAATAAATAAGTCAATGTACGCGGGTAGGGGTATAAATGCCATATTCAAAAAGTGTGAGGTCCAATATGTTATTTATCAAAAAAGTATTACACTATATTTGATATTTAATGGACAAATGAAATTTAAAAACACAAGGGCCCTTCTGGCACACAGGCACATTCGATGACGTTGAGAGGGAACAATCTGTAAATAATAAAAATATAAGGTTCCAAGTGCAAATTTTCACAAAAGATTTTACAACTACATATGAATATTTTGGGATTAAAAATAAAATACAAAATGCAGGGGTTGGGAAGGCAAAATACCCACGCTAAGTACGATCAGATGGTTGAGATCCATTCACTTGGACGCAAGGAGCTTTCTCAGCAGGCAATACCCCTTTACTAATGGACGCATGAGATTAGACCAAGGGCTCGATCTGACGATGAGCTGCAGGAACAATCCAATGGCTTGTGTCTAATATGGAGCTTGAGATTGATCGAACAATAGGTCGGGGGCTTGGAAGAACTCGAAGGAATCTCCACCTTAGCAGGCTTCCTCCGGCTGAATCTCCTTGATCAGGTGATCAAATTAGCTGTTGAGATGCTTGTAAGAATGCTGGAGGTGTTACATGATGAACGACCAAGGCAACTCGGGTTAAGTAATCTCTAAGGGTTGTTGCGACCCGAATCGTGAGGCTCGTTCAATAAGAAAAATAACAACATAAATAAGACAATCACAAGCACAAAATCCAATGTAAGCGGTCTCCGCTATTTATAGCAACCAAGGTCGAACACAAGGAGCACAAAAATGTACGAAGTAGTCGAGATCAGAACACTAAATACAATTTTTATTTAATTTTGATTTTAAAAATTTTTAAATTTTTAAAAATAGAGAACAAGCAAATAAAACAATAAGAAAACTAAGGCACAAGGAAGCCTTCACAATTTTTATTTGGACTAAAGATACACTAAATTCAAAAATAAAATATTTTTTATTTTTCCCTTATGTAGATGTTTTGTGATTTTATGGAATTTTTTTGATTATATATGACTTTATAAAAATGAAACAAGCTCAAAACAGCAAGGCAATGTACATCATGGACTGTATGGCAAATGCAAAATACCAAAAGTGCCCAAATATCCTGGTCGAAAGTAGATAAAAATACCTATATACAGCAACTAAAATATCTTTTTTTTTATTTTTTGGAATTTCTAATGATTTTTATAAGAGTTTTGGTCTTTTATAATTTTTAGAGTTTTTATGACAAATAATGCAACTAAAATTATATTGTAGTAAGAACATACTAAAACAACCACACATGAATTTTTAGAGAATTTTTAGACCATTTTTATTTTTTTTTGTTTTTATAAAATAGACATACACGTTTTAAGGGTTTTTTAATTTTAGATTATAATAAATAAAATTAAATCATGTTACAAAACCTATCAAAAATATTACACTTTAGCGTGAGCTAACAGTAATTTTTGTGGAATTTTTGGAGTCAATTTAATAATTATTTGATAAAAAATTAGTCACATAGGTTGTAGGGACCTAATCATAATTATCTTAAAGTTTCTAGACTAAATATTCACTCAGACAACAAATCCAGCGGTACTAGTGCAAAAAGTCCACAAAATAAGTGCACATGCTCAAATCACCATGCACAGGGGCATAAATGCAAATATAGGAAATGTTACATTCAAATATAACAATAAAAAAGTACAGGACATGTTTTGCAAATACACCACAAAAGCATGTGAGCGTGCACGTGTATCTAGACTCGAAGGACTAAAGTGCAAATACTGGAAACATAAGGGTCTAATATGCAAAAGTTTGAGCTACAACTTTATTTAACAAACTAGAAAGTAAAGCATAAAAACTGCAGTGAAGATAGTAATATACCCTCGCAGGGCGCATGCGGAGCGTGTGGGGGGCATGTGGCGTGCTCTGACAATGGTGGTTGCTGACGTCTCTGATCTGCTCGGCTGATGATCTGATGGTGCAGTCATGTGGAGAAGGTGTACGAGCGAGATGGCATCTGCGGGGCCAGACGGTGCAGGGAATGTCAGTGTGGATGACCGTTATTCGTGCATCTGACGCGTCTGACAAAAGGAGGTGACGGGCGGTTGTGATGAAACCTGGAGAGGCCACACCTGATCAACGGTGGTTGAAGATCCTGGAAGAACTCGTCGGGGGCGACCTTCAACTAAACGAAGATGAAGATCCAGCACTCAGATGGAGGTGCTGAAGAGCTGAACACAGTAGTGGAGGTACTCTGCATATGGGGGCGTGTCCGAGGATGGTGCCAATGGTCGGATGACTGGGGTGGGGTCCCTCCGCCTGTAGCTACTTCGCCTGAGCAGTTGGGCTTCCTGATGGAGCTTCCCTCATGCAAGGGTGTCCTGCAAGGAGTAAAGAGACTCAGGGCAAAGCTCCGGTTGGGGTCATTTGAGCAAAAACTGAAAGAAATGACGATGGGGTTGGGTTCGATCTCCGACGAAGATTAGGGAGGAGATCCTGGCCTTAATCTCGACCCGATGGTCGAGCCTAAGGATGATCAGATGGCGGGAGAAAATGGAGGGTTATGTGGCGACTCAATCAGAATGGATGAGCTTGGATATCGAGGCTCCGACCAAAGGGCCGGAGCAGGTGGGTGTACGGCGGAGCGAAATGGGGTGAATGGATTCAAACTGGGAAATGAGTTAGAAATGAAGGATACCTAGAGGAGGGAACATGTTCTCGAGCTCGAGGCGGATGTCGTCGGCGAGGTAGTGGCCTCAACCACGCTGCGGAAAGCGGGGAGGTTGAACATAGCAGCGGTCGCCGGCCACGTATGCAGAGTTGCGTCTCCTAACCACCAAACTCCATTCCAAGGGGCTCTTCCAGTAGCTGTCACTCAACCTGAGGTCTCTGGGGGTGGAAGAAAAGGTGAGGAATGAGCTGAGTTGTAGTAAAGGCGGAAGAGATAATTTATAAGATTCCTAGGTCGTTAGAAGACTCGGGCGAAGGCACGCAACCCTAGGAAGATTCGTGCCTTCTTAAGTATCCGTGAAGGTCGTGGATTCAAGGAGAGGCCCCGGGTAAAGAATCAGAGCAAGGGGTTGCTTGACCAGATTGGGAAAATTGGGAGAAATTGGCCCGACGAACAGGGTCGGGTCAGGTCGGGTCAAGCCTGGAAGAAGGCGTTGACCCGAGTCAATAAAATGACTTGACCAATCAGAAAATTCGAATGTACAAAATATTTATAAATTCAAAAAAATAATAACTGATTTTAAATCAAAAGGTTTTCAAAATAAGAAATGTTGGTTATTTTTCAAAGAATTTTCCGTGACTTTAATTATTTTTACGAAACATAATTTAAGGTCTATACAGTATATAGTAGTATATACAGGTATAATATACATATGTATTTTGCACCATTGTTTTTATTTTATTATTTTTACATCAATACCCCCATTTTGTATTTTATTTATTTACAATATATTTTTAGGAGTCTAAAATATTTTTATTTTATTTTTCATTAGTTATGTACATGTATATAATAAATAAGGAATGTTGTATATATACATGTATTTTGTATAAGTAAGAGATGATTTTATTTTAATTATTATTTTATTTTTCTGATTTTTATTTTATTTTATTTTATTTTGAGGAAATAATGCAAGGATGTAAAAAGAATAAATTATTTTTATTTTGTCAAAATAATTATTTACATATATAAATGATATATACAATATAGAGTAGGCTCTAACTCTCTCTACTTATTTTTATTTGGCGATCAGGTCAAAGCTTGACCTTCCCTTGGGGTTAGGTTACTCTGTATTTATTCTAAATATCTCATTCCTTTTTGTTCTTTTTTATTCTTTTATCTTTGCATAAATACATACGAAACACATATTGTTAAGATATGCATACCAAATGCTAACTTATTGTATTTACACCTATTCAAGCTCTTCTAAGATAAATAGCTAAAATTAAAGAATAAAGAGTAAGAATCAGGGATTCATCATTAAGAAGCTATATGGTGCCTCAAAAGTGTTCGGGGCCCATCGAAGGGGGTCTGGACCTCTATGCTACCTGGAGGTTGTTACTTGATGTAGATACTCCTCAGATGGAGTCTTCAGGACATAGAAAGAGGTGCAAAAGCATGACAAGATGAAGGCGAAGATTCTTGATAATTATTTGGTGAAGATTGAAGCGAGATGGAGCGAGGCGATGAAGTCTGATGGAGGTAGCGGAGGAAGACTTTGATTCTTCGATCCAAAAGTATTTGAAGGTGGATAGGTGGTCAGCTACGTAGAGAAATTGAAGGCAAATGAGGTGGTGGCATTGGTGACTCAGAACATGGGCGAAGATAGCGTAGACAATGGCTGGAGCCAAGAGCTCTGATGAACATAAGATTTGGAAAACTAACCTAATTCAAGAAATAAAACACAAAATAAAATGTGACAAATAAACTAAGACATGAAAATCTAGATAAAAGGAAAAGAAAGGGACTCGAATCTGGTCGAGGATTTGGGAGACAAGAGCTCACAACAAAGTTGGCCAACAATGCTCGGATCGACAACTCCATCACCTACAATGCACTGTAAATCAGACGAGCAGGAGCATGTCACCCTCCTCAACTCGTTGAGATAAGGATATGAGGGGTTCAAGAACTGGCGATCAAAATCAAAATGGGCTCTGGTGAGGGGCTATGTACATGTAGAGGTTGGATGGAGAATCGGGCTTGATTCAGAGGTCCAATGATCGAGAAAATGATCTGGAATGATAGGGCTTTGATCGAGGAACAAATGTATGTAAGGAATCAAGACAAATGGATGCAAGGATCGATCTCTAAATTGGGGAAATGAGCTTGTCTACCTCTGACAAACGCAGCGCTACATGGACCTGGGAGTTGACCGAGTTCAACCCTCAATAGCCTCCCATTGGTCCACATAAGCACGCTACACCGACAAAAAGGAATTAAAATCCTTTATTAGTTCGATTACAAATAGTAAATGATTTTATTATTTTTTGTTAAAGCATAAAAATGTTTATTATTTATGTAGTATTTTATGGTATTTTTATTTAATTTTACAAGTAAATTTATTATGAGTTAGCTTTGACAAGTATAATTATGTGTACATTTACCTATATAATATGCATTCTAATTTTATTTTCTAATATTGATTTTATTATTTTATATACATAATTTATATATTTATAACTCATTTAGATACACATAAATATATTTTTATTGTATTTTCCTGAAGTCGTTTGTGTACTTAAATAAATAGGTATATTCATTATGTAGGTATAAGTATGAATAATCCATTTATGTATTTGTTTATACTTATTTCTTTTATTGTATTTTAAGTGAATTCTCTTCCTTATAGTTGTGTTCATATACTATTAATAATATTTATAAAATTATAAAAATATGAAAGTATGAAAAATATAAAGAATAAATAAAATGATTATTTTATTCAGGTATAATGTACAGTAGGGGTCCAAAACCTGACTTTTGTATATTAAATCTAACTTGAATGAAATCACCTTCATTATATTGCTAATTAAAAATTATATACAATTAAAGGTGTTTTTATTGAATTTTGACTTCTTATAAAGAAGATACAGGTCAACGAAGTTTGGATTTTGGGTTTTTATTCTAAGTGTAGAAGGCACATTGAGCATTATTTTTGCATGAAATAAATTTTTTATTTTTCAATGTATTTTTATCTACAACTTTCTTCTATGAAGTTTATGATTTGACTTATAAATAATAAAGAATAAAATAGGTCCCAAAATAGACTTATTGACGAATTGGAATTTAGGGTTTTATTGCATTTTTGGCCATTATCTCCCCCTACTTTATTCCTTGTCGACCCAGTCATCTTGATATCTAGGTCTTGGGATTTAGGGTCATTCAATACCAATGGTATTTCATTTATTTTTCTTTTCTTTTCTTTATTCTTTTATTTTGGCTTTAAATATGGTATTTTGTACAATATTTACATTGTAAGTAATAGATGTTATTTTATGCAATATAATGATGTATACATGCACTTAGGTAGGGCTTTGGGACCAGAATGAAAGAATAAAGGTGATGAAATGGAGATTCATCACCCCCATATACTTGCCTTTTCTAGTTCCTAGCAAACACTTATGCCTATAAGTGCCTAAAAGAAAATAAAGAAAAGAAAAAGAAAGAACTCGGAACGATTTTTTACTCTTAAACTTATACTACTAAAATCAAAGTTTGGATATCAAATAAGACCATAGAGAAGACCTTTGGATAATTAATGTGTTCGGAACTATACTAAAGTAGAAAATGAGACACAACATCCCTTAGGTTCCATAATACTTTCATCTAGTTCTCTTCATGGTTAGGTTAGAGCCACCCTCTTAGTCACATACTATTGCTACTTAGAAATGGCAGCAGATTCATGTGTGTGAATTTTTCAACTCCTCCCGGACAAAACCATTGAACTATAAAAGAGTATGCTATCCTGGCAACTCATCCTCGTGGAGACAGATATTCTCTTCTAAGGTCAGGTACCACTGGTCTTTACAATTGAGTGGGGAAAGAAGATAGAATAAGAGGAAAAGAACTAGGAATGGACTAGTGTAGTATTCATTCCCTTGTGAAGCCTGATTGATGTAACCGAGTCTTCACCAAGAAGTAGGCCTTTTCTTAAGCTCATATTTTTTGGTGTCATTTTTGGTGGTCTTCATTTAGTATTTTTCTTTGACTTTGCATTGCTTTGCATTCTTGCTTGTGCCCCAGCGGATATAGCATATTTTTGGTCTGCCCATTTTTTGGGATCTTGGAATAAAGTTGTACCACAAACCATTCCTCATCCGAAGAATTGTCTCAATCCATCTCTAGTCTTTAGATGTCATGGATACTAGAAAAAGTGGGATAGAGTACTGATTTTAGCAATCCCCAAGAATGATTCCTAAGCCACCCTTGATGAAGTGTCCTAGTATTGTCCTGACTTAGACTCCAAGATCTTTCAATGACCCATCTGAGTTGAGTTAACTGTTAAGTGCAAGATGTCTATTCAAGCCATTGTATCAAGATTCTTATGGATGATATGGAGGGTTCTAGTTAGACACAATGAATTGACTCATGAACATAGTCTCATGGAAACTAAAGAATTAAGTCATGGCAACATGAGTATCCCAATTTCAGTCCTTAATGGGTTCCTCTGAAATTAAGTGTATTAAGGTCTATACCAAGCTCCAATCTTTAAACTATAATTCATAATTGGTTAATTATCTGGATCATTCCGGAAAATGCAAATGACATGTACAATGCAAGAGTAAGTCTTATTATGAAGCAAAATTTCCCTTTTGAACTTTTTATGGATTTTCGGAAAATGTTTTGCAAATTTTTATGCGGATTTTTGAAAACATTTTTGCATTTTTTGGATTTTTGGGTTTTGCAATTTTTTAGAGATTTTTTATAAAGGTTAATGATAGGAATGTGTACAGCTATTTACATGAGAGTGTGTCTATCTTTACAAGGGTGACAATGTGTTTTATATAAGGAACTTACAAGTCAGATGTTAGTCATTATTTACAGATTTTTTGTACATGTTTTATACAATCTTTATAAATATTTTATTTGGACTATTATTTACGGAAGCTCCCCAAAACATTTGAAAATATTTTTGCAAACATTTTGACAACTTATTTTTGCAAATATTTTTGACAAACTTTTTGACAAACATATACAAACCATGAAAATCATTTTGCAAAGATTTATCAAACTATTTTTGCAATCATTTTTCAAATCATTTGCAAAGATATTTTCAAAATATTTTATTTACATAAATAGGAGAATTTTTTACCAACAAAATAATTTTTCAAAGATTTAAAAATATTTTGCAAATATTTTCCAAATAGTTTTCAAAAGGTTTTTAAAACATTTACAAATCATTTTGCAAAACATTTTTAAATAAATTTATTATTGTATTTATAAAGAATCTTGGCATGATTTATTAATTCAATATATTATTTAAAATACGAAAGTAGAAGTTATGGCTAAAGTATATACAACGTATATATGAGCCCTATATACTTAGCTTGTGCTATGTCCTCATAGATCAGCGAGAAAAATAAGAAGACATAGTTCGTACTAAGTATAAAAAAGTATATACTACAACGACTAAAGAATGAATAAATGGGAAGTTGGCCATCCCCCCTATAATCAATATGAAATAATCCTAAGTATTTTGGATTGTACATAAGGCAAGGAGGATCAAGGGTGGGAATGTACGAAATCATCGGCTCAACATGTCTCCCCCTATACTTAGGGTAAATATCCCTAAGTCTATACATAATATCAAGTGTTTAGGAGACAAGTGAGGGATCACAATAATGAATAACTCGGGATGTTCACCCCCCTATACTTAGGACAAAGTACATCCTAGGCATAACGGTGATGAAAGGAGTGAACGTCTTTTTCAGAAGAACTAGAAAATTGAAAAAGAAAAGAAGAAAACAATGAATAAAAACAAAATTATTTTTGTGATTTTATTGCTTATGTGTTTAATCCTTTAGACTTTGGGAGCTCATCTTAAAACACAACTTCGATTGAATCTAAAATGGACAGGAATGTATTATGCTCTAGACACAACTTCAGTAATTGTTCGTTGACTACGAATGGATGTGCATCAGGTGACAATTTAGATATCACAAGACTCCCATTACCATGCGTATTTTTAATAATGAATGGCCTAGTACATTTGCTCTTCAACTTGCCTTCATCTTCTCATCAAATAACCATACCTTCTGTCCACGTTCGAAAGTCTTCCTACAGATATGTTTGTCATGCCATCTCTTGACTTCCTATTTGTACAAAAAATTGTTATTATGTGTGTAGTCTCTGAATTCAAGTAATATGTTCAGAACAACTTTGCAATTCTTTCCTACCATCTCAGAATCAAGGTTGCACATGCTCAATTCCCATAAAGTGTGAATTTAGTTCGGTAGGCATGTGGCAAGGCTTGCCATAGACGAGGTGGTAGGGAGACATGTTGAGAGGAGACTTGTATGATGTGTAGTGTGCCCAAAAAACTGAGTCCAATAATGAAGACCAATTCTTCTTGTCTGGTCGCACAAGCTTATGTAGTATAGTTTTAATCTCCCTATTTGAGCATTCAACCAAGTCATTGGATTGTGGGTGGTAGAGTGCTGCAACACGATGCTCAATGTTGTATTCTTTGATTAAATTCTTAAACTTCTTATTAATGAAGTGGCTTCCCCAACTAGGAATGAGAATCTTGGGAATCTTGTACTACGATATGATGTTATCCTTCAGGAATCGAAAGATTGTGCAGTTGTCTGTGGTTCAGGCAAGGATTGCCTTTACCCATCTACAGACATAGTCAACGTGAGCGTGATATATTCAAAGCTCTACCTGTTAGGGAATGGCCCCATGAAATCAATGCCCAGGCGTTGAAGACATCGGATATCTGAATGTATTTCAGAGGCATTGTGTTGCACATGCTGATGTTCCCATCCATTCGATGCCATTCAATACATTACTTTATATAGTCGTCTGCATCCTTGAATAAAGTTGGCCACCAAAGGCCACATTGAAGCACTTTTGTTGCCATCCTCTTTCTAGAATGGTGTCCTCTGGATTCAAGCTTATGGCTGTGGTTTATGACATCCATTAACTCATCCTGAGGTATACACCTCCTCCAGATGCAATATGCATCCTCTCAAAATAGATGTGGTAGTTTCCACTAGTAGAAATGAATGTCAGCCAAGAATTTATCAAGATTAATCTTCGTCTAGTCTAGCGGAGACTTCTTGGAGACAATATAGTTTACAATGTCAGCGTACCAGGGGATAGAGGATACATACAAGACTGCCTCATCTAGAAAGGTATCTGTGAATGGAATGGAAATTTTGCTCTGGAGGCTCTACATCAATGGAAAGATGGTCTGCCACCACATTATTGATGCCTGGTTTGTCATGAATTTCCAAGTTAAATTCTTGGAATAAAAGAAGCCAACGAATCAGACGAGGCTTGCCATCTTTCTTAATCTATAAATACTTGATGGTAGAGTAGTCAGTGTAAATGATAACCCTTGATCCGAGGAGATGTAATCTGAACTTCTCGAAAGCGAACACTACATCTAGCAACTCTTTCTCTATCACTACATATTTTCCCTAGACTTCATCAAGTGTTCCGCTAGCGTAATGAATTGCAAATGGCATCCCATCTAGTCTTTGTCCTAAAACATCGCTAATTTTGAAGTATGATGAGTTCATCGTGATCTCAAAGGGTAGAGACCAATCATGTGTCTACAAGACAAGAGCATGTGTGATCATGTCTTTCAAATCATTGAAGGCTTGGAGAACACGATCATCCACAACAAAATTCGTCTCCTTGCCAAGAAGTTCTATCAATGGTCATGCAAGCTTGCTGAAGTCTTTTATGAATCTTCGGTAGAAACCAACATGCCCCCAAAAACTACTATACTTGGTTTACATTTGTAGGTGGATCAAGTTTCGAAATCATTTCCACCTTGGATGGGTCTACTTCCATGCCACGTTTTGATACACGTGACGTAGCACAATCCCTTCAGTCACTATAAAGTAACTCTTCTCCTATGAGAGCACAAGGTTGACTTTATAGAAACTCCTTAGTACTAAGTTTAGATAATCCAACATTGGTCAAATGTGTTTCCATAGACTGAAAAATCATCCAAGAAAAATTCAAGGAAACTGCCCACCAGTTCTGCAAATATAGTCAACATACATTGCTGAAATGTGGTGGGGGCATTACACAACCTGAACAACATCCATCAGAAGGCATACGTCCCAAATGGACAGGTGAGCGTGATCTTCTCTTGATCCCTAGTGATGGTATCTTGCTTATATCTAGAGTAACCATCCAAGAAGCAAAAATATTCCTTCGTAGCCAACCTCTCAAAGATCTTGTTAATGAATGGCAATGGGAAATGGTCCTTCTTTGTAGCAAGACTAAGGCGTCTCTAGTCAACATAGACATGATAAGATGTTGTTACTCTAGTCGGAATATCCTCTCCTTTGTCATTAGTTATAATGGTGATCCTAGATTTCTTTGGCACTACATGCAAGGGATTCACTCATATGGAATCAGACATGTGATATATGAATCCCGCATCACACCATTTCTGAATTTCCTTCATCACAACCTCTTGAAAGTTTAGGTTTAGTCTATGTTGGAATTCGTGGGAAGGTTTGTTGTCTTCTTTGAGGTAAATGTGATGCAAGCACAATGATGGATTGATCCCATGGATAACAGATATCTTCCAACCTATCGCCTTGCAGTTTCATTTAAGAACCTCTATCAAAAAAGATTCTTGGTCTTTGGTCAAATGAGCATTGATGATGACCAGATGCATATTGGTTCATTTGCAAGGAAGGCATACTTCTTATTGGAAGGCAAGCATTTAAGCTCTGGTGGGGTTAGATTCAGCTCTGTGGCGACTTCAGCAATAACTGCATGTGTTAGATCTTTCAACTATTGGCTATCCACCTCTGTCAATTTAGCTTCTTCATTCAGCACATCTCAAAGATCAAGAATGAAATCCTCATGTTCAGGTGAGGGTAGTTTTTTAAACTTTTCCATTTTCACCTTAGAAAAATCTCATCATCGAAGACCTCAGTTAGTTGGATTGTGCTTTCCCGTATTTCCTTTGTAGAGAGGAATTCCAAGGTTTATTTGTCATCCAGAAATAGATCGGTATCTATGATCTCTACTAAAAAGTCAAAGTCCTCAAGACATTGAGGTACAAGCACACTCATCTCAGACACGACTTCTATTAGTTTCAGCTCATGTACAATATTTATCTGTATCTTATCACTGCTAGAGTGAAACGTGATTTCTCCAGTGCTGTAACCAACTATTGCTCCTGATATTTGAAGGAAAGTTTGTCCTAGGATAATAGATGTATGGAGCAGAGGCGTGGAGGTCTCATGTCTAGGAAAATGAAATCAACAAGGAGCGGCATCCCTTAAATGGTGATAATTGCATCCTCCAACATGCCCCTAGGCCGCATGACAGATCGATCCGCAAACTGTAGAATCATCTTGGTTGGCTTGAGTGGTCCTAAAACAAGTTTTGTGAGTAGTGACGATGGTAGAAGCTTGATAGAATACCCACTATCAAGCAATGTGTGCTCGAACTCCTGATTAAATATTTTGCATCTGATAAACGATGCTCCCTTGTCTTTCTTTTTATGTGGGAGATTGTTGATGGCATTCACTGTAGAAATATTGAGTGTATGTTTATCAGATTTTATGTGTCTAGGTTTACGATGTTGATGCTTTATTGTACTTGCTTCTTTGAGTACTTTCCACTGGGCATGTACTCCATGGCTTCCAGAAGAGACATCTCAAGCATAATATTTTGCAATATTTCAATGATGCAAGGATCAAACAAAGCATTTCTCAATTTTTTATTGTTTTTTATTTAAGTACAAAAGGAAAAGGCATGTGTACATTATCACAAATACTTTCATTCACATTCTATTTGTCTATCTCATTTTGTACAAGTAGATGTCAAAAAGGTATACATTCATCTACATCAGGTGGACCAAAAATAATAGGTGCGGATCCAATGACTGACTCTGGTTCTGCTATATGTGATGGCATTTCTGAGGATGACATGGATTCACCATGATTATTGCATTCTTTTTGTATTATTTTAATTTTCTTCATTTTTTGTGTTTTTGTATCTGATGTTTCTCCAAAAAATGGTATTGACCCTAATGTTGGCATGGCCGACAATTCACCGTCAGACGCTTTGCTCTTCCCTTTCATTGTCGCAGATGGTTGGAGTGTCATACTAGTCCTGAGAGTTACAATGTTAGATAAAAAGAAATTATTTTCACATGAATCGAGTGGGGCAGTGTAGGCTACTTGCTCTTTGTGACGGAAGTTGTACGGGATGGCTTTGACTTGAGTCGGAATAACATTCTTAACAGCCATCAGGTCATCTATCTTCTGGAACATCTTAGCCATGTTATTCACTAACTTAGCTAGACAATCAAGGGTCGGGTTAATTGGGGCAACCTCAGAGGGTTCATCTTATTGTGGCATGTGACTCTGCTGATAGTGCAGAGGATGCTGCTAGTAACCCTATGAGTATTGAGGAGGATGAGAAGGGTACTGCTAGTAGGGCTGGGAGGAATACTGGTGATGATATTGAGCCACTGGTTGTTGATATTATTGTTTACGGTATCCGAACTACTGTTGATAATTGCTCTGCCTCTGGTTGTAACCATGTCGCGGAGGCTGCTGCAGAGGCTACTGTTGGGTCAGGTTGGGCTGGCAGTTCTGCCCTCCCTGTGCTGATGATATAGATGGTTGGCATGATTTGGACCATGTGGTTGTAGCTAAGTATGAGTCAATTGTTCATCGTTACTCCCGATTCCATTCACCTCCTGAATGAGTAGAGAAGGTGGGTAACACGACTCGATGTACTGAGGCTGAAACTCGGGTTGCTAGTAGACAACCATCTGTGTATGTGACTGTAGGGCCGGTTCTCAGGGGCCTGCACATAGTATACATGCTAGACTAGAGGTTGACTGGGACTCGGTTGAGGTGGTTGTGGCTATGTATGTTCCTTTTTCTCAGTCAGAGGCTCAGATGCAACTGTCACTACATTACAGACACTAATAGTGTTCACCAGCAACTCCAGTTGCTTGGTGATATTGTCAAGCTTATCCAGGCCACCCTTTATCCATTGCTCGATCCCAACGAGCTTCTCTAAGTCCTGCGACGCCTTCTCAATGATGTCTCCTTTAGACCGATGACTCCCAATGATGCTTAAGTCGTAGTTATCGCACCTATCAACTTCTTGGGCATCCGTTATGTTTAGAAAATTTTGTGTAGGACCTATGGCGGTGGTTGAATCTGAAAGGAGCAAGATGAGTAAAACACAATCTCTCCTTCTACCATTTCCTCAAAGATCTACCAACATGTGTCCTCATCATTGTTGAAGTGGGATCCTCCATATTCAATGTCAACCATACGTTGACTATTCTCTATCAATCCCCTGAAGAAATGCTGGACCAAGCTGGTCTTCGGTATGTCATGGTTGGGGCATTTCTCAATCAGATCATTGAACCTCTCCCAGCCCTCATGAAAGGGCTCTTGGGGTCCTTGAGAGATGCTAGCAACTTTCGACCGCATGAGATTAAGATGGTCTAGAGGATAGTTGATGATGCGCCCGAGCAACTAAGGTAAAGAGGTATCTCAGGTCGTTGCGACCTCAACCACTCGGGCATCTTTGTCAATCAAGAAAACGAAGACCACCAAGGAGAACAATCAAACAATCAAGCACAAAAATAGCGGTCTAGCTATTCATTTTACCTGGTATAGCTACTAGGGTCGAACTCAAGGAGCACGGTACGCCTAAGCTATGAAGTAGTCAGAAATCCAAAGACAAATATTTTTGGTGGATTTTATGTTTTCAAATTTTTTTTGGAATTTTTAATATTAAGAAAAAGGATAAAAACACTCAACAATTCACAAACGAACAATTATTTAATAATAAAAAATACTCAGAAAATTTGAATAAAAATATTTTTGGGTTTTGGGAATATTTAAATGTTTTTGTTAATTTTCTTGAATTTTTCTGATTTTTAGTTGATTTTCTAAAAATAAAACAAAGTCGAAAATACTAAATAGTGTATAACAAAGATCTAAAGGCAAGTTAAAAATACTTAAAATACATGTAAAATCCAAGCAGCAATTTTATGTGAAACTATAAATGTAACGTCCCGAGCTTAGCTCCTCGGTCCGTTAACGGAGCGTTACTGGCCCTAACAACCTCTTGGGATCAGGCCCATACGGACCCGATTAACCACCCCCAAAATGCTTAAGCCGGGTTGTTCGGTAGTAAGCCCCTCACTATTTATCCCACCCGGAATTTTTGTGTTCCACGATGTGGGACATTGTTTGGGGTTTTACAACCTCCCCCACTTATATTCGCAACGTCCTCATTGCGACATGGCCCATCACTTTATTCCCAGTGATAGTGGCGGTTGCACGCTCCGGGTAGCCATTTCCTCCAACCTCTTTGTATGGGCAGCTCCACCTCTCGGGTAGCCCTTTCCACTATCAGAGAGAATTTGGCTCTGATACCATTTGTAACGTCCCGAGCTTAGCTCACCGGTCCATTAACGGAGCGTTACTGGCCCTAACAACCTCTTGGGATCAGGCCCATACGGACCCGATTAACCACCCCCAAAATGCTTAAGCCCGGTTGCTAGGTAGTAACCTCCTCACTTTTTATCCCACCCGGAAACTTCATGTTTCCACAGTATGGGACTATGGGGTTTTACAACCTCCTCCACTTATATGGGCGGCTCCACCTCTCGGGTAGCCCTTTCCACTGTCAGAGGGAAGAAGTGATGTGCCATGTCGCAACGAGGACGTTGCGAATATAAGTGGGGGATGTTGTAAAACCCCAAACAATGTCCCACACCGTGGAACACAAAAATTCCGGGTGGGATAAATAGTAAGGGGCTTACTACCGAACAACCCGGCTTAAGCATTTTAGGGGTGGTTAATCGGGTCCGTATGGGCCCGATCCCAAGAGGTTGTCAGGGCCAGTAATGCTCCGCTAACGGACTCGGGGAGCTAAGCTCTGGACGTTACAATGGTATCAGAGCCGAACGCCCTCTGACAGTGGAAAGGGCTACCCGAGAGGTGGAGCCGCCCCTACAAGAGGTTGGAGGAAATGGCTACCCGGAGCGTGCAGCTGCCACTGTCACTGGGAAGAAGTGATGTGCCATGTCGCAACGAGGACGTTGCGAATATAAGTGGGGGATGTCGTAAAAACCCCAAACAAGATCCCATACCGTAGAAAACAAAAATTTCCGGGTGGGATAAATAGTGAGGAGCTTACTACCGAACAACCCAGCTTAAGCATTTTGGGGTGGTTAATCGGGTCCGTATGGGCCTGATCCCAAGAGGTTGTTAGGGCCAGTAACGCTCCGTTAATGGACCGGGGAGCTAAGCTCGGGACGTTACAAATGGTATCAGAGCCGAACGTTCTCTGACAGTGGAAAGGGCTACCCGAGAGGTGGAGCCGCCCCTACAAGAGGTTGGAGGAAATGGCTACCCGGAGCGTGCAGCCGCCACTGTCACTAGGAAGAAGTGATGTGCCATGTTGCAACGAGGACGTTGCGAATATAAGTGGAGGAGGTTGTAAAACCCCAAACAATGTCCCACACCGTGGAACACAAAAATTCCGGGTGGGATAAATAGTGAGGGGCTTACTACCGAACAACCCGGCTTAAGCATTTTGGGGGTGGTTAATCGGGTCCGTATGGGCCCGATCCCAAGAGGTTGTCAGGGCCAGTAATGCTCCGCTAACGGACCGGGGACCTAAGCCCGAGACGTTACAATAAACTAAAAACTAACTATACGAGAATAAAACATATTTTTTCTGAATTTTCAGTGATTTTTATAAAAGTTTTAGTGTTTTTTCAATTTTTATGGTTTTATAAATGTAAATGTGGCAAAAATTCGACACAAGCAAAAACAACTTAAAATAAAAAATAATTTTTTAGAATTTTTAAAGGGTTTTTCATATTTTTAGTTGATTTTTTAATGCTGGACAGAAGCAATTTTAAGGTTTTTGAATTTTTAAAAATACTAAATGCAAACAAAATGAGCCCAAAAATTCATAGAAATTTTTACATCATGGCAGGAGCCATGTATCCAAATTTCATGAATTTTGGACGAGATTTTCTATTTATTCCATCAACAAGTAACGACACAGAATATAGGGACTAAGTGCAAAGAAAATATGTTCTAGGGACTAAAGAGTAACACCCGTTAAAGGCTCAGGGTCAATTCTGCATTTTTTCCATAAATTCACGCACATGTCCAATACAACACGCATAGGAGTATAAGTGTAAATACAAAAATAAGACATCCAAATCATAACATGAATGAAGTCCAAGGTAGTACATGCAAATATCCCAAGAAAACACGTGACGATGCACATGCAACCACAACGGAAGGACTAAAATGCAAATATGAAAAACTGCAGGGGCAATGATTGAAATAGGTCTACAGTGCAACTTTTATTTTACAGACTAAATAAAGACATAAAAGAAATACAGTGAAAGTGGTGCAAATTACCCAGCTGACTCATGCGGGTAATACGGGTGACTGGTGTCGTGCTCTGACTGGAAGATGACTTGCGGCTCTGGCGCTGACACCAGGTGGATCTAATGGTGAACCTGAGGGAGCGAATGTGGGTGTACGGGGGCCGTTAGATGTCAGATCTAACGTCCTGACAAGGCCAGGCTCTGGACAGCTTCGATCAATCTGGGGCGAAGGGCTGGATCCAACGGCTACGGAGGATGCTGGAAGAACTCTGCCTGGGCGAAGTTTACCGGAGTACTGAGGAAGATAGGTGGCTCCGATGGACAATCGGACGGCGGTAACAGGATCGGGTGGATCCTCCGCGTCGAGTGGATGAGTCAGATGAGCTCGCCGACGGTAGGATCTCTGGGAATGGCTATGTGACCTGGGCGAGCTTCGGCGAGATGGGGCGAATGCAGCCTTGGGCTATTTCACGTGTGCTTTAACCTGCAGATGATAGATTTGACTCGGAAGGACACTCCGGTCGGGGTTATTAGACCTAAAATACGGGAAAACGACGATGGAGGGCGAAGGTAGTTTCGTGAAGCGGAGGATGGAACCTAAGCCTAATATTGGCTTGTATTGCCAAGATTTGGGTGATCAGGATGCGGAGGAAGGGCGACGGTGAATGGGAGAGTCGATCTAAATGGCGAAGGGTGACACGGAGCTCCGATCACCGGACCGGAGCAGGCGGAGCAACGGATGAACAATTTGATATAAATGGATCTCAGGTCGAAATCACGGGTACCTAAAGTGCCTAACAAGATCCTGAGCTCGAGAGGGTGAAGTGGGGTTGGATCGTCGCCTCAACCATGCTGTGGAAGGCAGGGAGTCTCAAACGCGGCGGAGGTCCGACCACGTAGGGTGAGCGTCAGCTGCAGCGATCTTCTCCGACCACCAAAGGCTCCGACCGAAAGCTGACACCAAGGGAAAGATGTCTAGGGTAAAAGGAGAGGGTGCGGCGCGAGCTGAGGCTCTAGGGAATGGAATGAAGACTTTATAGCACATCCCAGGTGGCGAAGAAGAATCAAAGCCTGCGCGCGAATCGAGTAAGATCCGTCCTCCCCTAGGGATCCATGAGGATCGTGGATCTAAGGAGAAGGAGCGGGCAGTGAAATCAGGGCAAGAGATGGTCAGATCCGCTCCAAAGAATTTGGAGAAATCGTGCGCATGAGACAGATCTGCGAATAAAGGGTCCGGGAGGGGGAGTTGACAGGGGTCAACATCCCTCCTGGACCAATCAAAAAATTCGATGGTCAAAATCATTTGTAAAATAATTTAAAAATAGAAAACAATTTTATTTTAAAATGTGTTCACATGAAAAATGTTTATTATTTTTCAAACTATTTTTTACGGATTTTTATTTATTTTTATGAAAAATAAATTAAGGTATATACATTATATTACATTATGTACATGTATAAAATATTTACTTTAATTTTTATTTTTTTATTTTTGTATAAATACCCCAATTTTATATTTTATTTATTTACAACATAAAATTTGGAGTATAAAATAATTTTTATTTTATTTTTATGAGTTGTTTACAAATGTTAAATAAATATGGATATGATACATATATACATGTATTATGTACAAGGTTGTAGAGAGAAATCATTTTATTTTTCTAATTTTTATTTTATTTTTAGGAATATATACAAGGTAATATAAACACATTTTTATTTTGATTTTTGTGAAAATAAAATATCTATATATATACATAGAAGGGAAGTGTACAAGGTAGAGTGGCCCTATCTCTCTCTACTTATTTTATTTGGCGATAAAGCCCATGTTGGGACCTCTCTTGGGATTAGGTCACTCAATATTTATTCTAAATACTTCCCTCTTTTTCTTTTATTCTTTATTCATTTATTTTTGCACAAATACATGCTAATTATTCATATTTACAAATTCATGGTTATTAGTAACTTATTATATTTTCAACTATATACATGATGTTTCGCCAAGATATTTAGCTAAAATAAAAGAATAAAGAGTGATGAATGAGGATTCATCACCCCCTATACTTTACTTTTCCTAGTCCCTTAGCAAACACTTATTTGAAAAAGAAGTGAAAAAGAGAAAGAAAAAGGAAAAGAAGGGAAATTAAGGTTGATTATTAAACTTGCCTTCATTAAATTGAAGTATGGAGCTTAGTCAGGCCTTTGGATTATTAATTTGTCAGAACCTTATTCGGACTTAAGCTTAAAACTCAACAGCCTCTAAGTTCCAACAATCTATGGTCAAGACTCCTCAATAATCCAGATCAGAACAAGTCTACATACACAAACTCTAATGACCATGAATCTTTCCTTGTACAGTTTAAGTGATATGTAGCTCCCTACCTCAGAAATGACAAAGTGACAACCCCCCTTAACAAGGTAACTCTAATGCTCACTCTGGCAGCTCTTTCGTCGAGGAGCGGGGTATTCCCTTCTAAGTTCAAGTTCATCCGGCTCAAGAAGAGGAGGAAGAAGAGAATGGACCATGACCAGTGTAGCCATGTATCCTTGGGAGCCCAACCAGTGTAGCTAGGTCTCCCGCTCATGAGATGAGCATGTGTAACATAAGCTTTTCTTTATTTGACTACATAGACTCCAGCGGGTATTTTATTTTCAATCAGACCCACCACTTTTTTGGGGTTTTTCTTTCTTTGCACATTGTTTTTGATGTGCATATGTACAACATATCTACACGGTGCAGCATATATACATAAGGAGTTTTTCCTCTTGAGCCAGTAGACTATCCCTCTTTTGAAGCTTTATTGCAACCCACAACTCCTGTCTTTAGACTTGAACACCGCCAGACCAAGTTGAGACGCACTTCCTTCACTATAAGAAGAAGAGAGGTTCCGCCTAGAAGTACTCCCCTCATATGCTACCCCAAGCCAACGGAAACTGCCTCCTCACCACCTCATCAGTGGAGAGCTATGTGTAACGTGCTGGTGCAAGTAAAGCCATTGTCTCTGAGAGTCATGTGTGTGTTGTTAAGTGTTCTACTTAGGCTCATCAAGATGACATATGATCATAGCCTAGTGGACTCAAAGAATTAAGTCCCAAATGGACCTGAAAAGTCTTAACCCTAAGACCTATAAGGTTCCTCTGAGAATTAGGTGGATTATGATCTTAACCAAGCTCCATTTTCCAATTTAATTCCAGGCTAGTTTAAATGTCAATCATGATTCAAAAAAATTGTACAAATATACAAAAAATGTTTTTATGCAAGTTTTTGGAAATATGCAATTTTTTTGAAAAATGAATGAATGCATGCATGGAGTTTTGCAAAATATTTACAAACATTTACACAAGGGTTTTTGAAAACTTTTGTTTTTCAAACATTTTACAAAAAAAATTGTACTATATACCTAATTTTTATATCAAAATATTTACAAACTCTTTACACAAAATCATTTTACAAACATTTGTACAAAAATAATTTTTATAAGTAGCTATGTATGTGCAATAAAGAATTTTTCATGTACAAGGAAAATTTTTTAAATTTTATGGTTTTTGGATAAAAGAACTTTTCGGCTATTTTATTTATTAACACACTCACACAAAGTACGAGTTATGGCTAAAGTATATATGAAATATATATGACACCCCCCTATACTTAGCTCGAACGGTGTCCTCAGAGTGAATCAGGAGCGATGAAGAAGACATAACTTGTGCTTAGTATAGGGAAGTGAAAAGGAATAGTATACTACAAGGACGAATCAAAGAATAGAATGAAGAGGACTCGGTGTTTCCCCCTATACTTCGAATCAGGTAATCCTAAGTATAGCAAGTTGTACATGAAGGGAAATCCGAGTGGAAGAATGTATAGGGTCTACCTCCCCTATACCTAGGGAAAAATATCCCTAAGTATAGGCAACAAAACAGAGGTAGAAAGAATCAAAAGAATACTCAAGAGTCCAACACCCCCCTATACTTAGGGTGAAGTACACCCTACACCCTAAGTATAGCATAATTATAGGATGAAGATGGGGTTTGGGACTAAAGAATGGAATGATATGGACATCGGGATCTATACAAGGCGAAAGACAGTGATAATCAGGCGTAAGATGCACTAGATGTGAGTCAAAGACCACATCTCATGCAAAATGAATAGGGGCGGCGTCAACGACCAGCGGCTCATGATCTAGATATGGTTTGAGCAGTTGCCCGTTAACTAGACTCAGATGACATCTCCGATATGTCAATACTCCCATTGTCATGTACCTTTCAAACTAGGTATGGTCCCTTCCACTTGCTTTGTAACTTCCCTGGTAATAATCTAAGCCTGGCATCAAACAACCATACTCTCTGATCTGGCTCAAACTGCTTGGGGCTAATATGAGAATCATACCACTCCTTCACTCTCTCCTTATAATGTAGGCTGCTTGAAAAGGCCTCATCTCTAAGCTCCTCCAGGGCTGCAAATTCTGCCCTCCTCTGGTCTCCTACACTCACTAGATCCAAAAGTATCTCTGTAACAGCCCAAAGTGGCTTATGTCTAAGCTCAACAGGTAAATGGCAGGGCCTATCGTAAATGAGGAGAAAGGGAGATGTACCCAAAGGAGTCTTGAAGGACGTCCTATAGGCCCACAAGACTGAGTCCAAAAGTTGTGACCAATCCTTTCGGTCAGGGCGGACGACCTTCTCCAATATAGTCTTGATCTCCCTATTCGACATTTCAACAAGATCATTGGTCTAAGGGTGGTAAGGAGTGGCTAATCGATGGTCTATGATGAACTCGCTAGCAAGGGCCTTTACCTTGTCGTTGATGAAATGAGACCCCCCGTCAGATATCAAAACTCGAAGTACCCTGAACCGTGAAATGATGTTTCTTCCTCAAAAATCTACATACAGTCCTAACATATGTGGTTCGGGCGGGGATGGCCTCAACCCAACGACTCACATAATCGAAGGCCAACAGAGTGTACTCGAATGCCAGACTCTTAGGGAATGGACCCATGAAATCGATGCCCCATGTGTTAAAAACCTCACAGAAGTGAATGGACTGCATCGGCATCATATCACGTTGTCCACAAGTGCCCATCCTTTGACAGTCAGTACATCTCTTCACGAATTCATCAGAATCCTTGAAGAGAGTAGGCCACCATAGGTCGGATTGAAGCACTTTTTGTGTCGTTCTCCTCCCAGAGTGATGTCCTCCTACCTCCAGCTTGTGGCAGTAGGTGAGAATGCTATGATGCTCCTCCTGAGGAATGCACCTTCGCCAGACACTATCCCCTCCTTCATGGTAAAGGATGGGATCCTCCCAATGGTAAGACTTGGCCTTCGCTAAGAAGGTATCAAGTCTCTGCCTGGGCCAACCTTGTGGAACTTTCTTCGCAACGAGATAGTTCACAATGTCAACATACCATGGGAGCGAGGTGATAGAAAGGATCACCTCATCTGGGAAGGTCTCACATATAGGATGAATCTGCTCAGAATCCTCAAGATGCTCTAATCGGGAGAGATGATCCGCCACCAAATTCTTGACTCCAGGCTTATCCTTACTCTCAATATCAAACTCCTGGAGTAGAAGGATCCATCTAGTAAGTCTCGCTTTGGCACCCTTCTATGCCATGAGGTACCTGATGGCGGTATGATCTGTAAAAATGGTCACTCTGGATTCAATGATGTACGATCTGAACTTATCTAGGGCAAAGACTACGGCTAGCATCTCCTTCTCAATGACTGTGTAGTTCTGTTGTGCGACATCTAATGTACGACTAGCGTAGTGAATGGAAAATGGTACTCCATCCCTACTCTCTCCCAGCATGGCCCCTACGGCAAAATCGGAGGCATCTGTCATGATCTCGAATGGGAGAGACCAATCAAGCAGCTGGAGGACAGGAGCCTCAACAACTAGACTCTTGAGAGTCTCAAATGATGCAAGAGACTTATCATCGACTATGAACTCGGTGTCTTTCAGCAAATCAGTTAACCATCGGCCAATTCTTCTGAAATCATGAATGAATCGTAGGTAGAAATCGACGTGCCCTAGAAAAGACCATAACTGTCGCAAGTTGGACGGCAGATTGAGTTTTCTAATGATATCCACCTTGGTCGGATCAACCTCCATGCCCCTATTGGAGATGATATGGCCAAGCACCGTTCCCTGAGTCACCATGAAGTGACTCTTCTCCCATGATAAAACAAGGCTGACCTCGATGCATCGTTGTAGGACGCGGTCTAGGTACTCAAGACAAGCATCGAACCCATCATCGAAGACCTCCAAGCACTCACCCGCCATGTCCGAAAAGATGGACAACATGCACCTCTGGAATGTCACCGGAGCGTTGCATAAACCAAAGATCATGCGTCTGAAAGCATGTCCCAAAGGGATAGGTGAATGTGGTCTTATCCTGGTCCTCTGGCGCAATGACCACCTTATTGTATTCGGAGTACGCATCAAGAAAGCAGTAATGACTCTTCCCAGCTAGCCTCTCTATAATCTGATCAATAAATGGCAGCGGTAAATGATCCTTCTTGCTGGCCTGATTCAATCGTCTGTAGTCCACACATACCCTCCAAGAAGTGGGTACCCGGGTAGCGATCTCCTCTCCAAACTCACTCACAATTGTAGTGATGTCCGTCTTTTTAGGCACCACATGTAATGGACTAACCCACTTAGAGTCGGAGATGGGGTAGATAAAATCGACGCTCCACCATTTTGAGATTTCCTTCATGACGACCTCTCGAAGATTCGGGTTCAGCCGCCGCTGGAACTCATGCGACGGTTTGGCGTCCTCTTCGAGATTGATATGGTGGGAGCATAGGGCCGGACTTATCCCTTGGAGATCGGCTACACTCCATCCTATCACCTTGCGGTTCTTTTTAAGAATCTCCGTCAAACGAGATTCTTGCTCTCCACTCAAATCTGCTGAAATAATGACTGGGTGCATCTCATGCTCACCCACAAGGAACCTATACTTCAGCAACTGCGGCAAGGTCTTCCGCTCTGGACAACTGGGAGCTGGAGGATCTGGTATCTGAAAGGTCTGAGTGAACGCAACCAAATCCACATGGGAGAACTCTCACTGAACTGGGAAATCTGGTGAAGATTGCACTGCTTGTGTCTCTGTACTCTGAATCGGCTCGATCTCCACCCTAGCTGCTGGCTCTGTGGAAATCAGACACGGAATCATATCGTCGAACTCTTCCCAATCAGTGTTTGACTCCGAGGGATCAGAATCTAAATCAAACAACATATCAACCGCCTCGCTATCAGGAACATGGTTTGCTGCCTCAAAGGTGTCCTCTGCCAGGAATGCGCTCTCCAAGCTCTCCTCTACTGGAATCTGTGCATCAGTGGGGTCTGAATCTGAGAGGATGGCTCGTGAAACGGGGTCTGCCCAAACTGCCTCATCGTCTGTGATCACAAAATCACACTCCTAGTAGATGTATCGCTCTGCCTCTGTCATCTGCTTTGAATCTTTGAGCGACTCTAAGCAAGTTGAATCGCGTTCTCTAGTACCATCGATCGTCTCTATTTGTATACTCTCACCCTCAATGCGAAAGTATACCTTCTCGCTATCATGGTCGGACACTGCCTTGGCTGTGGCCAAGAACGGCCGTCCTAAAATGATGGCGGTATCGGTCACAAACTTAGGAATCTTCATGTCCAACACTACGAATTCCATGGAGAATTGTAGGCCCTGAATTGTGACAACCATGTCCTTCAGTAACCCCTTCGGCCTCTTGACAGATCGATCAGCAAACTGAAGGACCGTCCTGCTACGTCTAAGAGTGCCAAACTCGAAGTGGTCAAGTAAGGCTGTCGGAAGTAGGTTAATTGAAGAACCGTTGTCTAATAGAGTCTGATCGAACCTCTTCTCATGTATGTGGCATCTGACATAGGGAGCTCCTGCATCTGGCCTCTTGGCTGGAAGACGGTTCTGGATGGCGAAGTAGGTGGCACGAGTGAGCACATGGATCTCTGAGTGGTGGTTCCTCCTCTTCCTGTGAATGGTGGTCCTCTCTCTAAGGTTCCTATGGAAGAGGGGGATGTGTTCCAAGGCCTCCTGTAAAGTTAGTTATATCCGGAATATGCCTATCATCTGCTGGCTGAACTGTAACTGATGGGATTTTTTTATTTTTTCTTTTTTGGTCCCCTTAGCCAAGCCGGGTGCTTGGGGGAAGGGGATGGATGGGACCTCCTCAGATGGAGGGCTAGGATCGGGTCGCTGCTATTGTGACAAGATAGAATCCGTGTAAACATATCCAAGCAAAACAGATGGACTCACAAATAAATAACCCTTTTCCTTTATTTCTAGAATTGTCATGAGATACAGAAACAGACGGAAATGCAACAGGACTAGAAATGGTGGCCTCAGTACCACCTACGACATCTGGATTTGCGGCATCAGTACTGCGCTCTGGCTCAGCATATATTTTGGTGGCATCAGCACCACCTCCTCCTGAATCTGGTGAAATGACGGCCTCAGTACCGCCGGCTGGATCAACGTCCTTGGTGGCATCAGCACCACCGTCATCATCATCATCACGAGTGGCATCAGCACCGCTCTCCTCCTCATTTGGCGCTCCTGAAGCTGCGAGTGGTCGACGCTTAGATGAGGCGTCGTCGGCTGGCATCCTACCGCTCCTAAGTGTAGCAAAGTCAGCATCAAAATAATATGCAGAAACATCACCAAGTGAATCACTAGGAGTGGTAACCTTTGTAAACTCTACCTACTCAGACTTCCTCTTCAGGTTGTTCGGGTTTGGCTCTATCTGTGCATGAATGGCGGCCTTCCCTTTCACAATCTCTCTCATCTCCTGCCTGAACTCATCCATCTCCCATCTGAAGGTGGCATGTTTCTCGAACATGAGGCGGGCTAGGTCATCCAAAGCGAGGCTCTCATAGGTGGGCCCATGAGAACCTGATGGGTGGCCTTTCAGAAACTGAGGTTGCTGCTGATGATGAGAGTGAGAGGGGTACTGGGAGTGATATTGTTGAGGCTGCTGCTACTGCCTCCAATATTGTCCATGCTGATAGGGACGAGGACCATCCAGATGGTACTGCTGTTGTGGATGTGGTTGTTGCTGCTGTGGGAACTGGGGCTGCTCTCGCTGTTGGCCGTACTGGCCACCATGAACTGGAGGTTGTTGCTGGGAGTTGGTACCTCCATTCGACCAACGAAATCCGGGATGGTCTCGTTGGATCTCAGGCTGAGGTCGGTCATACCATATCCCGTAGACATCCATCAACTGCTCCTGCTCCTAAGTGGGTGTGGGGAGGACTGCCAGGGGCTGATCCGGCTCGTAGACCACCATATGAGTCTCCTAAGATGGTGGTGGCTGGTAGTACTATTGTGGCTGTTGGTATGGCTCTGCCTGAACATGGTGAACCTGTCTGGGCTGGCTGGAGTGCTGGGACAAACTGCCGCTGCTACAAGGATCTGCCAGTGACCTTAGACGGGACTAAGAAGCTGTTTGTGCCTCCTGGAGACACATGATATGGGTCTTCAGGTCACTCAGTGTTCGTGCCATCTGATCAATCTATGACATGCCCTGGCACTGCTTCTTCTCTAGCAGCTCAATCCGGTCCAACTTCTCGCTGATAATCCCCATATCAGCAGCTGTCGACTTTGCATGTGTTGCGGCTGCTGCAGATGTAGAAGGACCGGCCTTAACTCGTGTTATCCTCTGATAGGACACGACTGGTGGGTGGGGCTTCCCCTGAGTGTACAATCAGGTCTGGGACATCACTGTATAGTTCTCGACTATCTCCTCGTAGATGGCCCAGACCTGATCCTCATCCTTGGCGAAGTAGGAACCCACACAGGAAGCATTGACTAGACCCTGCAACTCCGGTGTAAGCCGACAGAAGAAACTCTGGACAATGTTGGGCTTGGATATATCATGGTGTGGGCATCGGTCTGTGAGCTCCCTAAACCTATCCCATGCCTTGTGAAACTGCTCATTGGGGAGCATGAAAAAGTTGCTGATCAGAGCCCTGGCTGCATTGATCTGACCGAGTGGATAGTACTTGTTCAAGTACTCAGTTCGGAGCTGTTCCCACATAGTAACAAATCTCCCTAGGTGCTTCAGCCAGTTGGTTGCTCTATCTACGAGGGAGAAAGGAAAGGTCATCATCCGAATAGTGTCCTCGTCCACATGGTGATCTTGGACAGTACTGTAGATCATCTCGAACTCCTAGAGATGGAGGTGTGGCTCCTCTGTGGCGAGCCCATGGAAGCAGGGAAGAAGTTGAATTGTCTGAGGTGGGAACTTGAAGTCTCCCAAAATAGCTGGAAGCACTATCCATCTATGGGTGAGAGTTGAACCGGGGTTGTGCAACTCCCTCATCGGTCGTGCTGGTGGTGCAGGCTATGTTGGCTCCTCAAGCTCTCTGTCATCCGGAATATCTCCTCCTCCTCCTGTGGCTCTGCGTTGATCTCTGTCTGCTCTCAACTGCTCCATCTCATGGCACATATCTACCATGAAAGCCCCCTGGTCTCTGATATGATGCCGCATGGTCTCTAGAGAGGCTAACAGGGTGTTGTTGATGACACCCTGGTCAGGTACGTAAGTCTGAGTTCCGCTGGATCCATCGATGCGCTCCTCACTACTGGCCATGGTCTCTGCAAAGGCAAAAGACCCGAACTCAGGTGCCTATAAATCATCAAGTGTCTGCTGCAGTCTCTGCTCGGGCACCTCAGGACTGGAAGAAGGGTGGTCGAGGGTGTTGGACATGCGAGCCCACGGCGAGCCATTATGCAATAAATGTTATTGCAAATATTATTCCCTGATCTGAAATGAAGAACAAATAATTTGCATAATAGGTCCCTTAGTACAATTAGGGTTATGTACCATGGCCGTCTTGATGATCATACAACTGTTGATTCAACTGTTGAATCATAGAGGCTGGTGCTTGGATGAATATCTAAATAGTTAGATTGAGGACTCATCAAGAACCGTCAAATGATTGTTAAGAGATGATCTCCAGACTGAGTAGGAGATGGCAATCCTTTCACATTTAGGTTGATATCTGACCGACCTCTTGATGCAGGTCCTCTACATAGGAATAGAGATTCGGAGGTGTCATATTTGTTAGGTCAAAGAGTTGACTTAACGAGATCGAGATAACCAAAGTCCTATATCGTATGCTGTCACGATACAGGAACGCATCCTCTGACCAGAGACAGATGTGTTACTATATGTCTAAGTATGTACATTTGGCAGACCAATAGGTTGATGACCTAATCAAGGTCTATACACCGGCGCGCTGGTGTGCATATAAGGGCATATGAGTAATATGATCCGTTAAAGGGATCATACATGTTCATTTATTGAACTGGAAGGCATGAGCTCACTCATGAGATGTCCATGAGCATGGTCGTCTCGCTTTGGAAGCTTGACTGAATTTGTAGGTTTGATATATACTTTTGGAAAATATATGATCAATACCTAGGTATGATATACACTTTTTGTAAAGTATATGATCGATAATGACTCCCAATGATCGAATGAGAAACTTATTGATAAAATCATGAAGTAGACAGTATAAAGTTGATCTAATACTTCGGGTTTATTCGGAGTCTTCCAGTATGTAGGATGTACATGTATTGGGAATACCTGAGGGTGATGTGATCATAAACGACTGTATAACCATGATGCTTCCATTCCTAGTGAATGATGAAATGGGTCTGGATTTTAGTGACTCCTCTCAGTAGAGAAGTAATCTGATCTCGGTCTAAATGTTGGACATTTATCTGAATGTGATTCAAATACAATGAGAAGATTACATTTGCGGTCTTGATTTAATCAAGCATCTATGGGAGGCCCACGATCTGGATTTGAGATACGATCTCAATATCCAAGTCACTATACGTCGAACAATACAATCGCCATATCCTTATCTCCAAGTATTCGCGGAGAAAGCGCATTATCCTTGAAAGGGTTCAGGATAATTTCATTGTTGATATTATTTATCCAAGCATTGAGAAAATGGATAAAAATGTGATTAATTATCATGAGTAATATGAATTTGATTCATATTATAAAGAGAGTTATCTAAGATAATTGAATGTGATTTAATTATCAATGATGTGAATAATGTGAATGTCATTCATATTATTTGAACACATGAGAATAGAGACCCAAGATGATTAAATGTGTTTTAATTATCACGTATATGAATAATGTGGATAACACTATCCATATTAATCATATATATTATAAATGTGATTTATAATATATAAGAGAGAGCAAATTGTAATTTACATTTGTTAATTAAATGTTGATGTGAATTGGATTCACATTGGACATTAAATTGAAAATGTAATTTACATTTTATTTTGGGTGTTGAATATGATTCACAAATTTCCAATGGTAAGATTGCAATATTCACAAAATAATTATGAATTATCGTTGAAGAATATTTTACAACAAAAATTGTTGGAAATTATGGGAGAAATTCATGGAGATATGTAATCTTGTGAGATTACATGGATTTGCCTCCACCATGGAGAGATGGTGGACGACCACCAATTCCACAAGGAAATTGGTAGCCGTCCCCACCACTTCTAATGTGGACTCCATGCAAAATCTCTCCATAATTGCTTAATCTAATTTAGGATTGAAATATATTTGAGATGTCAAATATATTTGATTTAAATTAGATTATTATTTGTTGGTTTTTACTAACAACAATCTTGACCATTGGATTGGACATAAATCAATCTCATCCATTGATTTTATATGTCCCATGGATTGAGATCCATGGATCCCAAAACCCTATAAATAGAGAGGCATACCATGCTCTCTAGGGCTATGCAATATTGGAGCAAACTCTCTCTCTCTCTCTCTCTCTCTCTCTCTCTCTTTCTCTCTACACAACAGCCCTCTCTCTCCCTCTCATGGCCATCCACCATGGATGCCCTAGAGAGGTTCTTCATCGTCGCAGCGTCGTCGTTATGCTGCCCGATTATTTGCTCGTGGATCTCAATCTCCTTCGGTGCGCCTCTCTCATGAAGAAAACGTCAGATCTCGTGTGTCGAGATCAGGAGATCCACTGCTTGGATCATCAACATGGATTGCGAGAAGCACGCGGTTCATCCCCGCGCTCGCAAGCGTCTCCTCCATCGGATCGTACTTGAGGCAGGAGGTCTCTTTGTTTAGAGATTCGATCACAACCACGCTTCAAGAGGTAATCCTATTACTTGTTTGTGGTTTAGACGAAACGATCCGAGAAGTGTTCTTGGATCATGTGGTTTCGTCGCATGAAAAAAATTTAATTTCCGCTGCATAGAACAACTAGTCCGACTAGTCGTTCCTCATCAAGGATTATACCATATCCTTCAAGTGGTATTATAGCCTTAGGTCGGTGGTTTTGGATATGATCCATTAACCGAGAACGACTTGGGTTCGTTACGATCGCGAAAGTTTTTTTGTCGCATTTGATTTTCGCAGATCTGTTTAGTGAATAAATTCGACCATGTTTAAAATATTTAAACTCGAATTAATCACTTGTATTTTGTTCCCCATTAAATAAGGAAACCATAGGATCTGAGTTTACGTAATTCGGATTCCGTTTGCTCGAGATATGATTGTTTTAATGAACATGTATGCACTGTTGCGGGAACTACGAATCTTAACATGATTAATGAGTTAATTATTGTTTTGATACGCCTCGAAATGCGTGAAACATTACTTGGGTTCTGTCCCAAATCAAGTTAGCAATCTTTGAAAATTGAGTTTGTCTAATTTGGATTTAAATTGATTGAGATATGTTAATTTTAGTGAGTAGGGGCCACTGCTGAAATTACAGTCCTAATCAAGAACCATGTGATTGTCAATTAATAAAATTAATTATTAATTTCATGAAATAATTATGGAAAATATTTGTGAAATATTTGAAGATTATTATTTCCTTAATTGACTTGGCCTCAACCAATTAATTGATTAGATTTGATTTAGATCATAATTGGAAACACAATCATCAAACTTGATGCTTGAATAGGATTGGGAATTTGTGTAGCAAATTTCCTTATAATCAAAAATATTTTGATTATTATTATATGGTATAATTTCAATTGAAGAACCGATGATCATCTCAAGTACAAATTGATATATTTGGCATTATCCTTTCCTGAGGTGGATATGGTGCCTAGTCGGAGAGCATTGGGGTTGCGGGTTGCAACGTATGTGGTCTGTCCCACTCTCGTCGGTACTGGCCATGACAACGCGTAGGGACTCGATAATGCCGGAGAAAATCAAGGTGTATTTTCTAATTATTAGAATTTGAATTAATACGTACTTTGAGATATTACCATATATATTCAAGTAAATTAATCAAGTTTGTTGATTGAATTGGATTGATAATTAATTTAATACGATTAAATTGATTATGTCCAATTGAGACACTCTATTATGAATAGAGTTGTTATTTCCCTTGGAAGAAGTAATTATATGAATATGATTCATGATAATTAATTAAAATTTGAATATGAGGTGGAGGATTACGTAAGTGACATCCATGGTCTCCCGACAAGGCGAAGAGTTCCGTCGCCAGGGATTGCATGTGGGAGACGTATGTCCGAATTGACAGCTCCTGCATGTAAGCGCATCTGGATCGGGCTCTTTGCTTCTCAAAAGAGTAAGGGTGTATATGTAGTGACCCTAATATCGGATCCTCATATTATTGGGGCGATATTGGATTATGTATAGCGAGTACTATTCCTGTTGATGGTTGGTTCAATTAATGACGGGTCATCGCCTTAGGGATGGTGGGCCTGGGTGTTAAAGACCGAATTGGGAATGCAAGTTGGACTTGCACGGCGGAATGTGTTCCCGCTTCTTTTTATCGGAGTTGCAAATTCTCATATTATTGGGATGTAACAAAGATAAGGAAGGAGATCCCAGATCTTGTTGAGATATGATGGTAAGTATATCTCTTACATTGAAAGTGATTAAGGGAATGAACTTTCAGTGTTGACAAGGCAAGACAACTTTGATATAAAAATTCCTAAATCAAAGTAAAATATGTATATATAAAAATATATACACTTATGCAAATTTCTTAATTCAGATAATCCTTCATTAAACCCACTCAATGTTATACTCAATAATAACCAGTAAAATATCATGGATTGGTCTCATGATCCAGATATTGTACTTGCATTGGACACATAATGTATGTGGTTGCAATGTGCAAGTTTCCTCATAATATTGAGGAATGACAATTAAATAGATAATAAGACTACAACCGTAGGGTTTGTATGTCTCTATAATCTTGATCTCTCATCGGATGTACTTTGGAAGTGACATGTCGATGATGATCGTAATTGTCAAATAATCCTTATGAAATCAATGAAGATATTCTGGCATACATATGTGCTCTTGACATTTATCATGAATGAGATGGTTCACTACATCATGCAGAATGGTGGCTCGATTAGAGATGATGTATTCAAAATGTTTGAATACCTACCTGAACCAATGTTTCAAGAGTCTAGATGGATGTAGACATGATGAGTGTCATTATTCTACTGTCTATACTCTAGTCATTCATGAAGCTTCATAATATTCATATTGCATGAATTTTAATGAAGCATGTATAAATGTTGAAATGCTCTTAATTGAATTCTTTTTTAATTTAACAGAGATCCTTAGTCTTAAGCAATGGTTGTTCATAGATAAAGGGAGCGCAGTTGAAGCATGGGTTGGACCCAAGTAAGAAGTATAGTCAAAGAGTTGACTGTACTTATGTAACTTCCATATGACATCCAAAGAGTTGGATGAATGCCAATACTGCAATAAGTTGATGTGTTGATAGTATGACTATCAAGTCTGTCTAAATCCTTAGAGAAGGACTCGGATAGAGAATCAGAATAATCTACATAAATCATTGATATTGACTTGCTCATCCAATAAGATAAAGTCTTGTAATTGCATCTCAATCTTCTGATGACACTTGCAATTAGTTGTATATGTATTAGAAGATTAGAAATTTGATCTTAAAGGTTTAATAGTCATCCACATGGATATTGATGCAATTGTTGCAATAATCTCTATTGGATTTAAAGGCTTCATAATTTCAGTGGGAGAGCCCTTAGTCTTAGAGTATGTCTCTGTGACCTGGATATTAGAATACATTCATTATTTATTTCTAAATGTTGGAAATAAACATGAATTCTATAATAAATCTATCATAAAGAGTTATGATGGGGATATTTCAGATACTAATCTAAAATCTAGTGGACTCCACTAAATTAGAAAAATTAATGAATGGTTCATTAACGTTTCTAATACTGAAATTAAACCTTAAAAGATCAATAGGAGGATAAAGATCATTTGATGATGATATGGCATCAAGCCTTGGACATTTGTCTGTTGATTTGATCAATAGACTAGTGAGAGATGAAACTTTAGATTGTCTAAAGGTTCAAAACTTACATACTTATGAATATTGCATTCAAAGTAAAATGTCCAATACACCCTTCTTTGGGAATGGTGTAAGATGTCAAGGTATTCAGGATCTCATACATATTGATGTATGTGGATCATCTATATCATAGTAAACATTATGGATATGTGATATCTATTGATGATTATGTATGATATGAGATTTCTTTTCTTCACCTAAAGAAACCTTTGAAATGTTCAAAGATTTCATTATTTTGGTTTACAACCAAAGTTTAAAGGAAGATAAAATGAATTTGATCTAATCTAGGTAGCCTGTACATGTTAGATGAATTCAAAGAATATCTTATGGAGATATGAATATCATTTCTATCTCAATCCTCCTAACACACCTTGACTCAATAGAGTTATAGGGAGATACAATTGGATCATGTGTGACATGATTTGATCAATGATGAATTTTAGCATAATTTCCTCTTAGTTTCCTAGTATATATGTAGTAGAGACTACATTATATATCCTTAATAAGATTCCATGCAAATAAGTTGGAATCGAGCACTAGAGAGTGCTACTTCATTAGGAAAATAAAGGATGGTATTGGATACCTACTTTATAACCTTGAGATTCTTAAAAAATCTCATCACTGAGGATATGCTTCTTAGAGGATGACTCTATTAAGGATCAAGAAGAAAATGAAGTGTAGGAACTCATTTAATCTTGAGAAGATAATGAGGCTCCTAAATTGGAAACTAAAAGGATAATTAAAGATGAAACACTAATACCTCTTCAAATGAGTTTGAGATTCCATGTGTTAGAGAAACCTGACAATGATCGAACTTAATGTGATCATAGCATGGATAGATGGATGTTAGCAATAAAAGTCTAATGTAGACTTCATATACAAGTGTTGTATATAGACCCTCGAGGATCCACCTATACGGGTAAGACCTGTAAAGGTGTAAATGGATCTTCAAGAGAGAGGGAACCTGATGAGAAGGTAGAGACCTTCAAAGCACGGTTCGTAGCCATGAGGTACACATCGGAAGACAAGACATTGCTTGCGATGAGACTTGCTCTTCGGTAACCATGCTTAAAACCATCAGAATATTGCTAACCTTAGCTGCACAATTTGACTATTGCATCTTCAAGATGTAAGTCAATATTGCATTCCTCTGTAAATACCTCTCGGAGGATATTCACATGAAGTAGCCCCAGTGCTTCATGATTGAGGAAAGCAAGGTGTGCAAGCTAAGGAATCCATCTACGGACTCAAATAAGCTTCTTGAAGTTGGACCATGAGATTTGATGAAATTATAAATGGTATGATTTCAGATAGAGTCTTGATGAGCCATGTGAAGCTTAGTGGAAGTGCCTTTGTGTTCATCATGCTAAATGTAGATGATATCCTAATCATTTGAAATGATATAAGGATGATAATAATAAGTGTTTTATAATCTGGTTGTTCCATAACTTGAGATATGATCTTAAGGATATCTCTTGGATCTTAGTTCTGAAGGTGTTCAGAAGCAAAGAGAAGAGAGTATTGGGACTGTCACAATAGTAGTGCACCTTGGACATATTCCATTCTTGGAAATTCCAAGAAAGGCTTCCATCCCTTAAGATATGATACTGACCTATCTAAAGAGATAGCACCTCAAAGAGTTGAGTAAGTGAATGCTAGAACTACTGGCACTTGTGCATTAGTTACGAGAAACTGAGTGTATGCTAGATGTGTACAAAAGCCAGATATCTACCTTGCAGTGGGAGTGGTAAAGTGTTGCTAATCCTACCGTGGATAGAAAACACTTGATTGCAGTAATAACAAGATCTTCATAGATGACAAGATTTTTGAGATAGTGATCTCAAAGTTTTATCTACAAAAACTTAAGACTTTATAGATAGAGATCTAAAAGGCCTTAACTATTGATATCTTAAGATATAGTGATCTCCAGGAATAAGAGTATTCTGATAAGGATTATGGAAATACTAGTTATGATAATTGTTAAGCTGTAGGACACTGTAACTAACAAGATTGAGTATTGGTTGCATAAGATGCAACATTCGCATTTGATGCGAGCACTATTACTGGGGATATGCAAGTGTCGTAAAAGGACTTGGCGTAGTCTCGCGAGAATAGAGCGACTGATCAGCTTACCTAGCTATTTTCTAAATAGACTATGATTGTCACATGAGTGTGGGTTTAAATGATTAGCCCATTAATGGCTCTTTGGGCTAGTGGGAGATTGTTGGACATGCGAGCCCACGGCGAGCCATTATGCAATAAATGTTATTGAAAATATCATTCCCTGATCTGAAATAAAGAATAAATAATTTGCATAATAGGTCCCTTAGTACAATTAGGGTTATGTACCATAGCCATCTTGATGATCATACAACTGTTGATTCAACTGTTGAATCATAGAGGCTGGTGCTTGGATGAATATCTAAATAGTTAGATTGAGGACTCATCAAGCACCGTCAAATGATTATTAAGAGATGATCTCCAGCCTGAGTAGGAGATGGCAATCCTTTCTTATTTAGGTTGATATCTGACTGACCTCTTGATGCAGATCCTCTACATAGGAATAGAGATTCGGAGGTGTCAGATTAGTTAGGTCAAAGAGTTGACTTAACGAGATCGAGATAACCAAAGTCCTATATCGTATGTTGTCACGATACAGGCACGCATCCTCTAACCAGAGACAGATGTGTTACTATATGTGTAAGTATGTACATTTGGCAGACCAATAGGTTGATGACCTAATCAAGGTCTATACACCGGCGCGCTGGTGTGCATATAAGGGCATATGAGTAATACGATCCCTCAAAGGGATCATACATGTTCATTTATTGAACCGGAAGGCATGAACTCACTCATGAGATATTGGAAAGAATCAAATTCCATGCGCATGGTCGTCTCGCTTTGGAAGCTTGACTGAATTTGTAGGTTTGATATATACTTTTGAAAAATATATGATCAATACCTAGGTATGATATACACTTTTTTTGGAAAGTATATGATCGATACCGACTCCCAATGATCGAATGAGAAACTTACTGATAAAACCATGAAGTAGACAGTATAAAGTTGATCTAATACTTCGGGTTTATTCCGAGTCTTCCAGTATGCAGGATGTACAGGTATTGGGAATACCTGAGGGTGATGTGATCATAAACGATTGTATAACCATGACGCTTCCATTCCTAGGGAGTGATGAAATGGGTCTGGATTTTAGTGACTCCTCTCAGTAGAGAAGTAATTTGATCTTGGTCCAAATGTTGGACATTGATCTGAATGTGATTCAGATACAATGAGAAGATTAGATTTGCGGTCTTGATTTAATCAAGCATCTATGGGAGGCCCACGATCTGGATTTGAGATACGATCTCAATATCCAAGTCGCTATACGTCGAACAATACAATCGCCCTGTCCTTATCTCCAAGTATTCGCGAAGAAAGTGCATTATCCTTGAAAAGGTTCGGGATAATTTCATTGTTGATATTATGTATCCGAGCATTGAGAAAATGGATGATTAAATGTGATTTAATTGTCATGAGTAATATGAATTTGATTCATATTATAAAGAGAATTATCTAAGATAATTGAATGTGATTTAATTATCAAAGATGTGAATAATGTGAATGTGATTCATATTATTTGAACACATGAGAATAGAGATCTAAGATGATTAAATGTGTTTTTATTATCGTGGATATGAATAATGTGGATAACCCTATCCATATTAATCATATATATTATAAATGTGATTTATAATATATAAGAGAGAGCAATTTGTAATTTACATTTGTTAATTAAATGTTGATGTGAATTGGATTCACATTGGACATTAAATTGAAAACGTAATTTACATTTTATTTTGGGTTGTGAATATGATTCACAAATTTCCAATGGCTAGATTGCAATATTCACAAAATAATTATGAATTATTGTTGAAGAATATTTTACAACAAAAGTTGCTGGAAATTATGGGAGAAATTCATGGAGATATGTAATCTTGTGAGATTACATGGATTTGCCTCCATCATGAAGAAATGGTGGACGGCTACCAATTCCACAAGGAAATTGGTAGCCATCCCCACCACTCCTAATGTGGAGATCTCCATGAAAAATCTCTCCATAATTGCTTGATCTAATTTAGGATTGAAATATATCTGAGATGCCAAATATATTTGATTTAAATTAGATTATTATTTGTTGGTTTTTACCAACAACATCTTGACCATTGGATTGGACATAAATCAATCTCATCCATTGATTTTATATGTTCCATGGATTGAGATCCATGGATCCCAAAACCCTATAAATAGAGAGGCATACCATGCTCTCTAAGGCTATGCAATATTGGAGCAAACTCTCTCTCTCTCTCTCTCTCTATTTCTCTCTACACGACATCCCTCTCTCTCCCTCTCATGGTTGTCCACCATGGGTGCCCTAAAGAGGTTCTTCATCGTCGCAGCGTCGTCGTTATGCTGCCCGATTATTTGCTCGTAGATCTCCATCTCCTTCGATACGCCTCGCTCGTGAAGAAGACGTCAGATCTCATGTATCGAGATCAGGAGATCCACCGCTTGGATCATCAACATGGATTGCGAGAAGCACACAGTTCATCCCCGCGCTCGCAAGCGTCTCCTCCGTCGAATCGGACTTGAGACAGGAGGTCTCTTTGTTTAGAGACTCGATCGCAACCACGCTTCAAGAGGTAATCCTATTAATTGTTTGTGGTTTAGATGAAACAATCCGAGAAGTGTTCTTGGATCATGTGGTTTCATCGCATGAAAAAATTTTAATTTCCGCTGCATAGAACAACTAGTCCGACTAGTCGTTCCTCGTCGTATTCGATACGACGCTCACGCTTCCGTGACACGCTTGAGGATTATACCATATCCTTCAGAGGGGGAACAGGGCAGAATCAAACTCGGGGTTCAGAGAGCGGGTCTTGGCTCTCACGAACCAACCTAGATGAGCGGGTTGGAGTTTTATAGATCAATGCATCCATGAAATGCCTAAGGGATATCCTGCCCATCATCTTGATGTGGCGAGTGAATGCAGATGAGATCTGAAAACACAAAAGATCAGAAAGCAAACCCCCGATTTACCTACTCAATATGGAGCTGAAGACCGTAAAGGCTCGGTAAGTTATCTTGTCAATTTCATTAGGTGATGAGATAGTCTTTCAGAGCGATTAAGCGAGCTGATAGGAATACAATACTCAACAGATTGTCCCGTATAAAAGGCTGGTAGTCTGTCAAGAAATCGGATATGGCTCTATCCTAGTGTGTGAGTCACTCTCTCACTCATCCAAACCATACAGTGAGGGGATTACTCTCCCAAGACAAATTTTTCGATGAAGTGTCTTTTAGGGTCAAGTGTGTTTAGCAGTCCCAATTTTATAGTTTTTATTTTTTTAGGTATTTTTCAAGCAAACAACGCCTAACAAAATTTTCGGTTCTCCTGGTTATTTTAAGTTCAAAAATTGGGGGAGAAGGTGAAAAAGCCGACGGATGATCAAACACGATGATGCATGTAGAGTAAGAAATACGTACCTGACTCCATCTCTCTACATGTAGGGTGATCCGCGCATAAAATAAAGACTGAAAGTAAACTATCTATATGACGCACGAAGAAAATGGCCTTAGATGAAGCAAGTTCTACACGATAAGCATAGTAGTCAGATGATCAAACTAAGTCTTGAATTCAATCTTGGGAACCACTCGGTGTCCTCCACAACGGATCCTACACGCACTATATGTGGTTCCTCACGTCACGTGGACTCGAGCCTAATTAATCTGAATTTTTCTTTGTGAATTAATTAATTAAGTCCAATTATCGATCTATGGGAACAGACAGATAATTAGGGTTTGGCATTAATTAATTATGTCACAGTCACAGAAAATCCCAAGTCTAAGGGCTAAATCCTCGAAAATCAAATAAGCTGTAAATAAAGCGATCAAAACCAAAATCGGTGAAAATCATGGTAAGGTCCCCCGAGCACACCGGTGCTCGACGAAACAGACCCCGAAGCATTCACCAAGTCCGAGAGTCTCTGCCTTGTATTATTACAATAATAATGTGCGTGAATAAAAACTAAACTAACTAGACTACACTACAGCTCCCCACACTCTTGTTTCGACTCTCCTACATCCTCCTACGGCTCGGTGTAGAAATGAGCCGCCTCCGAATCCCGCGGGTGCCTCGGCTCTCCGAAGAAAGCCGCCCTCGATCATCGGGCCCTCGCAAGAAAGTCAGAAACAGAAAATGTGTAAATCCAACAATTATTATAAAATAGAATGAAATGGACTGGAAATAAATATAGAAGAAAATGCAAGTGAAAATAAAAGCTGAAAAAGAAGGGAAAAACTGCCTACTAAACCGTGCTCCCCGGCAATGGTGCCATTCTGATGACGTGTCCGAGCGACTAAGGTAAAGAGGTATCTCAGGTCGTTGTGGCCTCAACCACTCGAGCGGCTATGTCAATCAAGAAAACGAAGACCACCAAGGATAACAATCAAACAATCAAGCAGAAAAATATCGGTCTAGCTATTTATTTTACCTGGTATAACTACTAGGGTCGAACTCAAGGAGCACGGTACGCTTAAGCTACGAAGTAGTCAGAAATCCAAAGACAAAGATTTTTGGTGGATTTTATGTTTTCAAAATTTTTTGGAATTTTTAATAGTAAGAAAAAGGATAAAAACACTCAACAATTCATAAATAAACAATTATTTAATCCATCAAAAATACTCAGAAAATTCGAATAAAAATATTTTTGGGTTTTGGGAGTATTCATATGTTTTTGTTAATTTTCTTGAATTTTTCTGATTTTTAGTTGATTTTCTAAAAACGAAACAAAGTTGAAAATGATAAACAATGTATAGCTGAGATCTAAAGGTAAGTTAAAAATACTTAAAATGTATGTAAAATCCCAACGCAGTTTTAACCATAGACTAACAACTAACTACCAGAGAAGGAAACATATTTTTTTATTTTTTCTGATTTTATAGTGATTTTTATAATAGTTTTAGTGTTTTTTAATTTTTATGGTTTTTATAAACGCAAATGTCGTAAAAATTGGATACAAGCAAAAGCAACTCAAAATAAATAAACAACAAATTTTTTAGAATTTTTAAAGGGTTTAATATTTTAGTTGATTTTTAAAACAGGACAGAAGCAATTTTTAAGGTTTTTGAATTTTTAAAAATACTAAATGCAAACAAAATGAGCCCAAAAATTCACAGAAATGTTTACATCATGGTAGACGCATTGTATCCATATTTCATGAATTTTGGATGAGATTTGCAATTTATTCAATCAACAAGTAAAGGCACAGCATACAGGGACCTAAGTGAAAAGAAAATATGTTCCAGGGACTAAAGAGTAACACGCATTAAAAGCTCAAGGTCAATTCTGCAATTTTTCCACAAATTCACGCACATGTCTGATACAGCACGTATAGGGGTATAAGTGTAAATATTAAAAATAAAACATCCAAATCATAACATGAATGAAGTCCAAGGTAGTACATGCAAATATCCTAAGAAAACACGTGACAATGCACGTGCAACCACAACGGAAGGACTAAAATGCAAATATGAAAAACTGCATGGGCAATGATGCAAATAGGTTCATAGTGCAACTTTTATTTTACAGATTAAATAAAGACATAAAAGAAATGCAAGGAAAGTGGCGCAAATTACCCAGATGTCTCGTGCGGGTCACATGGGTGACAGGTGTCGTGCTCTGACTGGAAGATGACCTGCGGCTCTAACGCTGACACCTGGTGGATCTAACGGTGGTCCTAAGGGAGCGAACGTGGGCGTACGGGGGCTGTTAAATGTCAGAAGTAACGGCCTGACAAGGCCAGGCTCTGGACAGCTACGATCAAATCTAGGGCGAAGGCTGGATTCAACGGCTGGGGAGGATGCTGGAAGAACTCCGCCTGGGCGAAGTTCACCAGAGAACCGAGGAAGATCGGCGGCTCCGATGGACAATCGGACGGTGGCAACAGGATTGGGTGGCTCCTACGCGCGAGTGGATGAGTCGGATGAGCTCGCCGACGGTCGGATCTTCGGGAATGGCTATGTGATTTGGGCGAGCTCCGGCAAGATGTGGCGAATGTGGTCTGGGGCTATTTTACGTGTGATTTGACCTGCATATGATAGCTTCGACTCGGAGGGACACTCCGGTCAAGGTTCTTTGACCTAAAATACGGGGAAACGATAATGGAGGGTGAAGATGGTTCCGACGAAGCGGAGGATGGAACCTAAGCCTAATCTTGGCCCGCATAGCCAAGATTTGGGTGATCAGGATGCGGAGGAAGGGTGACGGTAAACGGGAGAGTCAATCTGAACGGCGAAGGGTGACTGATGGAGCTCCGACCACCAGGTCGCAGCAGGCGAAGCAACAAATGAACAATTTGATATAAATGGAGCTCGGGTCGAAATCATGGGTACCTCAAGTGCCTAACAAGATCCTGAGCTCCAAAAGGTGAAGTGGGGTTGGATCATCGCCTCGACCATGTTGTGGAAGGCGGGGAGGCTCAAACGCGGTGGAGGTCCGGCCACGTGGGGTGAGCATCGGCTGCAACGACCTTCTCTGACCACCAAAGGCTCCGGCCGAAAGCTGTCACCAAGGGGAAGAAGTCTAGGGTAAAAGGAGAGGGTGCGGTGCGAGCTGAGGCTCTAGGCAAAGGAATGAAGACTTTGTAGCACGTCCCAGGTGGCGAAGAAGAATCGGAGCCCGTGCGCGAACCGAGGAAGATCCGTCCTCCCCTAGGGATTCGCGAGGATCGTGGATCTAAGGAGAAGGAGCGGGCGATGAAATCGGGCAGGAGATGGTCAGATCCGCTCCAAAGAATTTGGAGAAATCGGATGCGTGAGACAGATCCACGTAGAGAGGGTCCGGGAGGGGGAGTTGACTGTGGTCAACATCCCTCCTAGACCAATCAGAAAATTCGATGGTCAAAATCATTTGTAAAATAATTTAAAATAGAAGACAAATTTATTTTAAAATGTGTTCAACATGAGAAAAGTTTATTATTTTTCAAACTATTTTTTAGTGATTTTTATTTTTTATGAAAAATAAATTAAGGTATATACATTATACTACATTATGTACATGTATAAAATATTTATTTTAATTTTTATTTTGTTTATTTTTGTACAAAAACCCCAATTTTTTATTTTATTTATTTATAACATAAAATATGGAGTATAAAATAATTTTTATATTTTTATGAGTTGTTTATAAATGTTTAATAAATATGGATGTGATACATATATACATGTATTATGTACAAGGTTGTAGAGAGAAATTATTTTATTTTATTTTTCTAATTTTTATTTTATTTTTAAGAATATATACAAGGTAATATTAACACATTTTTATTTTTATTTTTTGTGAAAATAAAATATCTATATATATACATAGAAGGGGAAGTGTACAATGTAGAGTGGCCCTATCTCTCTCTACTTATTTTATTTGGCGATCAGACCCATGTTGGGCCCTCTCCTGGGATTAGGTCACTCAATATATTCTAAATATTTCTCTCTTTTTCTTTTATTCTTTATCCTTTTATTTTTGCACAAATACATGCTAATTATTGATATTTACAAATGCATGCTTATTGGTAACTTATTATATTTACAACTATATGCATGATGTTTTGCCAAGATATTTAGCTAAAATAAAAGAATAAAGAGTGATGAATAGGGATTCATCAATAGTACCTGTGCAAGAAGGATGATTTCAGATCCTCCCAAGTCATCACCACCTTCCTCGGATGAGTTATCTTGTAGAATGCTTTGCCTCGTAGGATAAAGGGAAAGACAACCATTTTGACTACACCCAATAAGATGTGGAGGTAGTGTGTGATGGTGTAGATGCAGGAGAACTATTGTAGATGGATATATGACTCTTCATTGGAATTCTCGTGGAAGCTAAGGAGGAGAAAAAGGAGCTGTGCTTTCAACTCGAAGTGTCTGTGGACTGTGGGATTTGAATCCACTCATTGATGCGGTCGGGCCTCTGGGTCTTAGGTCTTCTTTAAAGCGGGCTTTTTTCGGTATCTCCTTGCTTCACCCTCATCTCTATGAGGTCCATATACCGAGTGGTTGTCATCATCATCATCATCACCATGGAGATTGTCATCACCACCTCCTCGGTTTCCTCCTCTTCCTTTTGACCTTCTGAAGGATATGGTAAGATCCTTAAGCGCATCACGGAAGCATGAGGATCGCGTCATATGTGATCGGGAGCGACTAGTTGCACTAGTGGCTCCGGGCAACGGAAATTTAAAAAAATTCACGTGACGAAACCACATGATCCAAGAACACTTCTCGTATTGTTTCGTCTAACCCACAAACAAGTAATAGGATTACCTCTTGAAGCGTGGTTACGATCGATTCTATAAATGAAGAGACCTCCTGTCTCAAGTCCAATCCGACAGAGGAGACGCTTGCGAGTGTGTTGATGAAACACGTGCTCCTTGAAATCCATGTTGATGATCCAAGCGATGAATCTCCTGATCTCGTCATATGAGAGATGATATGTTCTTCATGAGCAAGGCATGTCGAAGGAGATAGAGATCCACAAGCAAGCGATCGGGCAACATAACAACGATGTTGCGGTGATGGAGACTCTCTCTAGGGCTTCCATGGTGGACGACCATATGAGAGAGAGGGCGTGTAGAGAGAATAAAGAGAGAGAGAGAGAGAGAGAGAGAGATCATTATGTTGTCTTGTCTAAATAAGAGCAAAGGGGTTGCCTCTCCTTTTATAATATTTTGGGATCCATGTATCTCAATCCATGGACAACACAAATCCAATGGCTCACATTGATTTGTGTTTATTTTAATGGCCATGATCTTGTTGTTAAAAATACAACAATAATTAATTTAATAAAATCAAATATATACTCAATATAATTTGATTCACATGTGGATGGCTGAATTGTGGCCGTCCACCCTCTATATGAAGTTCCTTATTACATGAGATCACATTATCTCATGATTCTCTCCAATATTTGCAACAACTTTTGTTGCAAATTATATCACAAAAATAAATCCAATTTATTTTGTGAACATTGCAACCATGTCATTGGAAGTTTGTGAATCACATTCACAATCCAAAATAAAATATAAATTACACTTTCAATTTAATGTTCAATGTGAATCAAATTCACATCAACATTTAATTGACAAATGTAAATTACAAATTTCTCTCTCATATATATTATAAATCACATATATAATATATATGATTAATATGGATAGTGATATCCATATTATTCATATCCATGATAATCAAATCATATTTAATCATCTTGGATCTCTATTTTCTTATGCCCAAATAATATGAATCACATTCACATTATTCTCATCTTTGATAATTAAATCACATTTAATTATCTTAGATAACTCCCTTTACAACATGAATCAAATTCATATTATCCATGATAATTAAATCACATTCAATTATCAATTTTCTTAATGCTCGGATATAATATCGACAATGAAATTATCCTAAACTCTTTCAAGGATAATGCGCTTTCTCTGTGGATACTTGGTGATAAGGACAAGGTGATTGTATTGTTCCACGTATAGTGACTTAGATATTGAGATCACATCTCAAATCCCGATCTCGAGCCTCCCATAGCTGCTTGATTAAATCAAGACCGCAAATCTAATATTCTCATTGCATCTGAATCGCATTCTGATCAATGTCCAACATTTGGACCAAGATCAGTTCACTTCTCTACTGAGAGGAGTCACTAAAATATAGACCCATTTCATCACTCCCTAGGAATGGACGCATCATGGTTATACATTTTTTTATGATCACATCACCCTCAGGTATTCCCAAAACCTGTACATCCTACATACTGGAAGACTTAGAATAAACCTGAAGTATTAGATAAATTTTACATTGCCTACTTCATGGTTTTATCAGTAAGTTTCTCATTTGATCATTGGGAGTCGGTATCGATCATATACTTTCCAAAAGCATATATCATATTTTCCAAAAGTATAAATCAAGCTTACAAATTCAGTCAAGCTTCCAAAGCGAGACGACCTTGCATGGAATTTGATTATTCCCAATATCTCATGAGTGATATCATGTCTTCTGATTCAGTAATGAACATGTATGATCCCTTTGAGAGATCGTATTACTCATATACCCTTACATGCACATCAACGTGCCGGTGTATAGACCTTGGTTAGGTCATCAACCTATTGGTCTGCCAAATGTACATACTTAGAGATATAATAACACATCTGTCTCTGGTCAGAGGATGCGTGCCTATATCATGACAGCATACGACATAGGACTTTGGTTATCTCGATCTCATTAAGTCAACTCTTTGACCTAACTTATTTAACATCTCCGAATCTCTATTCTTATTTAGAGGACATGCATCAAGAGGTCAGTTAGATATCAGCCTTCGTAGAAAGGATTGCCATCTCCTTCTCAGGATGGAGATCATCTCTTAATAATCATTTGACGGTGCTCGATGAGTCCTCAATCTAACTCTTTAGATATTCATCCAAGCACCAGCCTCTATGATTCATTAATTGAATCAACAGTTATATGATCATTAAGATGGTCATGGTGCATAACCCTAATTGAACTAAGGGACCTATTATGCAAATTAGTTATTCTTCATTTCAGATAAGGGAATGGTATTCACAATAACATTTATTGCATAATGGCTCGTCATGGGCTCGCATGTCCAACAATCTCCCACTAGCCCAAAGAGCCATTAATGGGATAATCTTTAACCCACACTCATGTGACAATCATAGGATATTTAGAAAAATAGCTAGGTAAGCTTATCAATCACTCTGTTCCCAAAAGACTGTGCCAAGTCCTTTTACGACGCATGCATATCTCCTAGTAATAGTACTCGCATCCAATGTGAATGTTACATTTTATGCAACAAATACTCAATCTTGTTAAAGCAGTTATAATGTCCTTAACACTATTTCTCATATAATTATTTTAACCAGTAATTCCATAATCCTTATCAGAATACATTTATTCCTAGAGATCTCTATCCCCTAAGGTATCTACAGTTAAGACCCTTATAGATCACTATCTATAAGGTCGTAAACTTTTAAAGATAATACTTTGAGATCACTATCTCTAAGTTTTGTCATCTTTGAAGATATTGTTATTACTGCAATCAAGTGTTTTATGTCCATAGTAAGATTACTAACATTTACTACTCCCATTACATGGTAGACATCTGGCTATTATACACATCTAGCATATACTTAGCTTCTCGTAACTGATGCACAAGGGCAATCAGTTCTAGCATTCACTTCCTCAACTCTTTGAGGTGTAATCACTTCATATAGGTTAGTACCATATCTTAAGGGAATGAAGCATTCCCTGGGGTTTTCCAAGAATGGAATATGTCCAAGGTGTGCCATAAATGTGACGGTCCTAATACCCTCTTCTCTATGCTTCTAAACACATTCGGAACTAAGATCCAAGAGATATCCTTGAGATCATAGCTCAAGTTATGGAACAACCATATATTAAAACACTTATTATTATCCTTATATCATTCCAAATGATTAAGATATCATCTAAATTTAGCACGATGAACACAAAGGCACTCCCACTAAGCTTCATATGGTTCATTAAGATTCTATCTCAAATCATAACATTTATAATTTCATCAAATCTTATGTTCCAACAAAAAGAAGCTTATTTGAGTCCATAGATGGATTTCTTTAGCTTTCACACCTTGTTTTCCTCAATTATGAAGCCCCGGGGCTACTTCATGTGAATATCCTCAAAGAGGTATTCATAGAGGAATACAATCTTGACTTCCATCTAGAAGATGTCAAAGTCAAGTTGTGTAACTATAGTCAACAATAATATGATGGATTTAAGCATGGTCACTGAAGAGCAAGTCTCATTGCAAGCGATGTCTTCTCTTTTATGTGTATCTTGTGGATACGAACCATGCTTTGAAGGTCTCCACCTTCTCATCAGGTTCCCTCTTTCTCTTGAAGATCCATTTACACCTTAACGGGTCTTACCCATATAGATGAATCCTCGAGGGTCCATATACAACACTTGTATATGAAGTCTACTTTAGAGTTTATTGCTAACATCCATCTTTCCGTGACATGATCCTCTAAGCTTCGCCACATGAAGTCAGCTCATTGTCAGATTTAACTAACACATGGAATATATCTTAAAACTCACTTGAAGATGTATTAGTGTTTCATCTTTAATGGTCCTTTTAGTTTCTTATTTCAGGAGCCTCATTATCATCTCAAGATTAAATGAGTTCCTTTACTTCATTTTCTTCTTGATTCTCAAGAGAGTCATCTTCTAATAATCACGTTCTCAGAGATGAAATCTTTTAAGAATCTCAAGGTCATAAAGTAGGTATCCAATACCATCCTTTATTTTCCTAATGAAGTAGCACTCTCTGGTACTAGATTCCAGCTCGCATGCATGGAACCATAGTAAGAATATATATTGTAGTCTCTACTACATATATATCTGGAAACTAAGAGGTAATTATGCTTAAATTCATCATCGATCAAAGCATGTCATACATGATCAATTGTATCTCTCTACAACTCTCTTGGGTTTAGGTTTATCAAGAGGAACGAGATAGGAATGATATTCATTTCTCCATAAGGTATTCCATGAATTCATCTAATAAGTACTTGCTACCTAGGTTAGATCAAATTCATTTTATCTTCCTTAAAACTTTGGTTCTAAGCCAAAATTGTGAAATTTTTGAATATTTCAAAGGTTTCTTAGGTGAAGAGAAGAAATATCATATCATACATAATATCAATAGATATCGCATATCCATAATGTTTACTATGATATAGATGATCCACATCCATCAATATGTATGAGATCCCGAATGCCTTGACATCTTACACCATTCCCAAGAAAGGGTGTATTGGACATTTTTACTTTTGAATACAATATTCACAAGTATGTAAGATTTGAACTATAGACAATCTAAAGAGTCATCTCTTACTAGTCTAATGATCTCATCAATAGACTTATGTCCAAGACTTGATGCCAGATCATTGTCAAATGATCTTCATCCTCCTATTGATCTTTTAAGGTTTTAAATTTTCAGTATTAGAAATGTTAATGAACCATTCATTAATTTTCCTAATCTAGTAAAGTCCACTAGATGTTAGATTACTATCTGAAATATATCCATCATAACTCTCTATGATAGGTTTATTCCAGAATTCATGTTTATTTCCAACATTTAGAAATAATTATGAGTGTATTATAATATCTAGGTCATGGAGATAAGACTAAGGGCTCCCACGAAATCATGAGGTATATTTATCCAATAGAGATTGTTGCAACCATTGCATCAATATCCATGTGGATGACTATAACCTCAAGATCTATTTTCCATTCTTCTAAAACATGTGCAACACATTGCAAGTGTTGTTAGAAGATTGAGATACGATTATTAGACTTTATCTTTATCAAATAAGAAAGTTAATTTCAATGATTATATGTAGATTATTCTGGTGCACTATATGAATCCTTCTGTAAGGATTTTAGATAACATACCATCAACACATCATATTATTAAGGTATTGGCATTCATCCAACTCTTTGGATGTCATATGGAAGTCACAGAAGTATAGTCAACTCCTTGACTTTCCTTATTGCTTGGGTCAGACTCATGCTTCTACTGCACTCTCTTCATCTATAAACAACCATTGATTAAGACAAATGGATCTCTTATGTAGAACTCAAAAGAATTCAATGTAAGAGTATTTCAACATTTATACATGCTTCATTCAATACATACCATATGAACATTATGAAGCTGCATGAATGACTTGAGTATAGATAGTAGAATGATGACACTCATCGTATCTACATTCATCTAAACTTTTAAAACATTGGTTAAGGTAGGTACTCAAACATTTTGAATACATCATCTCTTATAGAGCTACTATTCTGCATGATGCAGTGAACTATGTCATTTATGATTAAATGTTGAGAGCACATATGCATGCCAAAACATCTTCTTAGATTTTATAAGGATTATTTGACAATTACGATCATCATCGACATGTCACTTCTAAAGTACATTCGATGACATCAAGACTATAGAGATACACAAACCCTAGGGTTGTAGTCCTATAGTCTATTTAATTGTTATTCCTCATTATTATGAGGAAACTTGCACATTGCAACCACATACATTATGTGTTCAACTACAAGTACAATATCTTGATCATGGATCCAATCCATGATATTTAGTTGATTATTACTGAGTATAACATTGAGTGGGTTTAATGAAGGATTATGAAATAAGAAATTTGCGTAAATATATAAATATATTTTACTTTGATTTAGGAATTTTTATATTAAAGTTGTCATGCCTTGTCAATACTAAAAGTTCATTCCCTTAATCACTTTCAATGTAGAGATAAACTTACCATTATCTCAAGAAAGATCTGGGATCTCCTTCCTTATCTTTGTTACATCCCAATAATATGAGAACATGTAACTCGGATAAAAAAAAGTGGGAACACATTCCTCGTTGCAAGTCCAACTTGCATTTCCCAATTCGATCTTTAACACATGGGCCCACCACCCCTAACGTGATGTTGACCAGTCATTAATTGAACCAACCATCAACATGAATACAACTCACTATGCGAAATCCAATATCGCCCCAATAATATGAGGACCCGATTTTGGGGTCACTACGCATACAACCTTACTCTTTCGAGAAGCGAAGAGCCCGATCCAGATGCGCTTGCATACAGGAGATGTCACTTCAGACAGGCATCTCCTAGATAGAATCCCCGGCGACAGAACCCTTCGCCTTGACGGGAGACCATGGATGTCACTTATATGATCCTCCATATCACGTTCAAATTCTCATTAATTATTATGAATCATATTCACATAATTAATTCTTCCAAGGAAAATAACATCTCTATTAAAAATAGAGTGTTAAATTTTAATTGGATTCCAATTAATCTAATCATATTAAATAAATGATCCAATAAATATCCAACAAACATTCTTTTTATTGTTACTTGAAATATGGTATTATCTCAAATACGTATTATTTCAAATTTTAATAATTAGAAAAATACATCGTGATCTCTCCTGCATTATCGAGTCCCTACCCGCTGTCATGGTCAGTACTGACGGGAGTGGTACAAACCGCACACGGTGCAACCTGCTACCCCAACGCTCCCCGACTAGACACCATATCCACCTCAGGAAAGGATAATGCCAAATTGATCATTGTGTACTTGAGATGATAATCGATTTTTCAACCGAAGTTATACCATATAATAATAATTAAAATATTTTTATTAACATTATAAGGAGATTCGCTAAACCAATCCCTAATCCTATTCAAGCAACAATGTTTGTTGGAATATAAATCATGTAGATCATGCAACCAATTTGTGATCTAGATTACATCTAATCAATTATTTGTTAAGACATTGTCATTTAAGGAAATATTTATCATAAAATATTTCACAAATATTTATCCATAATTATTCCTGGAAATTAAATCATCTAATTTCATTAATTGACTAAATGACAATCACAAGGTTCTTGATTAGGAAAGTAATTTCCAGCAGTGACCCTCACTTACTAAAATTACCATATCTCAACCAATTTAAATCCAAATCATGCAAAATAAGTTTTTAAAGCTTGATAATTTGATTTAAAACAGAACCTATGTGGCTTGCATGTATTTCAAGGTGTTTCAAAAGCGCAATTAACTTCTTAATTACGTTGAGATTCGCAGTCCCTGAAACAGTGGATACATGTTCACTAAAATGATCAGAACTTGAGAAAACGGATTCGAAATCACGCAAACTCAGATCCTACGATTTCCTTATTTGATGAGGAACAAAATACAGTTATTATTTTCATGTTTAAAAAAATTAAACATGGCCGAATATATTCACAAAATAGAGATGCGAAAATGAAATGCGAGAAAACTTTCGCAAACCCTAACGAACCCAAGTCGTCTTAGGTTTATGGATCGTATTCGAAACCTTCAACCTGTATATGATACCACTTGAAGGAGATTGTAATATCCTTAAGATCATCACGGAAGCATAGGATCGCATTGTATGCGATTGGGAGCGAGTAGTCGCACTAGTTGCTCCAGGCAGTGGAAATCAAAAAAATTTTCACGTGATGAAATCACATGATCCGAGAACACTTTTCAGATAGTTTCATCTAAATCACAAACAAGTAATAGTATTATCTCTTGAAGCGTGATTGCTATCGAGTCTCTAAAAGAAGAGACATCATGTCTCAAGTTCGATCCAATGGAGGAGATGCTTGCGAGCGTGTTGATTGAACACGTGCTCCTCACAATCCATGTTGATGATCCAAGAGACGAATCTCTTGATCTCGTCAAATGAGAGATGACGCCTTATTCACAAGAAACGCACGTCTAAGTAGAAAGAGATCCACAAGCAAATGATCGGTCAACATAATGATGGCGCTGCAGCGGTGGAGACTCTCTCTAGCGCTTCCATGGTGGACGGTCATATGAGAGAGAGGGGGCGTATGGAGAGAAGAGAGAGAGAGCTCTATGTTGCCTTGTCTAAAGAAGAGCAAAGGGGGTGCCTCTCCTTTTATAATATTTTGGAATCCATGTATTTGAATTCATGGACAACACAAATCCAATGGCTCACATTGATTTGTGTTTCTTTTAATGCCCATGATCTTGTTGTTAAAAACACAACAATAATTAATCTAAAATCAAATATATACTCGATATAATTTGATTTACATTAAATCAATATTCAATGGATAAATAGGAAAGAGGAAAGCCTCCTTCCATAAGAGGAATGGACGGCCACCATATTCCATGGTGGAATTGTAGTCGTCCTCCTTCTATATGAGGAAGGTGGCTTTCCTTTCCTTATTACATGATATTACAATATCTCATGATTCTCTCCAATATTTGCAAGAAATTTTGTTGCAAATTATATCACAAAAATAAATCCAATTTATTTTGTGAACATTACAATCATGGCATTGGAAATTTGTGAATCACATTCACAACCTAAAATAAAATGTAAATTACACATTCATTTTATTGTCCAATGTGAATACAATTCACATCAACATTTAATTGATAAATGTAAATTACAAATTGCTCTCTCATATCTATTATAAATCACATTTATAATATATATGATTTATATGGATAGTGCTATCCATATTATTCATATCCATGATATTCAAATCACATTTAATCATCTAGGATCTCTATTCTCTTATGCCGAAATAATATGAATCACATTCACATTATTCTCATCTTTGATAATTAAATCATATTTAATTATCTTAGATAACTCTCTTTATAACATGAGTCATATTCATATTATTCATGATAATTAAATCACATTCAATTATCAATTTTCTTAATGCTCGGATATAATATCAATAATGAAATTATTCTGAACTCTTTCAAGGATAATGCGCTTTCTCCGCGGATACTTGGAGATAAGGACAGGGCGATTGTATTTTCCACGTATAGTGACTTGGATATTGATATCACATCTCAAATCCAGATCTCGGGCCTCCCATAGATGCTTGATTAAATCAAGACCGCAAATCTAATCTTCACATTGCATGTAAATCAAATTCAGATCAATATTAACATTTAGACTAAGATCAGATCACTTCTCTACTGAGAGGAGTCACTTAAATCCAGACCCGTTTCATCACTCCCTAGGAATAGAAGCGTCATGGTCATACAATTGTTTATGATCACATCACCCTCAGGTATTCCCAATACCTATACATCCTTCATACTGGAAGACTCAGAATAAACTCGAAGTATTAGATCAATTTTACGTTGTCTACTTCATGGTTTTATTAGTAAGTTTCTCATTTGATCATTGGGAGTCGGTATCGATTATATACTTTACAAAAGCATATATCTTACCTAGGTCTTGATCATATACTTTCCAAAAGTATAAATCAAACCTGCAAATTCAGTCATGCTTCCAAAACAAGACGACCGTGCACGGAATTTGATTCTTCCTAATATCTCATGAGAGAGCTCAAGTCTTCTGGTTCAGTAATGAACCTATATGATCCCTTTGAGAGATCGTATTACTCATATGCCCTTACATGCACATCAGCGCACTGGTCTATAGACCTTGGTTAGGTCATTAACCTATTGGTCTGCCAAATGTACATACTTAGACATATAGTAACATATCTGCCTCTGGTTAGAGGATGTGTGCCTATATCGTGACAGCATACGACATAGGACTTTGGTTATCTCGATCTCATTAAGTCAACTCTTTGACCTAACTTATCTAACACCTCCGAATCTCTATTCCTATGTAGAGGACCTGCATCAAGAGGTCAATTAGATATCAGCCTTCAGAGAAAGGATTGCCATCTCCTTCTTAGGCTAGAGATCATCACTTAATAATCATTTGACGGTGCTCGATGAGTCCTCAATCTAACTCTTTAGATATTCATCCAAGGACCAGCCTCTATGATTCAATAATTGAATCAACAACTGTATTATCATTAAGATGGCCATGGTACATAGCCCTAATTGTACTAAGGAACCTATTATGCAAATTAGTTATTCTTCATTTCAGATCAGGGAATGATATTTGCAATAACATTTATTGCATAATGGCTCCCCGTAGGCTCACATGTCCAACACCTTCCCCTCATGTCATTTAACATCTCTTGAAAGGAAACCTGTACAAGTGCTTGATTGGATAGTTGTAGTTGAATGGTTTGGATGGAGGCTAGAAGCTGATTTTTAACCTTATTCTAATTGGTGCCATGATCTATATTATGCTCAGTGTTGGGGAGTTGTAGTCCCTTTCCTTTGCCTGTAGGAACCATCTCTGAATTTGTCTGTGAATGAACTGGCTCCCGATCGGGATCAAGATGTATAATGGGAACGATACCCCGATCATTCTGCATGCATGCACCATATAGAGAGATAATTCAAAACTAGGGTCAATTTTTAATCTCAATATGGATGGAGAAGTATATGGAGTGAAATCAATCTCCATCCAAAAGGGGTAGAACTCGGGAGAGAGTATTCTTGGTTTATGAGAGGAAGAAGAAGCAGGGAGTCTTGAGGATGATTCGCAGAGTCCAAACCATGTGCTTGGGAATCGCCCCGAATTATTAGAGATGTTGAACTCAAGAAGTTGATGTGGATGTCAGTGAAGTCCCGACCAAGTCATCCAAGAGTCAACATCTTAAAGGGAAAAGATGATTGATTTGATGAAGGATACGGTGATGAACAAGAAGTAAATGGAATGTAAAATAGTAGAAGGATCGTAATGATCAAGGGACAAAGATGAAGTAGAAAAGAAGAATGACAAAAATGCTCAAATATGTACGGGACTTTAATCTTTGGGCCTAATTCTAAATCAAACAAACACCAAGCATAATTTGGTTCGCCAACTTAACACATGTGAAGTCGTAAGAGTTCATCTAAATGTATCTTTTCAATTTTAGAGTTACGATTTAGGCAAAAAAATTCATGAGTCCTTATGGGCTAACCCTAGAGGAGAGTGTGTACTTCCAGGAAAGTATCCCCGTACTTGTTCCATCTCCTTTGTATCATGTGATCAACACTTTTGATGTCATCAATACATATCTTGGTTGCTACTTAGCCAAAGAAAAGAGAGGGGAAGCCGATAGGTAAAACCACTACTTCACTTGCAAACAAGGTACTCGGACGCGAGATGATGAGATAGACACCCCTGAGAGGGTGTAGCCCATGCTCAACACTTCGGATCAAGTCGGATGCTCTACACAAGGCGAGAGTCTATCGTTGACAAGACCCAACTCGTCCGCGTACGATAGAAGCACCAATACTTCATCACTCCTAGGTGATAGTTGAGGTAGCCACAGATTGGGTTTTTGGCTCTATTCCTTAAGGGTCAGGCCTTTCTCTTTCTAGAATGTACATGAAGTCAATAAGGGCTTTGGGAACCCCAAACAATATGTCATAGCTTTTAATTAGGTCAAAGTTCAATTAACAGACCCCTTGTTTTAGTTTTTATTTTTCATTTTTTTTTATTTTCCATGAAAATTGCCTAATGATTTTTTTTATTTTTACCATAGTTGCTTAAAATCAGAGGGAAAAAGTGACAAAGCAATGCAAGGGGATCAAAGACGGAAATCTCATCCTTGATCCTAAATGATGAATGCTCAGTTAGAAGACTTACAATGCTTCCCAACTCTCTCCATGTGGTATGTAGACAGAAATTTGTAAAACTAATCTACATGCACAATATGCAAATGAAGAAAATCGTCATAGACTAGAATTGCTATTAATCGTGAAGAATTAAAAATGGCAATTACCCAAAAATAGAACCTAAGTGTCCGGTCTTGTAGTCTCTTCGATGCCCACCACAATGGGTCCTGTGAGCACTACGTAGTCTCTCTCGTGGTGCACGATTCTAAGTATAAATAATCAATAATTAAATTTGACTAAATTCAAACATAGAGAACTATAGGTACATGCTTCTATTAGGTGTTTGGACCTAGTTTATCAAAAAAGCAATCCTAAAATGCTAAGAGCTCATTCCACAAAACAAATGAAAATAAAGTGTAAAGCACAAAATGGGGAAACCAAACAAAATGGAGACGATGAAAATGCGAAAAATACGATGAGCCACCGAGTATACAACACTTGGTAAAATAGGCCCGAGTGTCCATAGTTCAGTCCACATGTATTATAAATTAATAATGCAAATAAAACATCACTCTCACAAAAATAAAAGGAAAAAGGATTATGATATATCTTCCTCTCTCTCTCTCTCTCGTGCTCTCTCCTCTTGGTCAACAAAGAGAATGACCAAGCTCCTCGTAGCTCAAGTGCTCCAACCACGTAAGCAGCAGCCTTCTCCTTGAGGTCCCTCACAAGATAACTAAAAGAGAAATCATAAGCATAATTAATTAATTATCTAAAATAAAGAGGGAAAAAGAAAAGCAGAAAAATAATGAAGGAAAAAATACACCCAAAATTTATCCTACACATTGCTTCTTGACAATGGTGCCATTTGATGACACTTGTTTTGTGAGGGTCTAATCTAGTCTACACAAGGTGATATCTACACTTTCGTTGAGGCGACCGCTCACGAAACCTGGATGTCAATCAACAATTAACCCAAATAATATGAACGCTAAGCAAAATATGGAGTTAAAATATTATTGTAACTCTACATAATTTGTGTATAATGCAAGTATGTAGAGTGTCGAACTCATGGAGCAAGGGGAAAAAACAACACAATTTGACAAAAGAAGACAGTAATTGTTTAGTGTTTTATGATGTTTTTAATTTTTAGTGGATTTTTAATTATTTATTTTTTTGAAAACTAAAACTAATAGAATTATGTTATTAAGTTTATAATTTTTATATTTTTTACATTTTTTGTTTTTTAATTTTCTATTTTAATAAATAGAGGTAATATATAACTATTGATATCGCAATATGTACTAGATATATATAATAAGGAAATTCATAAAAATATCCTAAATAGAGTCCTTTTATTTTTTAAGGGTATTAAAAATGTTTTTCTGGTTTTATTAATTACAATAATATTGATTATAATATAGATAAATTTGTCTATATAAATAAATGTGGCCTTTTATATTAAAATGTTTTTTATTTTTTATATTTTTTTCTATTTTGGTATTTTTCTTAGAATTTTTGCTAATTTTTATATTTTTAATTGATTAAAAACATGAATATGGTGAGCAAGTATAAATAGCTGGATTAGGATTTCAAAAATAGCTATATACCCAAAAATTTCCAAACTAATTTTAGTATATAGAAAATACAATAAATAAAATAAAGAATCAAAAAATTATTTTTTTTAGTGATTTTTTCATAATTTTTATAGGATTAGAGATGTTTTGCTATGTTTTGGTTTTTCTTTTAACTTTTTAGTGGTTTTTGATTTGTAGGTGCAAATACAATAAAAATAGCCTTACTTTTTATTAGAATTTTCAAAATATTTTTCTAATTTTTATGGATTTTTTTAATGCAAACATGGAATAAACACAATTTTTTATATTTTTAAATATATGAAAATATTTTAATTTTCCACAAGAAAAATATTTGTTATGAAATATGATAAGGCACATAAAATAAATTTCCTATAATTTTGGATGACAAATGATATTTTTAATAATCAAAATACAAGAAATAAAAACCAATTTCTAGCAAAACCTAAATGCAATTTACAAAAACTATTCTTTAATTTTATAAGCCCTTGATGGAGTGTAGGGGTAAACATGCAAAATCCTGAGAATAAATAAGTCAATATATACTAGCAAGGTATAAATGTACTATTTCAAAAAGTGTCAGGCCCAATCTATATATTATCCAAAAAGTATTACACTGTATTTGTTTGTAATGGAGTAAAAATTAAATTCAATAAAACCCAAGGGCCCTTATGCAAAATCCCACCCCCTCATGCGCATAGGCATGTGAGGTGATCTGGTGAGGGACCAATCTTTAAATAATAAAAACCTAAGGTTACAAGTGCAAATTTTACAAAAATTTACAACTACAGACGAATGTTTTTGGATTAAAAATAAAATACTAAAAATGTAAGGGTTGGGAAGGCAAAATACCCCCGTTAGGCATGATCAGTGGGATCCGTTAACTTGGACGTGTGTTACTTTCTCAGTGGGTGATACCCTTCACTGATGGACATGTGAGATTAGACCAAGGGCTCAATCTCACGATGAGCTACAGATGTGATCCAACGACTTGTGTCTAATCTGAAGCTCGAGGTTAAACGGATGGTTGGTATGGGTCCTGGAAGGACTCAGAAGAAGCTATGCATGGGTGAGTTTCCTCAGGATGGATCTCCTTGATCAAATTCTCAAATCAGTTACTGAGATGGTCGGAATAACCTTGGAGGTGCCGCAGCTACAGGGTTCCTCAAAAGTGTTTGGGCCCCATTGGAGAGGGCTCTAACTTTTCTACTAATTAGAGGTTCTACCTTTATGTAGATACTCTTAAGATGGAGTCTTCAGGATCTACAAATAGGCATACAAGGATGGAGAGATGAAGGCAAAGGTTCCTAGATATTATTTGGTGAAGATCGATGCGAGATGGAGCGGGGAGATGAAGTCCAGTGGTGGTGGCGGAGAAGGACTTTGATTCTTTGATATAGAAGGATTCGAAGGTGGATATATTGTTAGGTATGCGGAGAAATTGAAAGAGAACGAGGTGGTGGTGTCAGTAGGTCGGAACAAGGGCGGAGCCAGTGTAGACAGTGGCTGGAGCTCAGAGCATCGGCGAATGAAAGATTTGGAAAACTAAGCTAATTCAAGAAATAAAACACAAAATAAAATGTGAGAAATAAACCAAGTCATGAAAATCTTGTTAGAGGGAAAAGAAAGGGACTCGAATTTGTTTGAGGACGTGGGAGCCCAGAGTTCGTGGTAGAGCTAGTCAACGATACTCGGATCGACAACACAATCACATACAATGTGTTGCAAACCAGATGAGAAGGAGCCTGTCACCCTCCTTGACTCGTCGAGCTAAGGATCTGAGGGTTTTAGTGAGGAAGTGGGGATCAAAATCAAAATGGGCTCTAGCGAGGGGTTATGCACAAGAGGAGGTTGGTTGGAGAATCATGCTCGATTCAGAGGTCTAACAATCGAGAAAATGATCGGTTGATAGGGTTCTGATCGAGGAACACATGTACTGAAGGAATCAAGCCAAATGGATGCAAGTATCAATATCTCAAATTAGGCGAAATGAGGTCGTCTACCTCTGACAAACGCATGGCTACATGGACTAAGGGGTTGACCGAGGTCAACCCTTAGTCGTCTTCCAATGGTCGACGTAAGCACACTACACAACAAAAAGAAATTAAAATCCTTTATTAATTCAATTAAAAATAGTAGAAGATTCTACTTTCTTGTTAAAATATAAAAAAATGTTTATTATATTTATGTAGTATTTCATCGATTGAATTAAAAATACCATATCTTTTGAGCCTCCTTGTCTCTGCAATAAATCCAAATCTCCTATCATCATTCGAAGTTTAATCCCTCTCGATTTGATGTAAACCCTTGGATTGAGCATCCAGAGTGTCTCTCTTGTGACAGGAGGTGAGCCCTATCAGTCCTTGGTGAGGAGGAGGTGTTCCTGAGGTGATTCGACCCATCATTGGTGCAGCTCTTACAGTTTTGCTTCCCATATCCTCCAACTAGGGGATGCTTTTGTCTTTTATTTGCTTCAATTTTAGTAAAATTAACCTAAAATCCAAAATTTTTAAGTTTACAGGAGCTTCGAGCTCCAACCTTTGTTCATGACATGCGACCCTCTGTGACGACCCCCCAACCACTCCATTTTGATCCCTATTACTTCTCCATCATCAGGACCCCCTATCACCCTTGATATCGCCAAGATCAAGGTCAACAGATCTCCATCTCTAAACATCCTCGGAGATCAATCACCACATCCATTTCTGTGCATACTGTTTTAGTTCTTTGACCAAGGAGCATCACCCTCATGCACCTCATCTTTCCGTGCAGATCTGAGGACCTGAGCTCGCCATCTGAGGGGTCTTCGAACCAAACTTTACCCTCTAGGTTGCTCGACCTCAAGACCTCTTCTCAACAAGTTCTATAACTTTTGGTAGACCCTAGAAACTATAGAGGATCTACAATAATCTTTTGGGACTTTTGGGATGCATTGAGGTGGTTGGAAGTAGGAGCAAGGACAGATCGACATTTCTAGAAGTTGAGTTCTTCATTTGTTCTTCTAGGGTATCTGTCAATTATTGGATGAAGAACCACACCCAATTATTTCCCAATTGTCCGATTGGACCAAAGAGGGGCGCAAGCATAGCCATCTAATCGCATTTGGGATCTTATCCATGTCATTGATCGTTGAAGGGGTACCGAGCCATCTGGTCCCTCCATCACATAAGTGGCGCGATGTGGCATAGTGAGGACCATTCATCTCCGCCCTCGTGTGCCTCCCCACGTACCGCCTAGGTCATTCATGCTTCCAATCCCTCATGCTTTTGCATTTCCCTTCACTACTATAAATATTTAACTTAGTGTAATATTTTGTGTATTAATTGTAATTGTTCCTGTAAACGTAGCTGTAATTACAAGTAGGTCCTATCGCCTCACATGTTGTGCCACAAGAGGCATTGTAAATTATGTATGTATGACCCTAAAGTTTCTGGACCTATTTCTAAATGAAGTTTAAGTTTATTAAAATTGCAAGTAAGTCCTTGTATCGAAAACATTTTATTTTATGTATTTAAATAGTTTTATTACTTTAAAAATGTTAAGTAAATAAATATGAGTGCATGATACCATGCATAATCTCATTTAGATTTTATTTGGCATTTATTTAATTTTCCTATTTTTTATATACAAAAATATGTATTTTATTCCCTATTTAAAAATAAAAATACATTCAAAATATAAAACCCTCTAAAAATCTAAAAAACTATATTATCTATAATATTATATATTATCCACATATCCAAAAATCATTAAAAAATACAAAATTTAAAATTTAAAAAGAATCAAACCCTAAAAACCTTATAGAAATTAGCAAATTTTCTATAAAAAAAATCCAAAAAGTATATGCTTATGTTTGTGAATTTTCTGAATTATATAAACTACATATTAAAAATATAGTTGAGTGAATTTTAAGCTTGTCTATATTTATTAAATTCAAAATAATCTCGGATAATTAATTTATTCACTACTTTATACATTTTATTACTCTAAAATCCATATAAATAGAAAAATTCTATAAAAATTAACAAAAAATAGAGAGAAATAAAAATCATTTTATTTTCGTAAATTTAAATATATTTGACATATTTATAATTATATAAATATATATTAACTATATACACTGTATTTTACTAATAATATATAATACCTATGTTATTATATATAAAATTATATATCTTATTCTAAAATCAAAAAGAAATTTAAAAATAAAAAAATAAATATAAAATTAAAAAATATAAAATATAAACCAATTAAAATCCATAAAAAATAAATATAATGAAAAAGCCCATATAAAATTAATAAAAAAGCAGAAAAGTACAAAAATAATAATTATGATTAATTAGAAATAATTTCTAGTGATTAACTACCTACTGTTTGCTCTCTATGGTTTGACAACTCCACCTACTTGCACTATATGCACATTTTGTAAAGTTAAATCTAATGAATTTTAATTCAAATCGCATTATTGATTTATCATATAATTGTGGGTTAATTTTTGTTTATTCGAGAGTCGATCGTTACAACGATTATTGGCCTAGCTTGTTAGGTCAGTAGACCGATTCTTGAGTGAACAAATGGTTTCGTTGCCATGGAGCAACACATAGAGTTCCATGTATATAGCTTGTTTATTCTCTCTTGTTATTATATACTTTTATTTAATAATTTTTTATCTATTCTAATCAACCTCTCTTGTTATATTTATTGTGAGGGACCGTGAAGCATGGACAGTTTTCTAGGAGATAGGTGATGAATAACCATTCATCTACCTTTATTCTTTCATTTTGCATTTAAAACCTTATTAAAACACAAGTAAATATAGCTATCTTGAAAATTAACATGCATATTTTATCTACAAATACTAAATATTTATATTTAAGTCTAAAATAAAAGAATAAAGAAAAAAGAAAAGAAAAATAAATGAAGTATCAAAGATACTGAATGGCTCTGAACCCTGAGAGAAAGTCAATATTGACATGGTCAACCATGAATAAAGTAAGGGGAGATAAGGGTCAAATACTACTTATAGAACTCTATTTTTCATTCTTCAAATAGCCATTATTTCAACTATTTTATTATTCATTTTATACACCTCAAATAATAATGTTCAACATGAAACTTGTACATAAAAATAGATAGAAAAATATAAAAATAATGTACAATGAACTTGGGACATACAGATGAGAAGGTCACAAACAGAACTTCACATATTAATATATCCTCCATATGAACTCAAAATGAATTAAACTCTGAACTTTATTGTTCTTAAAATTAAATTATTTATTTAATGAAGATGGTTTCATTAAAAATGGAGTTAAGATGCAAAAGCCAGCTTTCTAGAGTCCCATTATACTATATACATGCATAGTTTATTTATTGAATTTATTATTTATATGTTTACTATCATATTTTTAAACACCTTGTAAATATTAGTTAAAACATACTAAAAATATAAATGTAAAATAAAACCATTAAAAGGCATTAAAAATATAATGGAATAATATATATATGATATACCATCAATGTAAATACCCTCATTTATTTAAGTATGTAAATAAAGTTAAAAAATAAAGTAAACATATGTAAATATGTATATAAATATACTATAAATATAAAATCTGTATATATGATAATAAAATAAAAAATAGAATAATAAAAATAAAATATTCAAAATATAAGTAAATATATCTATAAGTATACTTGTAAAAATCAACACCTAAGAAATAAGGTTGTAAAAAGATCACAAAAAATAGTATATCATATAAGAAAATTTTCTTATGTTATGAGTTTTTGAAGTAAAATCATTTATTAATTTATTTTTAATTTATTTGATTTATTGAACTATTATTTGCCTTGTAGTGGTCTTATGTGGACCACTCACAATGTAGGGATTGTTTACCTGGGGTCAGCAGCCCCTCTCTCCACACCAAGCCCCCAGGTGCTTTGATTTTGTGCCAGCCCCCAATTTTGTACCATTTTTTCTGCTTAATCCATTCATCATCTAGATTGGTGTTCTGAATGAAATTTTTTGATCTGATAAATGTCACTGATGACGGGCCTAAGGCTACTTGAGTTAAGTAATAATCGAGGTCGTTGCGACCTGAATAACAAGGCTAAGTCAATCAAGAAAAACAAACCACCAAACAAGGAAATCAAACAATCAAAATGTGGCAAGCAGTCTTGCTATTTATTTTTACCTGGTATAGCTACCAGGGTCGAACATAAGGAGTACGTAATGCGAAATCTACGAAGTAGTCGAGAATCTAAAAGGAGCAAAGAAGTGGTGGTTTTTTATTTTTCAATTTTTTATGATTTTTAATATAAGAAAAAGGCTAAAAGGAAAAGTCAAATCAATACTCACACAATTATTTAATAGCCCAAATATACTCAGAATTTCAGAATAAAAATATTATTGTGTTTTTAAAATATTCAGATGTTTTGTGAATTTTCCTAGATTTTTCTGATTTTTAGTTAATTTTCTAAAATAAAACAAGGTCAAAAATGACAAGTAGTTACAGCTGGAATCTAAAGGCAAATTAAAATTACTTAAAATGCCTATAAAATTTGAACAACAATTTTAGGTGATACTACAAACAAAAACCTAGATACAGAAGAAGAAAGCATATTTTTTGAATTTTTATGAATTTTTAATGATTTTTCTAAGGTTTTTGGTCTTTTTTAATTTTTTTGAGTTTTATAAATGAGAATGTGGCGAAACTTGGAAAGAAGTTAAAACACATCAAAACACACAAGCAAGAATTTTTTAGAAATTTTTAAAAGTATTTAATATTTTTAATTGATTCTATAAAATAGATAGTGATAATTTTTAGGGTTTTTGAATTTTTAAAATAATAAATGAAGACAAAACAAAACCAAAAATTCACCAAAATTCCTACACCATGGCAGGAGCCATGTGTCAAAATTTCGTAAATTTTGGACAATATTCGTTATTTATTAAACCAAAAATAAACCACATAGCACACAGAGACCAATCTGCAAAGAAAATATGTTTCTGGACCAAATAATAACATGCAAAGAAACTATAGGGTCCAATCTGCAATTTTCACATCAAATTTCGCACATGCTGGAAAACATCTTTCACATGGGCATATTTGCATATAAAAAAACTAAACATTGAATTCATAACAGATAATAAGTCCTGGATAAGTAATGCAAATAACCCCAAATAACACATGACGACGCACGTGGGTTCACACAGGCAAGACTGATATGCAAATATCTAAAACTACAGGTGCTAATATGCAAAAAGGTCCACTGTATCACTTTTATTTTACAGACTGAAATGAAAGCTAAAATAAATGCAAGGTAGAGGGAGCAAATTACCTATACAACACGTGAGCGGCACGTGGTGTGGATAGGTGCCAGGCATTGAGCGGAGGCGAATGTGTGGCTCTGGCTCTGTCAGCTGTCAGATCCAACGGTCGTCAGGTGTCGGAGACGTGGGTGGTACGGGGCCGTTAGATTTGACATATAACGGCTTGACAACTCCTGTGAATGGACGACGAGGATGGCATCTGGGCAAAGGGTATGATCCGACGGTGAAGAGAGGCACTGGAAGAACTGTGTTGAGGCGAAGTTCACTGGAGCACCAAGGGAGATCGGCGACTCCGATGAATGATCGGATGGTGGCAATCGAATCGTGGGGCCCCTCCGCATCGGGTAAACAAGTCGGATGGGCTCGCTCACGATTAGATCTCCAGGACGGTGGCTGTGACCTGAGCGAGCTCCGGTGAGGATGGTCTAAGACGAACCGAGGTGTCTCCACTCGCACTAAGATGTGCAGAGCAAAGCTCGAACTCGGAGCAAGGCTCCGACCGGGGTTATTTGGCCTGAAAAGCATAGAAGCGATGGTGAATGGGGTTGGTCTCCGGTGGTCACGATAGATGGAAACTGCGAGCCTAATCTCGATGTGAAGATCGAGTCTTAGGGTGATCAGGGTCTGTAAGGAGATGGAGGGTGAACGTATGGGTCTATCGGAGCGGATGAGTGAGGGTGATGAAGCCCCGACCGAATGGTAGGAGCTGGCGGAGCTACAACGGTGATAAATGGAAGGATTGATAACTGGAGGAGCTAGGGAAGATCAAAGGGGTATCTGAGGTTATGAACTCTATCCTTAGCTCCAGACGGAGTGAACGGCGGGGTTGTGGCCTCAACCATGCTGCGACTGGAGAAGGAGGCTTCTCGCGGCGGTTCTCCGGCCACGAAGGTTGAGTTGTGGCTACACGACACCAATCCGACCACCGAAGGCATCCTCCGACGGCTGTCACTACGAGGAAGGAGTCTAGGGTATAAAGAAGGGGTGTGGCGCGAGCTTAGCTGCTGGGGTATCGAATGAAGAATATATAGCACATCCCAGGCGACTGGAGAGATCGAGCGAGGGTGCACGTGAAGGATATGGTTAGATCCTTAAGCGCATCACGGAAGCGTGAGGATCGCATCGTATGCGATCGGGAGAGACTAGTCGTACTAGTTGCTCGATGCAACGGAAATTAAAAAATTTCATGTGACGAAACCACATGATCCAAGAACACTTCTCGGATCGTTTCATATAAACCACAAACAAATAATAGGATTACCTCTTGAAGTGTGTTTGTGATCGAGTCTCTAAACGAAGAGACCTCCTATCTCAAGTCCAATCCGACGGAGGAGATGCTTGCGAGCATGTTGATGAAACACATGCTCCTCACAATCCATGTTGATGATCCAAGCCATGGATCTCCTGATCTCGACAAACGAGATGCAGTGTCTTCTTCATGAGCAAGGCACGCCGAAGTAGACAAAGATCCACAAGAAAACCATCGGGCAGCATAACGACGATGTTGTGGCGATGGAGAATCTCTCTAGGGCATCCATGGTGGATGACCACATGAGAGAGATAGAGAGAGTAGGCATTTAGAGAGAAAGATAGAGAAAGAGTTTTTGTCGCACATGTTGTAACCCAAAAGAGCAAGGGGTGCCTCTCCTTTTATAATATTTTGGGATCCATGATCTCAATCCATGGGACAACATAAATCCAATGGCTCTCATTGATTTGTATTTCTTTTAATGGCTAAGATTTTGTTGGTAAAAAACCAACAATAATAAATTTAAATTAGATTAAATATATTGATAAATCAGTATGATTTAATCCAAAATTAAATCAATCAATCATGGAGATTTTGGAAAGAAGCTTGCCTCCTTCCATAATATGGGATTTGGTGGCAATCTCATGTAATCTCATGAGACCTCATGAGATTACATTATTGAAAATCTCCAAGATTTCCAACAACACTTGTTGTAAATTATTCTACAAAAATAATTCATAATTATTGTGTGAATATTGCAATCTTGCCATTGAAAAATTGTGAATCACATTCACAACCCAAAATAAAATGTGAATTATTATAAATCACATTTACAATATATATGATTAATATGGATAGGGATATCCACATTATTCATATCCATGATAATTAAGTCACATTTAATCTTCTTGGATCTTTATTCTCATGTGCCCAAATAATATGAATCACATTCACATTATTTGATAATTAAATCACATTTAATTATCCAAGATAACTCTCTTGTAATATGAATCAAGTTCATATTATTCATGATAATTAAATCACCTTTAATTATTAATTTTCTCAATGCAGGGATATATAATATCAATAATGAAATTATCCTGAACCCTTTCAAGGATAATGCGCTTTCTCCGTGGATACTTGGAGATAAGGACAGGGCGATTGTATTTTTCCACGTATAGTGACTTGGATATTGAGATCATATCTCAAATCCAGATCTCGGGCCTCCCATAGATGCTTGATTAAATCAAGACTGCAAATCTATCTTCTCATTGCATCTGAATCACATTCAGATCATTGTCCAACATTTGGACTAAGATCAGATTACTTCTCTACTGAGAGGAGTCGCTAAAATCCAGACCCATTTCTTCACTCCCTAGGAATGGAAGCATCATGGTTATACAATCGTTTATGATCACATCACCCTCAGGTATTCCCAATACCTGTACATCTTGCATACTGGAAGACTCAGAATAAACCCGAAGTATTAGATCAACTTTGCACTGTCTACTTCAGGGTTTTATCAGTAAGTTTCTCATTCAATCATTGTGAGTTGGTATCGATCATATACTTTCCAAAAGCATATATCATACCTAGGTCTTGATCATATACTTTCCAAAAGTATATGATCAAACCTACAAATTCAGTCAAGCTTCCAAAGCGAGACGACCGTAAATGGATTTGATTCTTCCAATATCTCATGAGTGAGCTCATGTCTTCCGGTTCAGTAACTGAACATGTATGATTCCTTTGAGAGATTGTATTACTCATATGCCCTTGCATGCACACCAATGTGCCGATGTATAGACCTTTATTAGGTCATTGATGAATACCCATTCATCACTCTTTATTCTTATATTTTAGCTACAAAAACCTTTGCAAATGCATGTAGATATGTGTAAATACAAATAATTATCAAAAGCATGCATTGTGTAAAAACTAATAATTAGCATGTTTTTGTGCAAAAATAAAAGAATAAAGATTAAAAAGAAAAAGAGGAAATATTTAGAATAAATATTGAGCAACCTAACCCAAGGGAGGGCTCAGCATGGGCCCGACCGCATAAAAGCCAAAGTAGAGGGAGATAGGGGCTCATTCGTGTAAATAGACCTGTAAATAAATAAATGTATTTTCTATAAAAATAGAATAAAATGGCTTGTATATATTGTATAATATTTATAGTTATAAAAATCAAAACAAAAATAGAAAAAATTAAAAAGAAAACAAAAACATCCTTTTGTACATATTCATCATGTACATACAACCACTCCTATATTTATTTCACCATATAAATAAATAAATTAAAATTCCAAAATTTTGTAAAAATTCTATCTTTTATGTTGTAAATAAATAAAATAAAAACCATTAAAACAAAAAAAACGAAATAAAAAAGAACAAAATTAAAAACCAAAAAAATAATATTGTAAAAATACCATGTACATAGATGTATATACTATTTATTTCACCCTTGTATATAAATAATAAAAAATAAAATAAAAATACATTTTTACTCCTAATTTTATGTTATAAATAAATAAAATTTAAAATGGGAATAAAAATGTAAAAAATAACAAATTAAAAATCAAAATTAAAAAGGCATAGTGTGTAAATACCTATATATAGCATAAAGTGTACATACCCTATTTTTATCTTGAAAAAATTAATTAAAAATCACCAAAAAATAGAAAAAATTAAAATAAAAATATTTCATGTTTTAAGTTTTAATAAATCGGCCATTTGCTATTTTTAATTCAATTTCTAAACGTTTTCCACGTGGCTGCTTCTCATTGGTCCACGGGGGAATGTTGACCCCCCGGTCAACTCCCCCCTGTGGACCACTTTCCACGGATCCGTTCGTGGACCCAACTTCTCCCACTTATTCCATCCAGACCCGATCACCATTCCGCCAAACCCAGGGTCCTAATCACTCTCCTACAATCCGAGAACCTCGCCCGATCTTCAGCCCAGGGATCCGTGCTCAATCGAGCCGGACCCGAGCCCTTCTTCCCGGACCTCCCACCATATAAGAGCCAAGTTACGCCACCTATTTTCTCATCTTTGGCTCCCCACCTTGCAGTCCTGTGACCTCCACCGCATTCCCTGAGGTGATAGCTCTCCGTCGGCGGTGTTGTAGAGAGGAAAGGGTGCCCGGACCACTGATCCGGCGACCTAGCGCCGCCGTGCTCCGCCCAAAGCAGAAGCTCGAGCCTCGGCCACGACGTCCCGCGAGGCAATGACCCAGAGCACCCCCAGCTCGTCCACAGTCGATTCCTCCATCCAGGTAGCTTTAGTTCTCCCCCTTGTTCTTTAATTTCTAGTTTGCCCCAAATCTCGTCGTCGTCGACCATCATCGATTCCGGGCCACCCCCCACCTTCCATTCGATCATTGGACCGCACCATCACACTCGCCTTCTTCCCGCGCACGTTCTACGCCCTTCCATTCAACCCAGCTCGCACAGGAGCTGGGGATTCGAGCTCCACCGTCTACCCTCGCCGGAGCTCGACCGCCCCGCCTCACCGACCACCGTCACCCCTCCCTAACGGGGTCGAGACACTTTGCCCTCGACCCGCGAGTCTGCTGGTGTACCTTACAGGTACATCCGAGCCCATCTGAGGGCTTGGACCATTTGGAGCAGCAGCTTGAGCTCCGCCGGCTCCGCCTGAGCTCCTCGGAGCTCCGTTGGGCCATCGGAGACCACCAGTCGACGCGGGAGCCCACAGAGCTTCTTCTCCGACCATCAGAGCCCCGCGAGGAGGCCGGGAGTGCACGCAGCGGGCCGGCGAAGGTCGCCGGCCATCAGTTCTTCCTCGACCTTCAGACACCGTTGGATTGTCCTCCAGCTCTAGATTCCATCCGAGCCATCCATTTCAGGAGCGCCAGCACCGCACGATCGTGAGGAGAGTCGATCTAGACCGTTCGATCCGGACGAAGAAGCACCACCTGTTCCCGACCGTCAGATCAGCGACGTGGCAGCTTCCCAGCCGTTCGATCGTGCCGAGCGCTTCCTTGCTGCGAGCCACCAGTCCTCCACCGCTCGATCCACCACGTGGCAGCCATCCGTCCCTCGGATATAATAAAGGGGTAATTGTTCTTAGGCCCCTCTATTTCCTTTTTGTGTTTAGTCCTGTAAATACCATAGTACGTTGTTTTTATTCTGGTACTTTTGCACTTTGGACCCTGTCTTGTTTGCTATTTGCATATATACCCCTGCCTGTAGTGTGTCACGTGCATCGACACGTGTTTTGTCTGGGATATTTGCATTGATGCCCTTGTAGTTCTGGGATGTTACTCAATGAATGAAAACTTTTAGAGAATTGCATTTATGCCCCTGTGCGTGATTTTTGGAGCATGTGCGTTTATTAGTGGGTAAATTAACACTAAGGTCCCCTGGGCTTTTAATACTTGTTATTATTTAGCCCAGAAACTTTATTTCTTTGCAATTAGGTCCCTATGTGCCCCAGACACGCGCCTCGCGCGTGACTTCTTGGGATTTTTGCACCGGACCCCCTGGAACTTTTGGTATTTACGTACAGGTCCCTGTGCACTGTACCTTGGTTTTGATTTTGAATAAAATATCAAACTCACTCCAAATTCAATGAATATCGGACACATGGCTCCTGACATGTTGTAAAATTTTCTAGAATTTTTTGGGGGACATTTTTTATTCCATTACTATTTCCTACAAATTCAAAAACACGCATTTGCTTTATTATCTGACTTAAAAATTCATAAAAAAATATTAAAACTCATCTAAAAATTATAAAAAAAATTAACTAATCCGTGTTTTGTCTTGTTTGATTTTCTGACAATTTTGGTCATTTTTCATTATATAAAACTCATAAAAATTGAAAAACACTAAAAACATTATAAAAAATTCTAATAAATAATATAAAAATCCAAAAATAATAATTCTGATACCTTAATTTTCCTTAGACTTTATAGTTTATAGAAAATTACCTCCAGGAGCTAAATAGGCCCTTTTATTTTAAATTGACATTTTACTCCTGATTGGACAGCACCTTCATTTCCTTGCCTTGTTTTATTTTTAGAAAATTAAATAAAAATCATAAAAATACCAAAAATTAACCAAAAACAGTAAAAACCATAAAATACATAAAAACCCTTTTATTGAATTTTTGAGTAATTTTTGATGCATTAAATAATTGCTTGAAGTTGGTTGTTTCCCTTATTTTCTTATTTTCCTTATTAACCAAAAATCCAAAAAAAAAGAATATATAAAAATTAAAAATCCACCAAAAATAGTTTCCTTTTATTTTTCGATATTTTCGACTACTTCGTAGGTCGTAAGGCCATCACGTGCTCCATGAGTCCGACCCTGGTCGCTATACCAGGCTAATCTAATAGCCAGGACCGCTATTGTGTTTAATGGATTTTTCTCTGATTTTGGTGGTCTGAACCTCAATTTCTTGATTAACCGATTGACTGCTCGAGCGACTGAGGTCGCAACGACCTTCGCTCTATTTCTTTATCTACCCTTAGTTTTTCGGGTGATTTTTCGTGTCATCAGAATGGCGCCGTTGCCGGGGAGTACGGCTTAGTAGTCAGTTTCGATTTTTTCGCGGTTTTCTTTTCGCGGCTTTTTGTATATATTTTTGCATATATTTTTCTGACACTGTCTATACAATAATTTGGTCTGATCACTCTTGTTTATTTTCTTGCGAGGGCCCGAGGACCGAGGAGGCTACTTTCGAGGAGCCAGCGCAACCGCAGAATTCGGAGGCGGCTCCCTTCTGCACGGAGCTGCAGGAGAGAGCGAGAGAGTAGCTGAGTGAGAGAGGAGTAGTTTAGATTTATTTCAGCACATTTTATTTGTATTGTAATAACACAGGGACAGCAGGACTTGGACTTCCTTCTTCGGGTTGTTTCGCCGAGCACTGGTGTGCTCGGGGGACCCTTAGGTTTTTCGCAGCTTTCTCGCGGTTTTTTAAGATTTTTCGCTGCCTTTTACGGTTTTACGTGGTTTTTCTCGAGCCCTTAGCTTTAGGAATTTCTGTTGACTGTGTCGTAATCAGTAGGATCCACACACCTAATAGATTGCTTGTACCTATAGATCGTTAATTGGACCTACTAATAAAAAGTTAATAAAAATAGTTGATTCACCACCTTTGAGCCTACGTGTCGCGAGCCTGCCCCGTCAAGCGCTACTCCTGAACTCGACCTGTCGAGAAAAGGAGGGGTGGGTCTAGACCGGACTCTCTGGATCGAAGGCTGGTGACCAGCTAGACGGTTCTTTCGAGTAGAAGTTGCCTGCTTAGGACTCGGTTTTTCCCGCTGCAACATATAGGTAGTTTATTTTCTGTCTTTCAATTCTGCGCGGATCATATTGCATGTAGAGTGTTGGAGCCAGGTACGCCTTTCTATCTTTGTATGCATCATTGATTTTATCGCGCATCGGCTTTTTCGTCTTCTCCCCCCTGTTTTGGATTAATAACTAGGAGAACCGAAAAATTCATTAGGCCCTTTGTTTGTATTGAAAAAGATTAAAAAGAAAACAATAAAATTGGGACTGATTAAGCTATTGACCCTAAAAAGACATTTGCCCTAAAAATCTGTCTTGAGGAGAGCAACCCCCTCATTGTTTGGTTTGATTGTGCGAGACAGTGACCCGTACACTAGGTAGAACCTTCCGGTACTCCTCTTGACTGATTACCGACTCTTCTGTGCGGAACAGTCGGTTGGGAGAGTATCGGGTATCCTAGCAGGTCACGTAATTGCTCTATATTTTGCTTGTTCACCAAAATAAAATTGACAAGATAATTTGACCGAGCCTTCACGGTCTTCAGCTCGCGTTGCGTTGGTGAACTGAGGGGTTTGTTTGCGATCATAGTTTCTCCAGATATCATCCGCATTACTCGCCAGATCACGATGATGGGCAAGAGGTCTCTTAGGCAGCCTCTGGCTGCACCACTTTTTAGCACTCCAGTCCATTCATCTAGGTCGGTTCATGAGAGCTCAGACCCGCTCTCCCAACCCGAGTACGATTCCGCCCTGTTCCCCCTCGACCCCCCTTCTTCTTCTGAGACCGAGATACCAGTGCCAGAGGAGAGACAGACAGATGATTTATCGGCACCTGAGTTCGGTTGTTTTGATTTTTCAGAGACTATGGCCAGCACTTGTAATGATCACTCTAGAGGTCCGCAGGAGGAGCACTTCGTTCTGGACCAGGGTGCGATCAACTCCACCCTGATCGCCTCACTTGATTCAGTTCAGCAGCATTTGAGGGATCAGGGAGCGTTTATGATCGAGATGAGGAGAGAGCTAGAGCAGTTGAGAGCCGACCGCGAGAACCGCGGAGGAGGAGGACCCGACGATGCGGCAGTCGCCGCAGCAGCTGCAGTAGCCGCAGTAGCCGCAGCCGTGGCAGCAGCAGCTGTAGCAGGAGAAGCAGGAGGAGGAGCAGGACCACCGAGGACGATGCGGGAGAACCACAATCCCAGATCGACTCTGACGCACCGTTGGGTGGTGCTACCAGCTATCGTGGGGGATTTCAAGTTCCCCCCGAACACTTTGCAGCTCCTTCCCCGGTTTCACGGTTTGGCCACAGAGAAGCCTCATCTCCACCTACAGGAGTTTGAGATCATCTGCAGTACTGTCCACGATCGTCAGGTGGACCAGGATACCATCAGGATGATTGCATTCCCATTCTCTTTGGCAGACAGAGCAGCCACCTGGATGAAGCATCTGGGGAAGTTTGTATACACTTGGGAGCAGCTCCGCACCGAGTACTTGCATAAGTACTATCCACTCGGGCGGACCAATGCCGCGAGAGCCCTGATCAGCAACTTCTCCATGCTCCCCAACGAGCAGTTTCATGAGGCATGGGAGAGGTTCAGAGAGCTGACTGATAGATGCCCGCACCACGACATTTCCAAGCCGAACCTCGTGCAGAGCTTTTTCAGCGGGCTGACACCAAAGCTTCAGGGCTTGGTGAACGCTTCTTGTGGCGGGTCTTACTTCGCCAAGGATCACGACCAGGTCTGGGCCATCTACGAGGAGATGGCCGAGAATTACATGGTGATGTCCCAGACCCGGTTGTACACTCAGGGCAGACCCCAGCAGCCAGGACCCGTGCAATACCAGAGGATAGCACGGGTCGATGCCGGTCCTTCCAGTTCATCTGCAGTAGAAGCGACACAGGTAGAGTCCACAGCTGCGGACATGGGCATCATTAGCGAGAAGTTGGATCAGATGGAGCTAATTGAGAAGAAGCAGTGCCAGGGCATCACTCGGATGAAGCAGATGGCACAGACTCGGAGCGACATGAAGACCCAGCTCTTGTGTCTCCAGGAGGCACAGACGGCTTCCCAGCCCCGTCTTCAGTCGCGAGGCGATCACGGCAGCAGCAGCAGCTCATTCCAGCGCTCCAGCTCACACCAACAACCTAGACAGGTTCACCTTGTACAGGAGGAGCCGTACTAGCAATCGCAACCCACCTACCAGTCACCGCCATCTTCATACTTGCAGATGGTGGTATACGAGCCGGATCAGCCTCTGGCAGTACTCCCGCAGCCCCGTACGATGCAGAGCCGTTGATGGATGTCAACGGGATTTGGTATGACCGCCCTCAACCCGGTATCCGACGAGACCATCCCGGATTCCGGTGGGGGACCGGAGGTACCCAGCCTCAGCAGCAGCCGTCAGGACAGGGTGGCAAGTACAGCCATCAGAGAGAGCACCAGCCGCAGCAGCAGCCCCCAGTGTATCCACCACCACAGCAGCAGTCATCTTATGGTCCTCGTCCCTATCAGCAGGGATAGTCTTGGAGGCGAGATCAGCCTCACCAGCAGCAGTAGCATCACCCCTACCCCTCTCAGCCACAGCAGCAGATCCAGCAGCCTCACTACCAGAGAGGCTACCCGTCGGGTTCCCTTGAGAACCCTGTCTTGGATGACATAGCCTGCCTTCTCACAGATCAGCAGGCTACTTTTCGATGGGAGACGGATGAGTTCTGCCAGGAGATGCGGGACATTGTGAGAGGGAAGGCCGCCATCCCTACCCAGATAGAGCCGAACCCCAACAGCCTGAAGCGGAAATCTGAGCAGGTAGCTTGTACTGAGTATACCACTCCTAGTGATACATTTGGTGATATGACTGGATATCTGTTTGATACTGATTTTGTCACACTTAGGAGAGGTAGGATGCCAGCAGGCGGTGCCTCGTCTGAGCTACATAATGAGGATCCACCTAGAGCGCCCGACGAGGAGGATGACGACGATAGTACTGATGCCACCAAGGATGCTGATTCCACCGGTGGTGTTGAGGCCGCCGTTTCACCAGTTCGAGGAGGTGGTACTGAGGCCACCCACGATGCCGAGCCAGAGCGTGGTACTGAGGCCGCGAGTCTTCCAGTTGATCCAGTCGATGGTGGTACTGAGGCCACCCGTATTCATTCTGAGAGACCTGTTGTTTTTCCTACTTCTGATGTATCTCGGAACTCTGTTGTGAATAAAGGAAAAGGTTTGGTTTTTTCTGGTCCCACTGTGGTGCTTGATGTATGTGTGGATCCGGCCGTCGAGTCGTCTAGACCTTTTCCTAGTCCTTCATCTGAGAAGGACCCAGTGATCCCCTTCCCTAGAGCCCTTCAGATGGGGAAGGGGAAGAAAACAGAAAATCCCAAAAAGAGAGATCAGGAAGAGTTCAGCCAGCAGATGATAGACCGATTTCACATACAGCTGACTCTTCAGGAGGCTTTGCAGCACATCCTCCTTCTCCAGCGTTCGTTGAGAGACAGGACCACAGTCAGGAGGAAGAGGAGGAACACCACTCTGAGATCCATGTGCTGACGAAAGCCACGTGTTTCGTGATCCAGAACCGTCTGCCAGCCAAGAGGCCAGATTCAGGAGCCCCTTATGTCAGATGCCATATCAGTGAGCAGAGGTTCGATCGTACTCTATTAGATAGCGGGTCGTCGATCAACCTCCTTCCGGTAGCCCTTCTCGACCGCTTCGAATTGGGCACTCTTAGACAGAGCAGGACAGTCCTTCAGTTTGCTCGATCTGTCAAGAGGCCGAAGGGGTTGTTGCGAGACGTTGTTGCCACGATTCAGGGCCTGCAATTCCCCGTGGACTTCGTAGTGTTGGACATGGAGATCCCTGAGTCTGTGACCGATACCCCCATCATTCTAGGTCGCACGTTCTTGGCCACAGCCAAGGCAGTGACCGGCCATGATAGCGGGAAGGTATACTTTCGCGTCGAGGGCGAAAGTGTACAAATAGAGACGGTCGAGGACAACAGACCAGAGACAGATCATGCTCAGAGACCACTTCAGATACAGAGCAGCTGACAGATGCCGGGCTAGACATCCACCAGGACTGTAACTTTGTGATCACAGACGATGAGGCAGTTTGGGAAGACCCAGCAACACAGGCCATCCTCTCATTTTCAGACACCGCTGATACAGAGATGACAACAGAGGAGAGCTTGGATAGCACATTTCTGGTTCAGGATACTTTAGAGGCAGCAGAGCAGGTCCTCGACCGCGAGACAGATTTTTGTGATCATGGTGGTACTGATGCCACCGCAGATGATGCAGATCCCTCAGAGTCAGAGTCTGGTTGGGCAGATTGTGAGGATCACATGCCAGACCTGATTTCCACTGAGCCTACAGCTGAGGAGGAGGTAGATGCCGAGCAGAGCAGAGACAGTCCAGTGGAGCAGCCTTCTCCAGATCCAGTTTGTGAGAGAGAGTTCTCGTTCTCTCGGGCAGATTTGGCCGCATACACGCGACTTCTTTCGAAGCCATATTTGTCAGCGCCAGTTTGTCCAGAGCTGAAGCCACTTACTTCTTCGTTGAAGTATAGATTCCTTGCGGCTGAACCTGAGATGTACCCAGTCATTATCTCTGCCGATTTGACTGGAGAGCAAGAATCCCGTTTGATGGGGGTTCTTGAAAAGAACCACAAGGCGATAGGATGGAGCGTAGCAGATCTCCAGGGGATTAGTACGGCCCTGTGCTCCCACCATATCTATCTCGAGGATGAGGCGGAGCCGTCGCATGAGTTCCAGCGGCAGCTGAACCCAAATCTGAGAGAGGTTGACATGAAGGAAATTTCGAAATGGTGGAGCGCCGATTTTATCTATCCCATCTCTGACTCCAAGTGGGTCAGCCCTTTGCATGTGGTGCCCAAGAAGACGGGCATCACTATAGTGATTAGCGAGTATGGAGAGGATATTGCAACACGAGTACCCACTTCTTGGCGGGTTTGTGTTGACTACAGGAGACTCAACCAGGCCACAAAGAAGGATCATTTCCCCCTGCCCTTTATTGATCAGATCATTGAGAGACTGGCAGGGAAGAGACATTATTGTTTTCTGGATGGGTACTCGGGCTACAACCAGGTGGCCATCGCTCCTGAGGATCAGGAGAAGACCACCTTTACCTGTCCCTTCGGCACATACGCCTTCCGACGCATGCCATTTGGGCTATGCAATTCCCCTGCGACTTTTCAGAGATGCGTGCTGTCGATCTTTTCGGACATGGTAGGGGAGTGTTTGGAGGTCTTCATGGATGATTTCTCGGTTTACGACGACGGATTCGACTCCTATCTTGACTGCCTAGACCGAGTACTTCAGCGATGTATAGAGGTTCGCTTGGTTCTATCATGGGAGAAGAGTCACTTTATGGTGACTCAAGGGATGGTGCTTGGCCACATCATCTCCAACAGGGGCATGGAGGTTGATCCGGCCAAGGTTGATTCATTAGAAAACTCACACCACCGTCCAACTTGCGGCAGTTACGGTCTTTCCTGGGGCACGTCGGTTTCTACCGACATTTCATTCGTGATTTCAGTAAGGTTGCCCGGCCGTTGACTGACTTGCTGACGAAAGACACCGAGTTTCTTGTCGATGACAAGTGTCTTTCGTCGTTTGAGACTCTAAAGCATTGTATTGTTGAGGTTCCTGTTCTCCAACCGCCTGATTGGTCTCTCCCATTCGAGATCATGATGGATGCCTCCGATTTTGCCGTGGGGGCTGTGTTGGGACAGAGGAGGGATGGAGTCCCATTTGCTATCCACTATGCTAGCCGCACCTTGGATTCCGCCTAGCGGAATTATACAGTCACAGAGAAGGAGATGCTAGCCATAGTGTTCGCCCTAGATAAGTTCAGATCATACATCATTGGATCTAGAGTGACTTTGTATACTGATCATACCGCCATCCGATACCTCATGGCAAAGAAGGATGCCAAGGCCAGACTGACTAGATGGATCCTTCTACTCCAGGAGTTCGACATTGAGATCAAGGATAAGCCTGGAGTCAAGAATGTGGTGGCGGATCATCTCTCCCGTTTAGAGCAGCCTGAGGAGTCTGAGCAGCTTGATCCCATTTGTGAGACCTTCCCAGATGAGGCAATCCTTGCTATCGCCTCTCTCCCGTGGTATGCCGACATTGTGAACTTTCTTGTTGCTAAGAAAGTCCCACAAGGTTGGCCCAGACAGAGGCTTGAGACCTTCCTCGTGAAGGCCAAGTCCTACCACTGGGAGGATCCCATCCTTTACCACGAAGGAGGGGATAGCATTTGGCGTAGGTGCATTCCTCAGGAGGAACACCATAGCATCCTCACTTACTGCCACAAGCTTGAGGCAGGAGGACATCATTCTGGGAGGAGAACGGCACAGAAAGTGCTCCAATCCGGCTTGTGGTGGCCTACCCTCTTCAAGGACTCTGATGAGTTCGTAAAGAGGTGTACTGACTGTCAGAGGATGGGCACTTGTGGACAGCGTGATATGATGCCGATGCAGCCCATTCACTTCTGTGAGGTTTTTAACGCATGGGGCATCGATTTCATGGGTCCATTCCCTAAGAGTCAGGGATTTGAGTACATTCTGTTGGCCGTTGACTATGTTAGTCGTTGGGTTGAGGCTATCCCCGCCCGAGCCGCTGATGCCAGGACAGTTTGCAGATTTCTGAGGAAGCACATCATCACGCGGTTCGGGGTACCTCGAGTATTGATTTCAGATGGGGGGTCTCATTTCATCAACGACCAAGTGAAGGCACTTGCTAGCGAGTTCGGCATAGACCATCGTATTGCCACACCTTACCATCCACAGACGAATGGTCTAGCCGAGGTGTCGAACAGGGAGATCAAGACTATTTTGCAGAAAGTCGTCCGCCCTGACCGAAAGGATTGGTCACAGCTTTTGGACTCGGTCTTGTGGGCATATAGGACGTCCTTAAAAACACCATTGGGTACATCTCCCTTTCGCCTCGTATATGGCAAGCCGTGCCATTTGCCTGTTGAGCTGAGACACAAGTCACTTTGGGCAGTCACAGATATTCTTTTAGATCCAGACAGTGTAGGAGACCAGAGGAGGGCAGCGTTAGCAGCCTTGGAGGATCTTAGAGATACCGCCTTCTCAAACAGCCTACATTATAAGGAGAGAGTGAAAGAGTGGCATGATTCTCATATCAGCCATAAGCATTTTGAGCCTGGACAGAGAGTATGGCTGTTTGATGCTAGGCTTCGTCTATTTCCAGGGAAGCTACAGAGCAAATGGAAGGGACCTTATCTTGTGAGAAAGGTACACGACAACGGTAGCATTGATATATCCGAGCTGTCTTCTGAGAGTACCTTTCGAGTGAACGGCCAGCGGCTCAAGCCATTTCTAGATCATGAGCCACGGGTCGTTGATGTTGCCCTTATTCACTTTGCGTGAGATGAGGGCTCTTGACTCACATCTATTGCATCTCACGCCTGATTATCACTGTTCTTCCGACCTATATAGATCCAGTTGTCCATATCACTCTATTCTTTACTCCCACATCCCTTTTCTCATCTTATGATTATGCTATACTTAGGGTGCACTTTACCCTAAGTATAGGGGGGATGTAGGACCTTCTGGTATTCTTTTCATTCTTTCTACCCCTGTTTTGTTGCCTATACTTAGGAATATTTGACCCTAAGTATAGGGGGGCAGACTCTGTACATCCTTCACTCGGATTTCCCTTCATGTATAGCTTGCTATACTTAGGATTATTTGATCCTAAGTATAGGGGGAAACCACCGAGTTCTCCTCATTCTATTCATTCATCTCTGTATCTAGCCATTCCTTTTCACTTCCCTTTACTAGCCACGAGTTATGTCTTCTTCATCGCTCTTGATCACTCTGAGGACATCGTTCGAGCTAAGTATAGGGGGGTGTGTATATATTTCATATATACTTTAGCCATAACTCGTACTTTGTGTGAGTGTGTTAATAAATAAAATGGCTAAAACCACTAAAAATCCATAAAATTAAAAAAAATTCCCTTGTATATAAGATTCATTTTGCACATACATAGCTAGTGTACGAAATTATTTTTGTAAAAATGTTTTCAAAAATCTTTTGTGTAAAGCTTGTGTAAATATTTTCTTATCAAAATTATGTATATAGTACAGAATTTTTCCAAAATGTTTTGAAAATCAAAAGTTTGCAAAAATCTTGTGTAAATGTGTGTAAATACTTTTGCAAAACTTGCATTTCATGCATTCATCCATTCATGATTTCAAAACATTTTGCAAAAAATTTGCATGATTGTGAATATTTGTAAATAGCATCTTTGTATATATGTGTATAGTTTTTCTTGGATCATAGTTGGCATTTAAACTAGCCTGGAATTAAATTGGGAAATGGAGCTTGATTAAGATCTTAATCCACCTAATTCTAAGAGGAACCTTATAGGGCTTAGGGTTAAGGCTTTTCAGGTCCATTGGGACTTAATTCTTTGAGTCCACTAGGCTATGAGCATATGTCATCTTGATGAGCCTAAGTAGAGCACGTAACAACACACGCATGACTCTTAGAGACAATGGCTTGACTTGCACCAGCACCTTACACATAGCTCTCCACGGATGAGGTGGTGAGGAGGCAGTTTCCTTTGGCTTGGGGTAGCATATGAGGGTAGTACTTCTAGGCGGAACCTCTCTTCTTCTTCTAGTGAAGGAAGTGCGCTCAACTTGGTCTAGTGGTGATGAAGGCTAAAGATAGAAGCCGTGGGTTGCAATAAAGCTTCAAAAGAGGGATAGTCTACTGGCTCAAGAGGAAAAACTCCTTGTATATATGTTGCACCATGTAGATATGTTGTACAGTTGCACACGAAAAAAAAGGTGCAAAAACAAAAGAACTCCAAAAAAGTGGTGGGTCGGATTGAAAATTTAATAACCCCACCAGAGTGTATATAGTCAAATAAAGCAAAAGCATATGGTATCCATGTTACATCTCATGAAGCTTGCAGCGGGAGACTTAGATACACTGGTTAGGCTCCCAGGGATACGTGGCTACACTGGCCATGGTCCATTCTTCATCTTCTTCCCCCTCTTCTTGAGCCGGTTGCACTTGAACTTAGAAGGGAATACCTAGCTTCTCGAGGAAAGAGTTGCTAGACCGAGGCATTAGAGTTACCAGGTTGGGGGAGGTTGTTTCTTTGTTACTTCTGAGTTGGGGAGCTACATATCACTTACACTGCATGGAAAGATTCATGGTCATTAGAGTTTGTGTATGTAGACTTGTTCTGATCTGGTTTATTGAGGAGTCTTGTCCATAGATTGGTGGAACTTAGAGGTTGTTGAGTTTTAAGCTTAAGTCCAAATAAGGTTCCGACACATTAATAATCCAAAGATCTGATCGAGCTCCATATTTCAATTTAATGAAGGCAAGTTTAATAATCAGCCTTAATCCATGTGCATTCTCCTCTTTTTCTTTTTCTTTCTTTCTTTTTCACTTCTTTTTCAAATAAGTGTTTGCTAAGGGACTAGCAAAGTTAAGTATAGGGGGTGATGAATACCCATTCATCACTCTTTATTCTTATATTTTAGCTACAAAAACCTTCGCAAATGCATGTAGATATATGTAAATACAAATAATTATCAAAAGCATGCATTGTGTAAAAACTAATAATTAGCATGTTTTTGTGCAAAAATAAAAGAATAAAGATTAAAAAGAAAAAGAGGAAATATTTAGAATAAATATTGAGCAACCTAACCCAAGGGAGGGCTCAGCATGGGCCCGACCGCATAAAAGCCAAAGTAGAGGGAGATAGGGGCTCATTCGTATAAATAGACCTGTAAATAAATAAATGTATTTTCCTCTAAAAATAGAATAAAATGTCTTGTATATATTGTATACATATTTATAATTATAAAAATCAAAACAAAAATAGAAAAATTAAAAAGAAAACAAAAACATCCTTTTGTACATATTCATCATGTACATACAACCACTCCTATATTTATTTCACCATATAAATAAATAAATAAAAATTCCAAAAATTTTGTAAATATTCTATCTTTTATGTTGTAAATAAATAAAATAAAAACCATTAAAACAAAAAAACGAAATAAAAAGAACAAAATTAAAAACCAAAAAAAATAATATTGTAAAAATACCATGTACATAGATGTATATACCTATTTATTTCACCCTTGTATATAAATAATAAAAATAAAATAAAAATACCTTTTTACTCCTAATTTTATGTTATAAATAAATAAAATTTAAAATGGGAATAAAAATGTATAAAAATAACAAATTTAAAATCAAAAATTAAAAAGGCATATTGTGTAAATATCTATATATAGCATAAAGTGTACATACCCTATTTTTATTTTGAAAAATTAATTAAAAATCACCAAAAAATAGAAAAAATTAAAACAAAAATATTTCATGTTTTAAGTTTTTAATAAATCGGCCATTTGCTATTTTTAATTCAATTTCTAAACATTTTCCACGTGGCTGCTTCTCGTTGGTCCACGGGGGAATGTTGACCCCCCGGTCAACTCCCCCTGTGGACCACTTTCCACGGATCCATTTCACGGACCCAACTTCTCCCGCTTATTCCATCCAGACCCGATCACCATTCCGCCAAACTCAAGGTCCTAATCACTCTCCTACGGTCCGGGAACCTCGCCCGATCTTCAGCCTAGGGATCCGTGCTCAATCGAGCCAGACCCCAGCCCTTCTTCCCGGACCTCCCACCATATAAGAGCCGAGCTACGCCACCTATTTTCTCATCTTTGGCTCCCCACCTTGCAATCCCGTGACCTCCACCGCCTCCTCCACCGCCTTCCCAGAGGTGACAGCTCTCCGTCGGCGGTGTTGTAGAGAGGAGAGGGTGCCCGGACCACTGATCCGGCGTCCTAGCGCCGCCGTGCTCCGCCCAAAGCAGGAGCTCGAGCCTCGGGCCACGACGTCCCGCGAGGCAACGACCCAGAGCACCCCCAGCTCGCCCACAGTCGATTCCTCCATCCAGGTAGCTTTAGTTCTCTCCCTTGTTCTTTAATTTCTAGTTTGCCCCAAATCTCGTCGTCGTCGACCATCATCGATTCCGGCCACCCCCACCTTCCATTCGATCATCGGACCGCACCATCACACTCGCCTTCTTCCCACGCACGTTCTACGCCCTTCCATTCAACCCACCTCGCACAGGAGCTGGGGATTCGAGCTCCACCGTCTACCCCTCGTCGGAGCTCGACCGCCCCACCTCACCGACCACCGTCACCCCTCCTAATGGGGTCGAGGCACTTTGCCCTCGACCCGCGAGTCTACTGGTGTACTTTGCAGCAACATCCGAGCCCATCTGAGGGCTTGGACCATTTGGAGCAGCAGCTTGAGCTCCGCCGGCTCCGCCTGAGCTCCTTGGAGCTTCGTTGGGCCATCAGAGACCACCAGTCGACGCGAAAGCCCACAGAGCTTCTTCTCCGACCATCAGAGCCCCGCGAGGAGGCCGGGAGTGCACGCAGCGGGTCGGCGAAGGTCGCCGGCCATCAGTTCTTCCTCGACCTTCAGACACCGTTGGATCGTCCTCCAGCTCCAGATTCCATCTGAGCCATCCATTTCAGGAGCGTCAGCACCGCACGATCGTGAGGAGAGTCGATCTAGACCGTTCGATCCGGACGAAGAAGCACCACCTGTTCCCGACCGTCAGATCAGCGACGTGGCAGCTTCCCAGCCGTTCGATCGCACCGAGGGCTTCCTTTGCTGCGAGCCACCAGTCCTCCACCGCTCGATCCACCACGTGGCAGCCATCTGTCCCTCGGATATAATAAAGGGGTAATTGTTCTTAGGCCCCTCTGTTTCCTTTATTTCGTGTTTAGTCCTGTAAATACCATAGTACGTTTTTTTATTCTGGTACTTTTGCACTTCGGACCCTGTCTTGTTTGCTATTTGCATATATACCCCTACTTGTAGTGTGTCACGTGCATCGACGCGTATTTTGTCTGGGATATTTGCATTGATGTCCTTGTAGTTCTGGGATGTTATTCAATGAATGAAAACTTTTAGAGAATTGCATTTATGCCCCTGTGCGTGATTTTTTGGAGCATGTGCGTTTATTAGTGGGTAAATTACACTAAGGTCCCTAGGCTTTTAATACTTGTTATTATTTAGCCCAGAAACTTTATTTCTTTGCAATTAGGTCCCTGTGTGCCCCAGACACGCGCCTCGCGCATGACTTCATGGGATTTTTGCACCGGACCCCCTGGAACTTTTGGTATTTACGTACAGGTCCCTGTGCATTATACCTTGGTTTTGATTTTGAATAAAATATCAAACTCACTTCAAATTCAATGAAAATTGGAAACGTGGCTCCTGCCATGTTGTAAAATTTTCTAGAATTTTTGGGGACATTTTTTATTCCATTTACTATTTTTACAAATTCAAAAACACGCATTTGCTTTAATATCTGACTTAAAAATTCACAAAAAATATTAAAACTCATCTAAAAATTATAAAAAAAATAGCTACTGTGTGTTTTGTCTTGTTTGATTTTCTGACCAATTTTGGTCATTTTCATTATATAAAACTCATAAAAATTGAAAAAACACTACAAACTTTATAAAAATTGTAATAAATAATATAAAAATACAAAAATAATAATTTTGGTGCCTTAATTTTCCTTAGACTTTCTAGTTTATAGGAAAATTACCTCCAGGAGCTAAATAGGCCCTTTTGCATTTTAAATTGGCCTTTTACTCCTGACTGGACAGCACCTTCATTTCCTTGCCTTGTTTTATTTTTAGAAAATTAAATAAAAATCATAAAAGTACCAAAAATTAACCAAAAACAGTAAAATCATAAAATACATAAAAACACTTTTATTTGAATTTTTGAGTAATTTTTGATGCATTAAATAATTTCTTGAAGTTGGTTGTTTCCCTTATTTTCTTATTTTCCTTATTAACCAAAAATCCAAAAAAAAAGAATATATAAAAATTAAAAATCCACCAAAAATAGTTTCCTTTTATTTTTCGATATTTTCGACTACTTCGTAGGCCGTAAGGCCATCACGTGCTCCCTGAGTCCGACCCTGGTCGTTATACCAGGCTAATCTAATAGCCAGGACCGCTATTGTGTTTATTGGATTTTTCTCTGATTTTGGTGGTCTGAACCTCAATTTTCTTGATTGACCGATTGACTGCTCGAGCGACTGAGGTCGCAACGACCTTCGCTCTATTTCTTTATCTACCCTTAGTTGTTCGGGTGATTTTTCGTGTCATCATTCATCAACCTATTGGTCTGCCAAATGTTCATATCAGACATATAGTAACACATCTGTCTGCGGTCATAGGATGTCTGCCTATATCATGACAGCATATGATATAGGACTTTGGTTATCTCGATCTCGTTAAGTCAACCATTTGACCTAACTAATCTGACACCTCCGAATCTCTATTCCTATGCAGAGGACCTGCATCAAGAGGTTGGTTAGATATCAGCCTAACTAAGAAAGGATTGCCATCTCCTACTCAAGTTGGAGATCATCTTTTAACAATCATTTGACGGTGCTTAATGAGTCCTCAATCTAGCCCTTTAGATATTCATCCAAGCACCAGCCTCTATGATTCAATAGTTGAATCAACAGTTGTATGATTATTAAGATGTCTATGATACATAACCCTAATTGTACTAAGGGACCTATTATGCAAATTATTTATTCTTCATTTCAGATCTGGGAATGATATTTGCAATCATATTTATTGCATAATGGCTCGTCGTGAGCTTGCATGTCCAACAGTGCGAACCGAGAAGGATCTGTGTTTCCGTAGGGATCCGCGAGGATCTTGGATCCAAGGGGAAGGTGCGGGCGAAGAATCGGAGCATGGGCACGCATGATCCGCCCTAGGAAATTTCGAGAAGACGATCCAGTGAAGAGGTCGGGTCGGGTCAAGCTCGGGAAGAGGGGGTTGACCGAGGTCAACCTCCTGACGTGGACCAATTAGAAATTAGGATTTACAAAAATATTTACAAATTGAATAAAAACTAGTAAATGACCTTAAATCAAAAAGTGTATAAAATGAAAAATGTTTGTTATTTTTCAAATTATTTTTCTATGATTTTTATTTATTTTTTTGAAAAATGAATTATGGTATGTACAGTATGTTGTAGTATATACAGGTATAAAATACCTATGTATTTTGTAGGTTTATTTTTATTTTCTTATTTTTATGTAAATACCCCAAATTTACATTTTATTTATAACATAATATTTGGGACATAAAATAATTTTTAATATTTTTTTATTTGTTATTTACAAGTAAAAAATAAATAGGTAGCGATACATATATACATGTACTATATACAAGATGAGAGAGAGAGAGAGAATTTTATTCCATTTTTATAATTTTTGTTTTGATTTTAGAAATATATATGTGGATATAAAAACCCCTTTTTAATTTTGTAGAAATAAATTATATACATATAGGTGATAAATATCCTCAAGGTAGAGTGGCCCTATCTCTCTCTACTTATTTTATTTGACGATCAGGCCCATGCTGGACCCTCTCTCGGGTTCAGGTCACTCAATATTTATTCTAAATATTTCCTTATTTTTGTTCTATTCTTTATTCTTTTATTTTTGTACAAATACATGTTAATTATTAGATATTAACAAATTCATGCTTATTGATAATTTATTATATTTACAACTATTTACATGTTGCTTTGCCAAGATATTTAGCTAAAATAAAAGAATAAAGAGTGATGAATGAGGATTCATCACTCGCCCAAGTCTTTCATCTAAACAATCCTCATCGAGCTTGACGAGAATCCCATCACAAGTAGGCCCATCATCTCTGCTATAAAATATCTTCTCTGAGTTCCATTTTGAGTTTAATCCCTCTGAAATGCATTGTAACCCCTTGAGAACCATCCTAGGTGCGAGCTCTTTGTGATAGGAAGAGATTCCACTAATTTTTAGGTGAGGAGAACTAATTTTGAGGTGATTCACGTCATCTCTAGCGAAGCTCCACCATGAGGTTCAGCCCCATATTTCTTTGGCAGGTGATGAGCAGGAAATTGTGTGGGTTTTTAATTAATTAAAATAATGTGAAAAGAGATCAAGTAAAATGTGTGTCGTTGTGTCCCAAATAGTCCCTAAATCAATCAAAAACTAATTATCCTAAGAAGAGAATAACATGATGCTTATTTATATGGAATAGCTCACAGGGACAAACACAAGGAGCAAAGATTTTTAGTTTTGTTTTCTGATTTTTAGTTTTTTAATTGATTTTACGGATTTTTAAAGAGTTTTATATTCTGTTAATTAATTTTTAAATGTTATGTAATTTTCATATTTTCTAATTTTTATTTTTAGTTTATTTTTATTTTGTAAATTTTAAATTTTCAAGAATCAGTTTTAAAAAGCAAGATATAAACAAAATGATATAGAGGTTTATTGTGTTTCCAAATTATGTCAAAAATGCTCAAAATGCCAAAAAATTTATTTTTGTGTTTTATAGATTTTTTTACTATTTTTAGTGCTTTTTTGTTTTTTTATAATTTAATGGATTTTTTCAGATTTAAATAGAATTTAATCTTTAAAAGGGAAACAAGCTACGGTTTTTGGATTTTAAAACAGAAAATAGGTGAACTAAATCTAGAAACTACTTTTATATAGAAGAGATTTTGTTAAGCTTTAAAACATGTCAATTTACGTATATGATTTTCTGTGGTTTAATATGAATTTTACAAGTTTTTTGTATTTTTCAATTTAATGTTTTTATTTATTTTTTTAATTTATTTTGTACTATTGAAAAAACCAATAAAACTTAACTAGTGTAATTTTATAATTTTTTAAAATTATATTCGTTTTTTGAATTTTTATGTGTGAACAGAGAAAATAATGTTGTTTTTGTATTTAAAAATAACAAATAAATGAAATTTTGAAAACAAAAATTATTGGTAAAACAATTAATCAGAGACTTAATGTGATGTTTTGGGGTTTTATGTAATTATTTAATGAATTAATAAAAGAAACTGATAGAGACATTAAAAGCATCATATACTGGATTAAAATGTAATTTACAAAATAATTTAAACTAATTATAATAAGTAATTAAACACAGGGCCATCTATGCAACTAATCCAAACAAGCACGTAACATGTGATCTGCTCAGTCAGAGACTAAAATGCAATTTATAAAATTATCAGCTTGAATAATAACAACAGAACATCTGGGATTTTATTGCAAATTCAACAAATAGCACGTGACGACGCATGTGAGTCCACAATTGAAGGATTAAAAAGCAATTTACAAAAATAGTCATGGTTATAATGCAATTATTCAACCATATATACATGGCATGTAACCGAATATGATTTACTTGCAACTAATGAAACTAAAATTGGGTAAAGGTGCCAATTTCACCAAGACATATGTAGGGAACGTGATGATCAGGCAGTTGAAATCCACACCTTTCCGATCGAATGATGCACTTTTGGGCGCATCGATCGTCAGGATAAAATATGGAGCTCCTCTTTACGATCGAACTGTTTCTGAAAGCTTTGAAAGAATACTCGTGAAGGATGTTGGAGATGAGTTTCAATCAATCCAATCTGCCTCGATGGAGCTTGATTCGAGTATAGAAGCTCTCGATCGACTCTAAATATGACTCCGCATCGGTTGAATGTCGTCTCAAGCTCCAGATCTCACTAATCGGAGATCTGGTACTCTATCTCGACATGTGTGCTTCTCTTGGATCTCCGAGTCTTAATATGGATCCAGAATGATGTTCAAAACTACGTGCACAAATTTCTAAGGCTCGAAGAATGAATCCCGCGTCTAGATGATTGTTATTCAAAACTAGAAATCGAAGGTAGATGGTTGGAGATCCTCAAGCGAGATGGGGGAAGGAGGATCGAACTCAGATCTGATCTAATTTGAGGTGAGGGGTCACGGGTCGATATATGGAGGAGCAAAATTGGTGCGAGATGGAATAACAATAATCAAAGTACAGAAATTGGATGAGATTGACCTGCGATCAAGCAGATCCGAGGTAAGATGTGACTTGCTGAAATGGATATGAAAATGAATCGAAAATGAATTTCACTAGAAATTAATGACATATAATGATACATGTAATGATTAGAGTTGAATCGAAGATGGAATTAAGGAGTCCTTGCCTTGATTCAATAGTGGAATGAGGTTGCTTGTGGTAGAGGAGCTTTGGCCAGTAGTGGATCACGATTGCCTCCTTTGATCCATCACTCTAGCCCGATGCTTCAGCTTCATATCATGAAGCTCTAGCTCCACGAGAAATATTAGTTTGAAACCAGAGGTTGAAGATATAACCACTGGGTGAGGAGGCACTTGTAGATTATTTATAGGAAGAGGAAGATGAAAATTTGAATCACAGTTGTCACACAAACTGAGGTGAATCTGTGCAAGAAAGGTAGCGGGCATGGATTTCAGATCCACAAACTTTAATCGAGGAAAGAAAATGGATGAAATAGATAAAGGAGTCGATCGGGGTAAATGGGTGAAGAGTCGAACTCATGTAATGAAACAGGTCGATGGGTGAGAAATGTGGAGTTGACCCGGGTCAGCATATCAGGGTCCAACCAATATGAGAATGGTCCGAATGGGGATAAAATATGCAAGATAGAGAATAGCAAAATAAAATAGAGAACAACTTTAATTAAAATTTATCAAAATAAAATTTTTTATAATTTAATAAACTATTTTTTGTGATTTTTAATAAATTAACTAAATTAATTTATAAGGTTAAATTATTTAAATACATGTATTTACATATATGAATACCTATATATTAGACGTGCTTATGTTTTAACTATTTGTTTATACAAAATGCATCTTATTTTATGTTTTATTTATTTACATAATAATTAGAGGATTATAAATATATATTATTTTTATCAACTTTATTTATTGATTAAATAAATAGAGTTATGTACAATACAGGTACATTATACTTATAAATATAATTATTTTGTATTCTTTTTAATTTTTTATTTTTATTTGTAATTTATATGCATGATATAAATATGTAAAAAATAATAAAATAACAAAAATATAATATGTCCAAAATATGAAGAGAAAATATGGGTACAATGACACCCAGAAAAGATTATTTTCACATCTTAACTCCAAATTTTATGAAATCACTTTCATTTTAAAGCTTATTTTATTTTGAACACAACGAAATTAGTTTGAGTGGTTTTGAGTTCATATGGACTAGCTACTGATTTTTCGATTCTGGATTTACAGCTTTTTTTAAGTGTGTCCCTTTTATTATGTACATGATTTTTTGCAAATATTTTTATTATTTAAAACACATTTATGTACAAGTTTCATGAAGAAAAGATTTTTATTTGAGATTGAATTAATAATAAATTAATTAATTAAGGATATTTACATAAAGAATGAGATGAATATGTACAACATTAACTTTGTTTATCTGAGATTTTTATAATTTAATGACCCTATCTCTCCCTACTTTATTCCTTATCGGCTAGGTCAATGCTTGACCAGGTTCAAGGTTTCGGATCAGTTTGTATCTATTACATATATACAACCTTCTTTTTATTTATTTTTATTTTCTTCTTTATTCTTTTATTTTATGGTATAAATAAGTGCTCAATATACAATATTAATAAATGATGGTAGATTGTTAGTTAATGAGAATTAGTGTTATCTGCATGCGTTTTACTAAGGATTATAAGCCAAAATGAAAGAATAAAGATGATGAATTGGTGATTCATCATTCCCCTATACTTTACCTTTTCTAGTCCCTTAGCAAACACTAATTCTAAGAATAAATGAAAGATAAAAATAAGAAAAGGAAAAGAAAGAACTTAGAACAATTTTGATTTTTAAACTATTCTTCATAAAATAAAAATATGTAGCTCAGTCGGACCTTTGGATTATTAGTTTTTCGGAACCTTATTGGGAATAAGATTTAAGATTCAACAACCTTTAAGTTCCAAAAGTCTTTATTCAGTTCGCCTCATCAGTCAGGTTAGAACAAGTCTTCATACACAACTCTTATGACTATGATTCTTGCTTGTACTGTGAATCTGAAATATACCCACATCTGAAATGACAAAGGACAATATTCTCTAGCAAGGTGACCCGAATTCCCTAGTCTAGCTACTCTTTCCTCGAGGAGCAGGGTATTTTCTTCTGAGTTCATGTACGTGTTGTGTACACAATTGAAAGAGCAAAGAAGATAGAAGAATGAGAAAAGAAATGGAGTGTGACCAGTGTAGTCACATCTTCTGTGAAGCTTGGCCAATTTAGCCAGGTTTCCACCAAGATATATAAGATCTCTGAAGCTTAGACCATGAAGGTCATGAATATATTTGGTGTTCGGCTTCCTTATGGTAGAAAATATTGTTGTACTGCATTGATCTTTTTTGCCCCAATGGATATAGAATTTTTTTCACCCATGTTTTGAGATTGAAAAATTGTGTCAGTTGACCATCCCTCGTGTGAAGCTTTATTTCAACCTACAACATCTCATCTTTAGATGTTCATGCCACTAGACTAGGTTGCGCAGTATTGGCTACTGATTTTGACTACGTATGTTTCTATTCACATACGTCTCAAGCTACTGGATTCTATCCCTCGCCACCTCGTCTGTGTTGAGTTGTGTGCAAGGTGCTTGTCTAAGTTAGGCCACTATCTAAAAGATTCATGCTTGTGTCTTGAAATATTCTACTAAGACTAATCAATATGACATGTGAACATTCTCTTATGGACTCAAAGAATTAAGTTCCTCGACTTGAAAAGTCTCAATTCCACTTCCAAAAAGGTTTCGCTGAAATTTAGTGGATTTAGGTTTTAATTGAGCTCCATTCTTCAGGTGATATTCTACACTAGTTTAATTAGCAACATCATTATAAAAAATACAAATGTAAAAGCAATCATTTTTATTTGAAGTTAATTTCTGATTTCAGCATGTTATGTGGGTTTAGAGAGCTTTGCAAACTTTTATGAATTTTAAACTTTATAAAGTTTTATGTATTTTTGAAAGAGCTACTTAATTCAATGTTTTACACATACGAACAATGATTATATACATATTTACAAAGGATTTTATACAAACTTATATACAAAAAATATACAACTTTTAAAAAAATTTCTATTTATAAAAGAAATTAATTACAAATTTTAGGAACAATTTTAACAAAAGGATTTTATTTGCAAATTTAAAATATGACTTTTATTGATGGATTTTATTTACGAACGAATTTTATACACATAAATTACAAGTAATTATGACTTTTACATACACAAGTTTTACAGCAAGTTTATATACATGTTTTACATAGCATAATTTATATACATGTTTGGAAAATAATTTTAAAAAGCAAGTTTACAAAAGGTTTTTACAGACAATTTAAAAAACCTTTTGAAAACATTTTACAAAAGTTTTACAAAGTTTCTACTAACCATTTTACAAAAACTTTTTTACAAACTATTTTACAAATATTTTTACAAATAAAATTTTTAAAACATTTATTTCAAAAAATTTATAGAACTTTACAAAATAATAATTTTATGCAGAAATAATTTATAAAATATTTTAAAAGCAAAATATTTTACAAATCTTTTACAACAATTTTTACAAGAAATAATTTTACAAAGGTTTTACAAAAGCTTTTACAAAAGAATTTTAAGAATTTTACAAATTGTTTACAAAATAATTTTCCAAAGAATTTTTATAAACACTTTACAAATAATTTTACAAAATATTTTTATTCCATTTTATAAATATGAGCCATAATACTAAAACATAATAAAGTACGAGTTATGGCTAAAGTATATATACAATATATATGACATCCCCTATACTTAGCTCGAACTATGTCCTCATTGTGACAAAGAAGCGGCAAAGGAAGATATAAATCATTCTAAGTATATAAAAGTAAAAAGAATCTTGTACTACAATGACTCAAAGAATAAAGAATTTAATGAATAGAAGTCGGTCATCCCCCTATAGTTAGTATCAAATAACCCTAAGTATAGAAGACAATACAAACATTAATAATCGAGGAAGAAAATGTACAAACTCAATGATTCTACTTGTACCCCTCTATAATTAGGATAAAATATCCCCAAGTATAGATGAGAATATCAACAGTTGAGGGACAAGCGAGAGAACAAACAAGAAATGAAAGAACATATATTACCTCCCCTATACTTAGGGTCAAATTTCCCTAAGTATAAGCAACAAAAACTGAGGTGATAAAACAAAATGAAGAAATCGATGTCCACACCCCCTATACATAGGATAAAGTACATCTTATGTATAGTAAAATCCTAAAGGAGACTTAGAGTGTAATGCAAAAAAATGAAAGAATTAAAGAATTAAAAGAAAACATGTATGCACAATAGGGGAGGACAGGAGTAACTGAGGTATGAGATGTAGACTGTGAACAATGAAGAACACATCTCATAAAAAATAATCAAGGTAACCTCAACGATGAGTGGCTCATGACCAAGAAAATGTTTCAAACACTGACCATTCACTCAAAAGGTGGATTCAGAAGACAACTCAGAAATGTTGATGTTGTCGGTGTTGTACACCTTTATGACTTAAAACATGCCTTTCCACTTGCTTTGTATTTTCCCTAGAAATACCTATAGTGTTGCATCGAATATCCATACTTTCTGGTTTTACAAAAACAACTTATGACTGATGTGTGAATCATACCATTCTTTCGCTTTGTCCATGTAATGTAGGCCACTCGAGAAGTTAACGTCTTGTAATTCCTTCAGGGCTGCCAACTCCGCTTTTCTTTGATCTCCTACATTCTTTGGATCCTAAAAATTCTTTGTTAGTGCCCACCATGACTTGTGCTTGATCTCAACAGGTAAATGGCATGGCTTGCCATAAATGAGTCAAAAGGGAGATACCCAAAGGAGTTTTGAAGGATGCAAGCTCAAATACCTGACTTCAAAAGCTGGGACCAATTCTTTCGGTTAGGGCGGACAGCCTTTTGATTTGAAACTTTAGAAAGACCATTTATCTGTGGATGCTATGGACTAGACACCCTATTATCTATACCAAACTCGTTAACAAGTGCTCTTATCTTGTCATTGATAATGACTATACCCATCTTAGATCATAACTCAAGGAACCCTGAACCATGAAATGATATGATTCCTAAGGAACTTGCAAATCATGTTTACATCAGCGACTTGGGCAGAAATAGACTCAACCCAATGACCATCATAATCAATGGCCAACAGAATTTACTCAAATCTCTAACTGTTAGGGAATGGTACCATAAAATCAGTGCCCCATGTGTCAAAAACCTCACAAAAATGAATGGGTTGCATCAACATCATGCCTTTATGTCCATAGGTTCCCATCCTCTGATAGCTATTGCAGTGATTAACAACTATATCGGCATCCTTGATGAGAGTAGGCCATCAAATACCTTATTGAAGCACTTTCTCTATCATCCTTGATGAGCGGTCGGGCGCTCGAGGCTAAGTGATATAAAAGGTCGTTGCGACCTCAATCACCCTATCGGACTCAACAACAAAATATAGACCACATAAACCAAACAATCAAGAACAAAAATCCAACGTAAGCAATCTCCGCTATTTATTTAACCTGGTATAGAGACCAAGGTCGAACAGAAGGAGCACAGAAATGTATGAAGTAGTCGAGATCAGAACATGAAATACAGTTTTTGTTTAATTTTGATTTTTGCAAATTTTTATATTTTTAGAGAGCAAGCAAAAAGATAATAAGAACACTAAGGCACAAGGAATTCTTCACAATTTTTATTGAGACTAAAAATATACAAAATTTACTAATAAAAATATTTTTTCTTTTTCATAAATGCAGATGTTTTTGGTGATTTTATGAGCTTTTTCTGATTTTTATATGATTTTATAAAAATGAAACAAACACAAAACAGGAAGACAATATACAGCATGGACAATAAGGCAATTTTAGAATATCAAAAGTGCCGAAACATCCTTGTTGTGATTTTTATTATAGAGTAAATACAAAGATCTAACTACAGCAATTGAAATCCCATTATTTTATTTTTGTAGAAATTTTAATGATTTTATAAGATTTTTATTTTTTGTGATTTTTAGGATTTTATAAAAGATAATGCCACAAAACCTATAATGTAATGAATACACACTAAAATAAATACCCATAAATGTTTATAGGTCTTTTTAGGCTATTTTATATTTTTTGGTATTTTAGAAAATTGCCAGACACATTTTTAAGGGTTTTTTATTTTTCAAAAATATCAAATAAAATTAAATCAAGTCACAAAAACTATTAAAAATATTACACATTAGCAGGAGCTAACAATAATTTTTGTGGAATTTTTGGAGTCAATTTATTAATTATTTGGTTAAAAACAAGAGACACATGTTGTAGGGACCTATTTGCAATTATCCAAAAGTTCTCGGGGCAAATAATAACGCATACAGAAAGTCCAGGGGCACTAGTTCAAAAAGTCCACAAAATAAACTTACATGCTCAAATCACCACGCACAGGGGCATAAAAGCAAATATCGGAAATATTCTATTCAAACATTAACCATCAGCAAGTGCAGGACATAGTGTGCAAATAACCCACAAAAGCACATAAGCGCGCACGTATGCTCGGACTCGAAGGACTAAAATGCAAATACCGGAAACCTAAGCGGCTAATCAGCAAAAAATTTAAACTACAACTTTATTTAATAGACTAAGACATAAAACATAAAAATTATAGGGAAAATAGTGCAATATACCCTCGTAGGGTGCGTGCGAAGCACGTAGGGGACGTGTGCGTGCTCGGGTGGAATTGTGGATGTGTGGTGTGGATCTTCTATTGTGTCAGATCTGGCGCCCCAGAGAATGTCGGCTACATGGGTCTTAGATGCGTCACGGCATCAGGTCCAACAGCCCAAAGGCTGCTCCGGTTGGTGGCTCTGATCAAATCTGTCAAAAGTGGGTTGATCCAACAGTAGAGAGCAAATCTGGAAAAGCAAGACCCCGACGAGCTTCACCAGAGTCTCGGATGGGATCCTCAACTCTGATGGTCGATCGGAAGGGTCCGGTAAGGTCGTGGAAGGCTTCAGCATCGAATGAATGGGTCTGATGGAGAAGCTATCGGTCGGATGTGTGTGGTAGTGGAGATGGACCTGAAGCAGCTCTGGTGGACCCTATGAAGGCATGAACTGGGATCCCCTTTTGCGTTAGCACCTGCGAAGGCAAGCTGGACTCTGGGCGAAGCTTCAGTCGGGGTAATTGGAGCATGAAAGGAAAGAAGAGAGGGGTAGGTGGAGTTCGATCTCCGACGAAGGTGGTAGAGGAGATCTGGGCCTCAATCTCGACCTAACGGTCGATCCTAAGGGTGATCAGGTTGTGGTTCAAGGTGGAGGGTGATAACGGAGAGTCGATCGGAACGGGTGGATGCGACTGATGGGGCTTCGACCAGCTGATCGGAGCAAATGATCGTGCAACGGAGAGAAGATGGAACGAATGGATCAAACAATGAAATGAAGGAAATATGAGGGGTACTTGAAGTTCTAGATGGACTCTGGAGCTTCAGGAGAAGGTGACAAGCGAGGTTGTGGCCTCGACCAAGCTGTGGAAGGATGGGAGGCTTGTTGCGGCGGTACGCGTCGGCCACGAGGCTGAGCTATGTCTCCTGGCCACCAAACTTCACTCTGAGGGGCTCCTCCAGTAGATGTCACTCTACCTAAGGTCTCTAAGTTGGAAGAAGTGGCGAGGAATGAGCTAGGTCTTTGTGGAGGCGGAAGAGATGCTATATAGGCAGCTCAAGGGTCTGGAAGGATCGGCAAAAAGCACAAGACCCGAGAGCGATTCGGGTCATCCAAGGAATCTGCTAGGATCACGGAGGTCCGACGAATAAAGGTTCCAAGAATTGAGGAGAGAGAAGCTCGGATTTGGGCTGGAAAATAGGAGAAAAGACTCCGGCGAAGGGTTTTTAACACGACCCGAGCTAGGAGGGGGCGTTGAACGGGGTCAACAAACCCGCCTAGACCAATCAGAAAATAAGAATTTACATAATACTTACAAATTCAATAAAAATAATAAATTATTTTAAATTAAAATGTTTTCACAATAAGAAATGTTTGTTATTTTTCAAGGAATTTTCCTATGATTTTTAATTATTTTTACGAAAAATAATTTAGGGTATATACAGTATATAGTAGTATATACGGGTCTACTATACCTAAGTATTTTGTACAATTATTTTTATTTTGTTATTTTTACAAAAAAAATCCTAATTTGCATTTTATTTATTTACAATATATTTTTAGGGGTCTAAAATAATTTTTATTTTATTTTTATTATTTCTTTATAGGTATCTAATAAATAGGGAGTGAAGCATATCTACATGTATTTCGTACAAGTGAGAGAGGATTTTATTCTAATTTTTATTTTATTTTTCTAATTTTTGTTTTATTTTTAGGACTATATTCAAGGAGGTAAAAAGAAAATTTTATTTTTATTTTATCCAAAAATCATTACTTACATATTTAAATGATATATACAATATAGAGTGGACCCTATCTCTCTCTACTTATTTTGTTTGGCGATTAGGTCAAGGCTTGACCTTCTCTTTGGGTTCGAATCACTCTGTATTTATCCTATATACCTCCTTCCTTTTTCTTCTTCTTTATTCTTTTATTTTTGCACAAATACTTGCTAATTATGTGGTATTAACAAATGCATGTTGAATGCTAACTTATTGTATTTACACTTATCTGCATGATACTTTGCCAAGATAAATAGCTAAAATAAAAGAATAAAGAGTGAGAATCAGGGATTCATCACCCCCCTATACTTTACCTTTGTTAGTCCCTTAATAAACACTTATTTGACAAAGAAGTGAAAAAGAAAAAGGAAAGAAAAAGAAGGAGAATCAAAGTTGATTATTAAACTTGTCTTCGTTGAATTGAAGTATTATTAGTTTGTGGGAAACATATTTGGATCTAGGTTTAAGATTCAACAGCCTCTAAGTTCCACCAATCTATGGTCAGGACTCCTTGATAATCCACATCAGAACAAGTCTACATACACAAACTCTAATGACCATGAATCTTTTCTTGTACGGTATAAGTGATGTGTAGCTCCCCACCTCAGAAATGACAAAGAAATAGCCCCCCTCAACAAGGTAACTCTAATGCCCTAGTCCGCAGCTCTTTCCTCGAGGAGCGGGGTATTCCCTTCTAAGTTCAAGTTCAACCGGCTCAAGGAGCGAGTATTCCCTTCTAAGTTCAAGTTTAACCATGTATCCCTGGGAGTCTAACCAGGGAGAATGGACAATGACCAGTGTAGCCATGTATCCTTGGGAGCCTAACCAGCGTAGCTAAGTCTCCTGCTGCAAGCTTCTTCAGATGAGAAGATGTAACACAAGCTTTACTTTATTTGACTATATACACTCCGGCAGGTGTTTTATTTTCCATCAGACCTACCACTTTTTTGGAGTTTTGCTTTCTTTTGCACATTTTTTACAACATATCTACATGGTGCAGCATATATACATAAGGATTGTTCCCTCTTGAGCCAGTAGACTATCCCTCTTTTGAAGCATTATTGCAACCAACAACTCATATCTTTATACCTCAACACCGCCAGACCAAGTTGAGGCACACTTCCTTCCCTAAAGGAAGACGAGAGGTTCCGCCTAGAAGTACTACCCTCGTATGCTACCCCAAGCCAAAGGAAACTGTCTCCTCACCATCTCATCTGTAGAGAGCTATGTGTAAGGTGTTGGTGCAAGTAAATCCATTGTTTGTGAGAGTCATGTGTGCATTGTTAAGAATTCTACTTAGTCTCATCAAGATGACGTGTTATCATAGCCTAGTGGACCCAAATAATTAAGTCACTAATGGACCTGAACAATCTTAGCCCCAAATCCTATAAGGTTCCTCTTAGAATTAGGTGGATTAAGGTCTTAACCAAGTTCCATTTTCCAATTTAATTCCAGAATGGTTTAAATGTCAACTATGATTCAGAAAAATGTACAAATATTTACAAAAATCTTTTTATGAAAAGTTTTTGAAAATGTGCAAAATTTTTGAAAATATTTGAATGCATGCATGAATGCAGAAGTTTGGCAAACTATTTACACAAATTTAGACAAGGGTTTTTGCAAACTTTTGTTTTTCAAAAATTTTGTACTATATACATAATTTTGATACCAGGAATATTTACAAACTTTTCACAAGAAAAATATTTTTACAAACATTTGTACAAAAATATTTTTTATAAATAGTTATGTATGTGCAAGAAAGAGTTTCATGTACAAGAAAAATTTTGAAATCTTTGTGATTATTAACTAAAGGATTTTAGCCATTTTATTTATTAACACACTTACACAAAGTACGAGTTATGGCTAAAATATATATGTAATATATACGTCACCCTCCCCCCTATACTTAGCTCAAACGATGTCCTCATAGTGAACAAAGAGCGATGAAGAAGACATAACTCATGCTTAGTATAGGTAAGTGAAAAGGAATAATATACTATAACAATGAATCAAAGAATATAATGAAGAGAGAACTCGGTGATTCCCGCTATACTTGGGATCGAGTTATCCTAATTATAGCAGACTGTACACAAAGGGAAAAATCAAGTGAGAGAATGTATAGGGTCTACCTTCCCTATAGTTAAGGTGAAATATCCCTAAGTATAGGCAGCAAAACAGAGGCACAAAGAATCAAAAGAATAATAAAAAATCTGACACCCCCATATTTAAGGTAAAGTGCACCTTAAGTATAGCATAATCACATGATGCAAATGGGGTGTTAGACTAAATAATGAGATGATATGAGCATCTGGATCTATACTAGGCAGGAGACAGTGATAATCAAGCACAAGATGCAATTGGTGTGAGTCAAAGACCACATCTCTTGCAAAATGAATCAGGGCTACGTTAACAATCAGCAGATCATGATCTAGATAAGGCTTGAGTCACCGACCATTAACGCGAAAGGTGGATTCAGATGACATCTCAGATATGTTGATACTACCATTATCATGCACCTTTCGGACTAGGTATGGTCCTTTCCACTTACTCTGTAACTTCCCTGGAAATAATCTAAGCCTGGCATAAAACAACCATACTCTCTTATCATGCCATATCTTTACTCGATCCTTATATTTTAGGATGCTTGAGAAGGTTGTGTCTCAAAACTTCTCCAGGGTTGCCAATCCTATCTTCCTTTGATCACCTATGCTCTATGAATTTAATAATATATCAGTGATAGCCCAAAGTGACTTATGTTTGATTTCAACAGGTAAATGGCAGGGCTTGTCATAAACGAAATGAATGGGACATGTACCCAATGGAGTCTTGAAGGAAGTCCGATATGCCCACAAGACCAAGTCCAAAAGCTGTGACCAATCCTTTCAGTTTGGGCGGACTACCTTCTGCAATATTGTCTTGATCTCCATGTTTGATACTTCAGCAAGACCATTGGTCTGAGGATGATAAGGAGTGGCAACTCGACGGTCTATGCTGAACTTGTTAGCAAGGGCCTTTACCTTGTCGTTGACAAAGTGAGACCCCCCATCAGATTTCAATAAACCAGGCACCCCAAACATGATATTCTTTCTCAAAAATTTGCAAACTGTCTTAGCATATGCGGTTCAAGCGGGTATGGCCTCAACCCAACGACTCACATAGTCAATAGCCAAAAGAATGTACTTGAATCCTTGACTCTTAGGGAATGGACCCATGAAATCAATGCCCCATGCGTCGAAAACCTCACAGAAGTGAATGGGCTGCATTGGCATCATATCACATTGTACACAAGTACCCATCCTATGAAAGTCATTACACCTCTTCACGAATTCATCAGAATCCTTAAAGAGGGTAGGACACCATAGGTCGGATAGGAGCACTTTCTGTGTTGTTCTCCTCCCAGAATGATGTCCCCCTGCCTCAAGCTTGTAGCAATATGTGAGGACGTTGTGGTGCTCCTCTTGAGGAATGCACCGACGCCAGACGCTATCCCCTCCTTCGTAATAAAGGATGGGATCCTCCTAATGGTAGGACTTGGCCTTCGCAAGGAAAGTTGCAAGTCGCTTCCTGGGCCAACATTGTGGAACTTTCTTGGCAACAAGATAGTTCACAATGTCGGCATACCATGGGAGAGAGATGATCGTAAGGATCGCCTCATCTGTTAAGGTCTGTGTGATACGATCAATCTTCTCATTTTCCTCAAGATTTTCCAAATGGGAGAGGTGATCTGCCACCATATTCTTGACTCCATGTTTATCCTTAATCTCAATATCAAACTCTTGAAGTAGAATGATCCATCTAGTCAATCTCGCTTTGGAATCCTTCTTTACCATTAGTACTTGATGGCGACGTGATCGGTAAAGATAGTCACTTTGGATTCAAGAATATATGATCGAAATTTGTCCAAGGCAAAGACTACAGCAAGCATCTCTTTCTCTATGATTGTGTAATTCTGTTGAGTGCATCCAATGTACGGCCAGTGTAGTGAATGAAAAATGGTACTCTATCCCTCCTCTGTCTTAGCACGACCCCTATGACAAAATCGAAGGCATCCGTCATGATCTTGAATGGGAGAGACCAATCAAGTGGTTGAAGGACAGGAGCCTCAACAACTAAGTTCTTGAGAGTCTCAAATGACATAAGACACTTATCATCTACAATGAACTTGGTGCCTTTCGTCGGTAGATCATTTAACAGTCGGGCAATCCTGTTGAAGTTGTGAATGAAACATCGGTAGAAACCAACACGTCCCTGAAAAGACTGTAACTGTCCCAAATTGGATGGTGCATTGAGTTTCCTGATGATATCCACCTTGGCCGGATCAACCTCCATGCCCCTGTTGGAGATGATATGACCAAGCACCGTCCCCTGAGTCACCATGAAATGACTCTTCTCCCAAGATAAGACAAGATGGACCTCTATGCAGCATTGAAGAATGTGGTCTAAGCGGTAGAGACAAGCATCAAACCCATCGTCGTAGAACGAAAAGTCATCCATGAAGACCTCTAAGCAGTCACCCACCATGTCCGAGAATATGGACAACATGCACCTTTGGAATGTCGCTGGGGCGTTACATAAACCGAAGGGCATCCGTTTGAAAGCATAAGTCCCAAACAGACAGGTGAATATCGTCTTGTCCTGGTCTTCAGGCACTATGGCAACCTGATTGTATCCAGAGTACCCATCGAGAAAGTAATAGTGACTCTTCCCAGCTAGCCTCTTTATAATCTGATCAATAAAAGGCAGCGGGAAATGATCCTCCTTGGTGGTCTGATTCAATCGTCTGTAGTCCACACATACCCTCCAAGAAGTGGGTACCCGGGTAGCTATCTCCTCTCCAGACTCGCTCACAACTGTAGCAATGCCCGTCTTCTTGGGCACCACATGTAATGGAATAACCCACTTGGAGTCGGAGATGGGTAGATAAAATCGACGCTCCACCATTTTGATATTTCCTTCATGACTACCTCTCGAAGATTCGGGTTCAGCCATGGCTAGAACTCATGTGATGGCTTGGCGTCTTCCTTGAGATAGATATGGTGGTAGCACAGAGCCGGACTTATCCCTTGGAGATCAGCTACACTCCATCCTATTACCTTGCAGTTTCGTTCAAGAACCTCCATCAAATGAGATTCTTGCTCTCCAGTTAAATCTATTTAGATAATAACTGGATACATCTCATGCTCATCCGCAAGGAATCAATACTTCAGCGACTACGGAAAAGGCTTCAATTATGGGAAACTAGGAGCTGGTAAGTCTGGCCTCTGAAAGGTTTGAGTGAATGCAACCAGATCTGAATGAGAGACTCTCGTTGATCATACAAAACTGGTGAAGACTGCCCTGCTGGTGTATCTACACTCGGTGCTGGCAAGGTCTCCACCCTAGCTGATGGCTCTGTGGAAATCAAACAAGGTAATAAATCATCATATTCTGCCCAATCTATGTCTGAATCTGAGGGATCAGAATCAGAATCACAAGATACAAAATCTGCTTCATTGTCCTGAACACGGCCGTCAACCTCAAAAGTGTCCTCGACCAAGAGTGTGCTCTCTGAACTCTTTTCTACTGGAAACTATGGATCTGCAGCATCTGAAGGTGAGAGAAGGGCTCGTGAAACGGGATCAGGCCAAGTGGCTTCATTATCAATAATCACAAAGTCGCACTCCTTGTGGACGTCTTGCTCTACCTCTATCGTCTGCTCTACATCGCTGAACTGCTCTAAGCAAGCTAAATCTCACGCTCTGGTATCGTCAATCATCTCTATTTGTATACTCCCGCCCTCGACGCGAAAGTACACCTTCCCACTATCATGGTCGAACACTTAGCAGTGTCCAAGTATGGACGTCCTAGGATGATGGGGGTATCGATCACCAATTTAGGGATCTCCATGTCTAACACAACAAAGTCCACGGAGAATTTCAAGCCATGAATTGTGACGACCACATCTTTCAACAACCACTTTGACCTCTTGATAGATTTCTCAGCAAACTGAAGTATTGTCCTGCTCTGTCGAAGAGGGCCAAACTCGAATCGATCGAGTAAGGCTGCCGGAAGGAGGTTGATAGAAGAGTCGTTGTCTAATAGAGTACGATCAAATCTCTTCACATCTAACATAAGGAGCTCTTGCATCTGGCCTCTTGGCTGGCAGACGGTTTTGGATAGCGAAGCAAGTGTCATGGGTTAGCACATGAATCTATGATTGATGGTTCCTCTTCTTCCCGTGGATAGTGGACTTCTCTCTCAAGTTCTTCTAGAAGAGAGGGATGTACTCAAGTGCCTCATGTAGACTCAGCTGGATCTGGAATCTATCAATCATCTACTGGTTGAACTCTAACTGCTGCTCTTTTTTTTATTTTCTTTTTTATTCCCCTTAGCCAAGCAGAGTGCTTGGGGGAAGGGGATGGTTGGGCTCTCCTCAGATAGAGGGCTAGGAAGAGGTTCATGATGCTGCGAAGGCATGGAATCCATACAAGTATCATCAATCATCACAAATGGACTCGAAGATGAAGAAACCTTTCCTTTATTAATTTTTTGGTATTTGTCATATAGTCCAGTGGTACAGAAACTTGAGAAAACACTACTGGAATAGAAGAGGTGCCTTAGTACCACCCACGGCATCGAGAACTTTAGCATCAGCACCACACTCTAGCTTAGCATCTGGAACTCCGGTGGCATCAGTGCCACCCTCTACATCTGGAGAAGCGATGGCCTCAGTATTGTCGGACGGATCAACATCCATGGTGGCATCAGCACCACCGTCATCGTCATCATTGGCGGCATCATCACCTCTACCATCCTCATCTGGTGCTCCTGCATCATCGTGGTGTCGTCGCTCAGATGAGGTGCCACCAGTTGGCATCCTACCGCTCCTAAGTGTAATAAATCAGCATTAATGGTATATGAAGCAATGTCACCTAATAAATCACTAGGAGTGGTGGTCTCTGTAAACTATACCTGCTCATATTTTCTTTTCAGGTTGTTCGGGTTAGGCTCAATCTAAGCTGGTATGGCGGCCTTGCCCGTAATAATCTCCCTCATATCCTAGCAAAACCCGTCCATCTCCGGCCTAATGGATTCCTGCTGGTCGGAGAGTGGGTGGGCTAGATCATTGAGTGTTGGGTTCTCATAGGTTGGCCCATGAGAACCGGATGGGTTGCCTATCTGGGAATGAGGCTGCTGCTGGAACTAATGAGGGGCAGGCTGAGAATACTGTTGAGGTTGTTGCTAGGGCTACATTCACTGATGTCCCTGCTGGTATGGATGAGGACCTAGCTGGAATTGTTGTTGTAGATGGTGAAGGAACTGGGGCTGCTACTGTGGCTGGCCGAACTGTCCACCCAGTTGTAGGCTGCTGCTAGGATGAGGCATCTCTAGTCGACCACCTGAATCCAGAATGATCTCGGCGGATCCCAGGCTACTATCAGTCGTACCAAATCCTGTTGACTTCCATCAACAGCTCCTGCTCATAGGGGGTGGGGGGAGAATTTCCAGTGGTTGATCCTGCTGATATACCACCATCTGGGTGTCTTGAGATGGCGGTGGCTGAAAGTACGGGTGCTACAACTGTTGGTATGGCTCCGCCTGGATGTGGTGAACCAGTCTATACTGGGTGGAGTGCTAGGACGAGTCAGTGCTGCTAGGATCAGCTCGTGACCTGAGACGGGGCTGAGAAGCTGTATGCGCCTCCTAGAGACACATGATCTAGGTCTTCAGGTAACTCAAAGTCTGTGCCAACTGATCGATCTGAGTCAACCCTGGCACTGCTTCTTCTCAATGATCTCGATGCGGTCCAGCTTCTCGCTGATGATGCCCATATCATCGGCCGATGACTCTGCCTATGTTGCGGCTGCTGAATATGTGGATGGACCTGCATCGACTCGTGTTATCCTCTGATAGGACACGGCATGGGGTGAGGGCTTCTCTTGAGTGTAGAGATGGGTCTGGTACATAATTATGTAGTTTTCGGCCATCTCCTCATCTATAACCCAGACCTGGTCTTCATCCTTGACGAAGTAGGAGCACCCACAAGAAGCATTCACAAGCCCCTACAGCTCCGGTGTCAGCCCACAAAAGAAACTCTGCACTAAGTTGGGCTTGGAGATGTCAAGGTGTGGACACCGGTCAATGAGCTCACGGAAACGATCTCATGCCTCATGGAATTGCTCGTTGGGGATCATAGCGAAGTTATTGATCAGAGCTCGAGTTGCGTTCATCCGATTGAGTGGATAGTACTTATTCAAGTACTTGGTCTGGAGTTGTTCCCACGAAGTGACATATCTCCCCAAATGTTTCAGCCAGTAGGCTGCTCTATCGACCAGGGAGAATGGAAAAGCCATCATCTTGATGGTGTCCTCGTCTACATATATGTCGTGGACAGTGTTGCAGATCATCTCGAATTCTTGTAAGTGAAGATGTGTCTCCTCGGTGGCAAGCCCATGGAACTTGGGCAATAGCTGGATAGTCTGAGTGGGCAGCTTGAAATCTCCGAGAATCACCGGAAGCTGAATCCAACGATGTGTAAGGGTTGCACATGGGTTGTATAACTCTCTCATCGGTCTAGCTGGTCAGAGTGGCTCTTGTGGCTCCTTTGGATGTGGTTCGTCTCCTCCTCCAAACTCTGGGATCTCTCCACCACCTGCTCGGTTCGACTCTCCTTGGTTAGCTCGCATCTGTGCTATCTCTCGGTACACCTCTGCCATGAAGGGATCTCTGATCTGACGTTGCATCATCTCCAGGGAGGCTAACAGTGTGTTGTTGATGGCACGCTGATCCAGAATATATGTGGTACTCTGAGGCTACCCATCGGTGCGCTCCTTGTTGTTGTCCATCTCTTAGGTCTCTACAAAGGCAAAAGAGCCCAACTCAGGTGCCGTCAAATGAACAAATATCTACTATGATCTCTTCTTGGGCACCTCGATACTGGAAGAAGGGTGGTCGAGGGGGAATAGGGTGGAATCGAACTCGGTTTTGGAGAGCGGGTCTAGGCTCTCGCGAACCTACCTAGATGAGTGGGGCAGAGTGCTCGAGAGCGATGCAGCCAAAGGCTGCCTAAGGGGCCTCCGGCCCATCATCGTGATCTGGAGAAAGGCGATGGGAGCTGGAAACAGACAAGATCAATAGTCAAAATCCCAATTCACCTACGCAACGCTGAGGTGATGATCGTAAGGGTTCGGTCTTTTATCTTGTCAATTTTATTTAGGTGATAATTTAGTCTTGCAGAGAAATTAAGTGAGATGTTAGGAACCTGATGCTCCCAAGAGACTGGCCCAATCCTAAAGCTAGATCTTTCCCAGCCAGTACAAGCTGTGGACCGTTTACCGACTACCCGATCAACTCGCTCTGTTAAGGATATCGCGGCTCGCTTTACAGGAAATGGGAGCAATCCTCACTAGAGAACGACTAACCCCAAGACCAGTAGTCTAACAAGAGTTCAGGTATGGTTCTAGCTTAGTGTACGAGTCACTCTCTCGCGCAAGCAAACCAAACAATGAGGGGATGACTGTCCCAAGACAAATTTTTAGGTGAGGTGTCTTTTAAGATCAAGTTTATTTAGCAGTCCCAATTTTATGGTTATCACTTTTTATGATATTTTTCAATAAGCAGACAAACGCCTACTGAATTTTTTGATCTCATGATTTTTTTATGTCCAAAAACAAGGGGCAAAAGTCAAAAAAGCTGATGCACAGTCAAACACTATGATACATGCAAAGTCAGAGATGTGTATATGTCGCCAACAATCTACATGCAAGGTGATCCACGCATAAATTTAAAGACAGAAATGTAAACTAAAAAATGATGCAAGAAGAAAACAACCTTAGATGAGCAATATCTACATGCGAAGAACAATAGCTTGCTAACTAGACCAAGTCTGGAGTCCTATCTTGGGAACCACTCGGTGCCCGCCACAATGGATCCTACTAGCGCTGTATGTGGTTCCTCACGGCGTGTGGTCTCAATTCTAATTGAACTAACTTTTTATTAATGATTTATTAAGTAGGTCCAATTACGAACTATAGGTGCAGTCAAATAGTTAGGGATTGGGTCTTAATCAGTTACGTCACAAGCAAGAAATTCTAAAATCTAAGGGCCAAATTCTTTGAGAATCAAAGAGAAGAAAAGGTGACAAATCAAAACCAGCGAAAAACTTCGGTGAGGTCCCTAAAGCACACCGGTGCTCGACGAAACAGTCCCCGATATGAGCCAAGTCTAGAAAGTCTCTGAGGTCCTATATTATTACAAAAATAATAGTCTGTTAAGAAATAAATCTACTCTATCATATGCAACTAATTTCCTTCAACCTCCTTATCCTCTAATACGGTTTCTCCTGTCAAAAGCCAAAACGTTCTCGGGTTGTCCCTTGCACAAAAATCAAAATAGAAAAAATGTCAAAAAACATGTAGAAGATAGAGATAAAATTATATATACAAATCTTAATAGACTACTAGTTGTGCTCCCCGGAAACAGTGTCATTCTGATGAGTGGGTGGGCGCTCGAGGCTAAGTGATATCAAAGGTCGTTGCAACCTCAATCACCCAATCAGACTCAATAAGAAAATATAGACCACATAAACCAAACAATCAAGCACAAAAATCCAATGTAAGCGGTCTCCTCTATTTATTTAACCTAATATAGAGACCAAGGTCGAACACAAGGAGCACGGAAATGTACGAAGTAATCGAGATTAGAACTCGAAATACAGATTTTGTTTCATTTTGATTTTTGCAAATTTTTATATTTTTCAAAATAGAGAGCAAGCAAACAAGACAATAAGAACACTAAGGCACAAGGAATCCTTCACAATTTTTACTAAGACTAAAAATACACAAAATTTAGTAATAAAAATATTTTTGCTTTCTTCACATATGCAGATGTTTTTGGTGATTTTATGAGCTTTTCTTATTTTTTATGATTTTATAAAAATGAAACAAACACAAAACAGGAAGACAATGTACAGCCTGGACTATAAGTAAAATATCAAAAATGCCCAAATGTTATGATTTTTATTATAGAGTAAATACAAAGATCTAACTACAGCAACTGAGATCCCATTTTTTATTTTTGTAGAATTTTTAATGATTTTTATAAGATTTTTTATCTTTTGTGATTTTTAGGGTTTTTATAAAAAGATAATGCCACAAAACTTATACTGTAATGAAAACACACTAAAATAAATACCCCAAAAATTATAGAGTTTTTGAGGAAATTTTATATTTTGGGGTATTTTAGAAAATAGATGGGCATGTTTTTAAGGGTTTTTTATTTTTAAAAACTATAAAATAAAATTAAATTGAGTCATAAAAAATTATTAAAAATATACACATTAGGAGAGATAGTAATAATTTTGTGGAATTTTGGAGTCAATTTAATAATTATTTGATTAAAAACAAGAGACACAAGCTGTAGGGACCTATTTGCAATTATGTGAAAGTTCTCATGGCAAGTAATAATGTATACAGAAAGTCTAGGGGCATTAGTGCAAAAAGTCCACAAAACAATCAAATCACTACGCATAGAGGCATAGGTGCAAATATCGAAAATATTATATTCAAACATTAACCATCAGGAAGTGTGGGACATACTGTGCAAATAACCCACAAAAGCACGTGAGCGTACATGAGTGCTCAGACTCGAAGGACTAAAATGCAAATACTGAAAATATAAGGAGCTAATCAGCAAAAAGTTTGAACTATAAATTTATTTAATAGACAAGGAAATAAACATAAAAACTACAGGCAATATACCCTCGTAGGGAACGTGCGAAGTGTGTGGGGGACATGTGGCGTGCTCAGGTGGAAGCGGGGATGTGCGGTGCGGATCTTCTGTTGTATCATATCTGATGCCCCAGAGAATGTCAGCTACGTGGGGCTCAGATGCTTGAGGCCGTCAGATTGGTGGCTTTGATCAGATCTGGCAAAAGTGGATTGATCCAATGGTAAAGAGCAGGCCTGGAAGAACAAGACCCCAACGAGCTTCACCAGAGTCTCAGATGGGATCCTCGACTCTGATGATCGATCGAAATAGTCCGGCAAGGTCGTGGAAGGCTCCCGCGTCGAATGAACGGGTCCAATGGAGAATCTATCGACCGGATGTATGTGGCGGTGGAGATGGACTTGGAGTAGCTCCAGCAGACCCTTTGAAGGCTTGAACTAGGCTTCCCTTGTGTGTTAGGACCTGCGAAGGCAAGCTGGACTCGGGGCAAAGCTCCGGTCGGGGTTATTAGAGAATGAAAGGAAAAAAGCACCATGTGGCGGAGGGAAGATGGAACGAATGGATCAAACAATGAAATAAAGGAAATATGAGGGGTACTTGGGGTTCTAGATGAATTCTGGAGCAGGCAAAGGTGACAAAGCGAGGTTGTGGCCTCGACCAAGCTGTGGAAGGCCGAGAGGCTTGTCGCAGGGGCGCACGCCGGCCACGAGGCTGAGCTACGTCTCCTGGCCACCAAACTTCACTTCGAGGGGCACCTCCGATAGCTGTCACTCTACCTAAGGTCTCTAGGGTTGGAAGAAGAGGTGAGGAATGATCTAGGGCTCTGTGGAGGTGGAAGAGATGCTATATAGGCAGCTGAAGGGTCTAGAAGGATCGAAGAAAAGTGCGAGACCTGAGAACGATTCCAATCATCCAAGGAATCCGCGAGGATCGCGGAGGTCCGAGGAATCAAGGGTCCAAGTATCGATGAGAGAGGAGCTCAGATTCGGGCTGGGGAAATAGGAGAAAAGCTCTGGCGGCGGGTTTTCGACCCGACCCAAGCTAGGAGGGGGTGTTGACCGGTGTCAACAAACCCGCTTGGACCAATCAAAAAATAAGAATTAACATAATACTTACAAATTCAATAAAAAAATAATAAATGATCTTAAATCAAAAGGTTTTCAAAATAAGAAATGTTTGTTATTTTTCAAGTAATTTTTCTATGATTTTTAATTTTTTTACGAAAAATAATTTAGGGTATATACAGTATATAGTAGTATATACAGGTTTACTATACCAATGTATTTTGTACAATTATTTTTATTTTGTTATTTTTATATAAAAATCCTAATTTTTCATTTTTTTTATTTACAATATGTTTTTAGGAGTCTAAAAAAATTTTCATTTATTTTTATTATTTATTTACAGGTTAATAAATAGGGAGTGAAGCATATTTCCATGTATTTTGTACATGATCCTCCCATTGGTATGACTTGGCTTTCGCGGGGAAAGTATCAACTCGTTGTCTGGTCCAACCTTGTGGAACTTTCTTACAACAATATAGTTCACAATGTCATCATACCATGGAAGTTAGGTGACCGCAAGTACTGCATCATCTGGAAAAGTCTCAGTGACAGGTGCGGAGAACTCGGAAGTCTGAGGATGCTTGATTTAGGGAAAATGATTTGCCACCACTTCTTTACTCCAGATTTATCTTTAATCTCAATGTTGAACTCATGAAGTAGAAGGATCCATCTTGTAAGATGTGCCTTGGAATCCTTCTTATTCATTAGGTACCTGATGGTGGTGTGCTCAGTAAAGATAGTCACCTTGGATCCTAATATGTAGGACCTAAACTTGTCTAAATCAAAGACTAAGTCTAACATTTCTTTCTCTATAATAGTATAATTTTGCTGGGAAGAATCCAAATTCCTAGCATAGTGAATGACATATGGAATGCCATCCCTCCTCTATCCTAGAATAGCCCTGACGGCAAAATCAGAGGCATCCGTCATGATCTCAAATGGGAGAGACCAATCAGGTGGCTGAAGGACATGTGCATGTACAACCATATTCAAATAACTTAAAACTATTATATATATATATATATATTATATAGAAAAAAATTAAGATATATTTTTATATTTTTTTAATACTTTTTTTCTAATTTTCGTAAGGTTGTTAATGTTTTGTAATTTTTAGGCCGAAAATTTTGTATTTTTTAGTGAATTTTTATATGTAGTTATATATAATATAATATAGATATTATATTTTTAGGGGGTAATTTTTAGAAGTGGTTTTATATTTTTCTATGGGTTCTAATAATTAGACAAGGAATAAAAGCATCTTTTTATATTTTTAGAAAAATAAGAAAATCAAGTTAAGTGCCATGAGAAAAGTATATGGGATACAACCAAGTTCCGAGCATCTATCCCAATTTTTATCATGAGTTTTTGCACAATAAAAATATTTAATACAAGAAAATAAATTATACATCAGTAAAGATACCTAGTTGTAATTTAATAAAACTTTTAATCCATTTACTAACAAGTACAGCAAACTAAGGGGCACAAATGAAAGTTTCTCACGCCTCACATGGCATGACACATGAGGCAGAGGGGCTATTATGCAAATGTTCAAGTCCCTTCATGTCGGACATGCAAGCCCATGATGAGCCATTATGCAATAAATATTATTGCAAATATCATTCCCATGTATGAAATGAAGAATAATTAATTTGCATAATAGGTTCCTTAGAGTTATGTACCATGGTCATCTTGATCATACAACTATTGATTCAATTATCGAATCATAGAGGTTAATGCTTGGGTGATATCTAAAGAGTTATATTGATGACTCATCAAGCATCGTTAAATGATTGTTAATAGAGGATATCCAGCCTGGGTAGGAGATGTCAATCCTTTCTCTAATGGTTTGATATCTAACCGACCTCTTGACGCAGGTCCTCTACATAAGAATAGAGATTCAGAGGTGTTATATAAGTTAGATCAAAGAGTTGACAATATATCTTAAGTATGTACATTTAGCAGACCTATAGATTGACGATCTGATGAAGGTCTATACACCAGCATGTTGGTGTGCATATAAGGCATATGAGTAATCTCTCAAAGGGATCATATAGGTTCTTTACTGAACCAGAAGAAATGAGCTCACTCATGAGATATTTGGAATCAAATTCTGTGCACGATCATCTTTGGAAGCTTGACTGAATTTGTAGGTATGATATGTACTTTTGGAAAGTACATGACCAACACCTAAGTACGATTTATGCTTTTGGAAAGTATATGATCGATAGGAACTCCCAATAATCAAATGAGAAATGCGATGATAAAACCCTAAAGGAGACAGTCTAAATAGATCTAATACTTTGGGTTCATTCGAGGTCTTCTAATATGCATGATATACATGTATTAGGAATACTTGAGGGTGTTGTGATTATAAACGATTGTATAACCATGATGCTTCCATTCCTAGGGAGTGATGAAATCGATCTGGATTTTAAAGACTCCTCTCACTAGAGAAGTAATCTAATCTTGGTCCAAATGTTGGATAGTAATTTAAATGTGATTCAAACAATGAGAAGATTGGTTTTATGACTTTGATTTAATAAAACATATGTGGGAGGTCCCCGAGATCTGGATTTGAGACATGATCTCAATATCCAAGTCACTACGTGGAACGCACAATCACCATGCCCTTATCTCCAAGTATCCGTGGAGAAAAAGCACTGTTCTTGAAAGAGTTGAAGAATAATTTCATTGTTGAATTAATGTGTTTGAACATTGAGGAAAATCGATAGTTAAATAAGTTTTAATGAGCATAAATAATATAAATTTGATTCATTTTATTTAGCCATATAAGGATAGTTATCTATGATAATTAAATGTGATTTAATTATCGAAGATGTGAATAATGCGAATGTGATTCATGTTATTTTGGCACATGAGAAGAAGAGATTTAAGTTGATAAATAAGATTTAATTCTCAAGGATATGAATAGTGTGGATATCACTATCCATATTATTTGTATATATTATAAATATGATATATAATATATTAGAGATAGATTATTGTAAATGGTATCTTCAAATTAATCATTAATGTGAATTGGATTCACATTGGAAATTAATTGGAAATACAATTTACATTTTATTTTGGGTTGTGAAAGCCCCCCCTTCGGACTAGCCAGAATCTCAGATAGCTTAGCTGCTTCGAACCTTCGAGAACTACCGCTCGATAACCTGTGGACATAGATTTCCTTCTATCTGAGAATAACTGAGAGTGGGTCGATCTGAATGAATCAGAACTTCTATGATCGATCGAAACCTCACTATAGCCCTTTCTTCGAATTGGACCTCCTGAACTCCTACTACTAAGCTCTTTGACACGCGACGATCCACCAATCTTTCTTTCATGCACCCGGGACTGCAGGGAATTGGTCTCATGCCACCCCGCCCCCTAATTACTTGTTTGATGGCATGATTGCAATATTTATTAAATGAAGTTGGAATTATTTTTGTTAATTAATTTATAAACAAAATTGGTTTTAAATATGTATGAAGGATTGTAGGAGCCAACACCATCCATTTAATGAATGGTGGACGGCCACCCATTGACTTGGTCACAAGGGTGGTCGTCCCCTCTTTCAAAAGAGTGGGTGTATTCCCTCCCCATTCATTTATGCTAATTAATTTAGTTCAAATTAAATCATGTCGATTATTCAATATGTTCAATTTAATATAAATTAATTGTTGTTGTATTTTTACAACAAAATCATGGCCATTGAATAGAAATACAAATCAATTTCAACCATTGATTTTGTGTTTCACATGGATTGGAATTCATGGACTCCCAGAATACTATAAAAGAAGAGGCAACCCTAGATCTTCTTAAATGAAATAACAACTATATGCTCTCTCCCTCTCTCTCAACATGCCAAGCCTCTCTCTCCTCCTTACAGTGGTCATACATCTCAATATCTTGATCTTAGTAAAATCCTTGAGTAAAATCTCAAATAAATGTATATAAAAATCAATAAATTAACAAAATGACTCTTGTAAATAAAACACACTAATTAGCATATATTAGATTGTACAAAATAAATTAACAATAAAAAGCTGCAAAAATAAAGGAGTTTTTCACCTATAAATAGCTTAAAACTTCATGTATTTTTAATAATTTCATTTCAATTCCTTTTTAATTAATTATTTCTCTAACTTGTTCATAACAATGTATATAAAAATACAAAAATGTAAAATAAATTTCCCTTAAATAAATGCTCCTAGATCTTAAAGAGAACAAAAGCCATAAAAAACCAACTTTCCGGTCAAATTATCGGTCCCTACGAACTCCAAATTCACCAAATTCACTTTTAAAGATCAAATTAGAAAATTATCTATCCAACGGAAGTGATTTCATTAAAATCGGAGCTCATTTGCAAAAGTTGGGTTTGGGACCAAGATATACATTGTATATTATGTATATATTCATTTTTCTTCTTTTTTTTATTTTATCTTTCTTAATTACTAAAAATCCAAAAAATCGTCGTTGTATTGTATTTTGATTTTAGTATTTTATTATATTTTTCTGTTGTACATATCTCTTATTTAGAAGATAAAATATATATTAGAAAAGCAAACAAAAAATGTACATGTTGTATGTCTTCCTTTGTAAATTCTCCACTGTTTTTTCTTCTTTATATTTTGTTATATTTTTGTAGCCTACTTTATCTTATTATTTATTTTATTATTTTAATTTCCATTCTCTACAATAACCACCATTCAACTCCATCATTCCACCATTTTTCTAGCTTCTAATTCAACTCCACCATCTTAATAACCTCCATTCTACTCCACCTTCATTCTAACATCCATTTTCTCTCTTTTTATACATCCATCCTCCTCAATTTGCAATTTATCCATCTTTATGTGAGAAGAGCCTAGTTCCCATAGTTGAATCGGTGTCAGCGACGCAACCGCGGTCGAGCGACGACAGCCTCCTCCTCCGGTGAGATCCGTTGGCCTCTTGGCCAATATCACAGCCGCCTCTGCACGCTGCACGAGCTCATCGCTCGTCAGCGATTCGAGCGAAGATCGTGCTCTCGTGAGCACATCATAGGCGACCGTCTCCATCGTAGGTATTTTTATTTGCATGTTGTCGTCATTGTTATTTTGCAACTTTAACACACCACCATCGTTACATCTTTCCACCATCACCATCAATTCCATTATTCTTACACTTTCAACACCATTTCCCCCCTTTCTTATACATATTTGTTTCCTATAAAAATTTAAAATCTAAAAAAAATTATTACAAAAAAATTGATAAAAAATTAAATAATAATAATAAAGCAAGAGTAGCAGTGGCTCCGTCGCCACCCCTCCCTTTCTAGCCGCCAGCCGCTAGCGACACCAACGCAGGCGGCGCCGGCCCTCCGCCTCGGCCGCCCGAGCATCACCCTCCAGCACACGCAGCGCAGCCAGCTTGCGCCCCCCTCTTCCGCATGTGGAGCTCCTCACCGTCTCCAGCCCGCAACGCCTCTGCTGTGCCCGCCCAAGCGAGTGCCTCCACCATGCGTAACCCGCCTAACCGCGCAACGTCGGCCGACTACAGCCCCCCCCCCCCACACCACTGACCAACCTTCAACCCACGCCCACTCGTGCACGCGGCAACGCGTTCCCCCCTATGCCCTAGCCGCATCCCTGGAGAAGAAGGTCCCAATTTTTTTATTTTGTAAAAATTGCAATTTTATTTTCTTATGTTTTTATAATTACAAAACAGCCCCTGTAGATATTTTTTGTATGTTTTGTTTGTTCTCTGTATTTGCACGGATAACCTTGTATTTGCATTTTAATTTGGACTTTTATAATGCATCATTTCTTTTGATGAAAAATATCTTGATGTTGTGCAAGTAATTGTCTGCAATCTAATTATTTATTTGTATTTTTGTGAGCAATGATGAATTAACTAAAAATGTTTAACTGAAATTCTGCATATTTTACCCATTCTGATATATTAAATTCATATCTCACTCACAGTTCTTCAAAAATTCTTAAAAAAATCAAGAATGATGCCTTGACATGTGCTTAAATTACTAACCAAATTTTACCTTAATTGGAATTATCCTATGCCTTAAATAAATTGTAGAGTGATTTGATATTTGATTTTTAATTAAATCCACAGACATCTTTTTGCAAAATTTCAACTCTTCTGGATTGCATGTCTAAATACCTTTTGAGATAATTCGCACGATGGCTAATTTGATAACGCGGATTTATTAGAAATTAATTACTCATTGTCTCTCTATTTCCATTAAAAAATATAAAAAAATCACATTTTGTCAAAAAAATTCCAAAAATATTATTGTTGTATCCTTCCATCATGTTTTCATTCTAGTAAATTTTTCATGGTTTTTGCATATTGTTTGAGAGAAAAATTGAGAGAAAAATCCATAAAAGTGTGCATTTTTAATTGTTGCATTTTAACCAATAAAATTCCAAAAAACATGTCTTGCATTAATCATTGGATTAGGATTCTAGGAAAAATACAATTGGGCTAAATTGGACTTTATTTTCTATTAAAATATATTTGGTTGAGTTGTGTGATTTCTTAGTGTCTTAATTCACTTGCATATTACATTTTGTAGTCATTTTGCATAAAAAAAATTAAAAAATCGTGTGGAAACCTAGACCTAAGTTTTTGAATTAGCCTGACGTTCCTTTGCCTCCCTATGTTCGACCCTAGACTTGTCCGGGATATAAATTAAAGCTGAGACACTCTTCATGGAGATCTTCTCTCAGTTCTAACTGATTTACTAAGTAAACATACTACAACATATGCAAATTATATAACGTATTTAGCGACTCATTAGATGGTGGCATTGCTAGGGAGGCAAACGGCTTAGGGATTAATTTGAAAATTAGATTTAGATTTTCATTTACTTAGGTAATATGACCCTAAGACACATGTAATTGCTCCATTTTTTCGCAATTATTTTTCTGCTCATTTTTGTATATATTTTGTTGTTGATCTCTCTAATATAAATTTTATTTTCCTTGCGAGAGTCTGGTGGACTTGGAGTACATCGGAGGTCGACGGACGTGACGCGCGCCAACTGCTAAAGAGCAAGAAAATCAATTTATTTTTGAGAGAACTTTGTAAATTTTTTTTAATTATCGTGTTGTAATTATTTAGGTAGTCTGCTCTTTTATAGCGGCACTTGTTTGAGGGCTCACGTTTAAAAGAGACTTGGACTTTATTTGTGGTGTGTCGAGACTTCTTTCACTCTCCGGTGAGGGTGAGGCTCGATTTGAGTGGTGAATTTAAGTATTAGGCACACGGTAGTATAGAATCAAATTTGTTTGCGTCCATTGTATTTTAGGCCACACATATCTTAGAAGATTCACTTATCTTATAAGATTCATAATGAGACATGCATAAACACGTACTACTTAGCTCAAATTAAATCAATTCCTCCCCTCTAATAGTATACTGTTTAGGTGTGGTTTTCTCGATCTGCATGCATTTAGTGTAAAATTTACAAATTTAGTTTTGCATAACGCATGGAGAGTGTTGGGATTCACTGTAAGTATACCTTCTTCTTAGCATGCATCATAGTTTCTCGTTTGCATTCTGATTTCTGATTTCCCTCTTGTTTATAACTTAAGGTCAAAAGGAAATTGGGACTGAATGGTAGACGTGCTTTTGTGTTCATATTAAATTTCGAAGTGATAACCTAACTCTAAAATTGGGACTGAATTGAGCAGGTCGATTAAAAATAATTAGAATAAGAAGAACCATGTTCACGGGTGCATAAAACCCTCATTGTTTGATTTACTTGCAAGTGAGAGAGAGACGACCCTAGGATAGAACCAGGCCATGATTTCTTACATACTACCGATCCTTTATTTTTAGGCGATTAGCTACTTTTCAGTGAGGAATACGGGTAGTCGTATTTATACGGTCCGGACTTCCTTAGCAGAGTTGGAGGTTTAGAGGGTGCCTTAGTCCTCAAGAACGGGTAGCCGTATTTATATTGTGTGTACTTACTCCTATTCTAGCTGAAAGTAAGTCCAACTAGACGTAAGAACCGGGCCAGTTTGTAGGAAAATACGGGCACATAACAACTCGTTAATCTTTTTAAGATTGTATTTATCACCAACTAAAATTGACCAGATAATTCGGTCGAACTCTTACGGCCATCACATGTTGAGTTGGTGAAATTGAGGGTTTCACTGTTGGCCATCACGTGTTATCTTTTTAAGATTGTATTTATCACCAACTAAAATTGAACAGATAATTCGGTCGAACCCTTACAACCAACTGTCCGGAATACGGCCGAACCCACTGTTGATTTCGAACCAATGGATGCGACGTACAACCCCGGACAGTACAGAATTCAAAACTACTTGAATACGGTCGAACCCACTGTTGATTTTGAATTGAAGCCGCATTTTCTGAACCTGCTGCCACACTTTGAAGGGAATGCTTCTGAGGAGCCATATGCATTCCTAAGGGACTTCGAGCTTGTCTACGCTAATCTTAGACATCCTAATGTTAGCCAGGATTATATTAAGCTCACAACCCTTCCATTTACCTTGGTTGAAAAAGCCAACTACTGGGTGAAAAATCTTAGAATTACCATCACCACTTATGCCCAGTTCAAGAACCTATTTCTAAAGAAGTTCTACCCGCTGAGTAGAACTAACATGATGAGGATACGCATTACGAGTTTTTCCCAATTACCCCGAGAAGCCTTTCTTTGATGATTGGGAAAGATTCAAGGACATCCTGCAAAAGTGTCCTTGTCATGGACTAGATGACAATATCTTGATCCAGTCGTTCTTTACTGGTCTCAACCCTTAGATGCAGGGTTTAGTGAGTGCCACTTGTGGAGGCAACTATAAATCACGAGGAGCGGATACCGTCTAGAAGATATTCGAGCAGATGGTTGAAACTAACCGCTCACAGATTGCCAGTAGGGCATATACATCGTCCCCCAGTTCACTCTCATTTTGAGGGGGAAATTAGTTGTAGTCGATCTCTCTCAGGACGCGATCCCTAGCATGGACTGGTTGTAGACAAGCTTAATGTAGTCGAGAGAATTGACAGGAGAATTGATGAATTGGACTGAAGCGTCTCCAAGATTCCAAAACAAATGGAGGAGTTGACTGATATGGTATCTAAGATAAAGATACCTGTCGTGACTGCACCCTCTGCTCTCTTATACCGAGTTCACCATATTCAGGAGTAGTTGGTGTCAGGGCAACCCCAGTCGTGGGAGCAGGACCAATCCTACGCCCACTCTTTCCAGCAGCCACCTTTATTAGCAGAGACAGTTCAGGAGTAGCCTCCACCAGTTTGGGAGGTGAATGGAGTATGGTATACTTAGGACCCTGCCAGGCAGGGAAGTACGGGAGACCGACAGACCTACCCACATCCTCCGACCTTTCATAACACCGCATTCACCTCTACACCACCTCCTTCACAGCAGATCCCTAGATTCCAGCCACCCTAGCAGCAACCGGCAGCAGTACCAGCAGTATGGCCGACAGGGCCATTACCAAGCGGGCCAGAAGGGCTCGCCAACCTTAGCAGCAGTAGCAGAAGAGGTGGTACTCTGGCCAGCAGGGCCAGCCTTCCCGTTCTTCTTCTCATTCTTATCCCCTTCCTTCTTCGTCTGGACCCATGGATATACAGCAGCAGATACTCGACGAGCTATGTTCCTATCAGAATGAAATTCATGACTTACGTATGGATGTCAACCGCATGTCCAGATGGCGAGACGAGCAAACTGCACCCTCTACCTCGATCCCAGCCCAAGTTCAAGCTAACCCCAATAGCCTGAACTGATGTAGTTCTCAACAGCACTTTCGTCAGGTATACTATTCAGCATCTCCTAGATCTAAACATGAGATTCTTTCATGTGACAAGGCTAACCACATGTCACTCAGGAGAGGAAGGACCGTGATCGTACTTGACCGGGCAAGGGACATGAGGAGGGGAATCTGTGGAGCTCTACCTGAGGAGTCTTCAGAGGATGAGGAGGAGAAGAATCATATTTCGGAGCCCCATCAGCACCATTCGAGGATATCTACTCAGGGAACTGAGAGGAGAAGGAGAGCACGTACGCAGCATCAGTGACGGGTCCGATATTCGTTGTGTTAAAGATGTGTATTTAATCATAGGTAAAAATAATTATTTTGTCATTTTGTTGTACGTAGCAATCGGAATCGGTCAAGAAAATAACCACAAATAATATTCAATTTTTAATCTCGTGGCTTTATGTTTATTTTACTAGGGCAAGTCCCAAGGTCGAATACAAGGAGGCAAAGGAACAACCTAGAATTATGTCTACCAAAGTTCATGCACGGTTTTCGAGCGGTCTTTTTTTGGAATTTTTAATGCAATAAAGGATGCAGAATGCAATTTCGGCCTATTTTAGGGACTAAAATGTAAATTATGCTCAAACGATGTCTGAAAATATGAAACTTGGTCGAGATGATAATTATAACAAAATGAATGTACTGTAATTGTTTTGGAATTTTTGGATGCAATATGAATCTTTTATGAATTTTTAAATGCAAACAAAATGAATTTCAATATTTAATTGTAATAAATACTAAACCTAATTATTTTCAAGGAACAAAATTATCTAAGATCTATCACTAGGTGATTGATCTCAAAAAAATCCTAAACCTCGAAAATACTAGTTTCGATACCTATTAAAAATTAAACATTAAAATATACAAAATGATTTTTACAGGGCAGACTATGCATGCAAATGCGATTCTTTTTGGGCACAAATTCAATACAATTAATTCTAAAATATATGATTTTTTGGGAATTTTTAGAGCAACGGTTAAGCAATTATAAATTTCAGAGCAAGAAATGGGCAAATTATGCAATTTTCCTCAAAACAATTAATTATTAAAGAACCATCGATCACAAAAATATCCACAATATGTCAAACTGTAGAGAATTAAATGACAAACATCGTGTTATTTTTGGATAATGAAAACAAAGCAAAGAAGATGTTCAAAATAAAGGGAGAAGACAGGGTACAGATGCAATATTTAAATAAAATAATTATAGAAAGTGCAGGGGGGACCTAGGTGTAATTACCAATATTCCATAGGTTTCTTGCAAAATCTCCATAGGGGCACATGCGTGGCACATGCTCTCTAGTTGGCGGGGGATGTGACATGAATAGCTGGAAGTTTGGGGCTTCTTCTACAATTGTCCCCCGCGTCATGTGAAGGTCAGGTGTACTGGCAGGCTCGGTGGCAGGTCAGGCTCGGTGCTCCACATGTCATGCTTCCGTACCTCGGCTTGGACCGAGGCTGCTGGCGTGGAGTTCGGCTCGAATGTAGGCTTGGAGCGGATCTAGATCGTTGATGGTGCTCGAATCCAACAGCTGGGGGTTTGAGATGTGCTAACGACTCAGATGGATGATGCTCGATAATTGTGCGGTTGGTGTGGGACGACACACGGCCGGCGGGCGGCGGTGGAGACGCGTCGACGAAGGTCGATGATGAAGGCGGAGGAGGGTCCTACCTGCGGAGATGTGGCTTGACACTGGCGACGCTTCAGCAGTTAAACGGTGATTGAAGTAGATGACCGTCCCGGAGTCCATGACGATCGGTATCTTCGATCTGAGCGATAGAGCTCGGCGGAGGGAGTATGTCGGAAGTACGACCGTTGAGCGAAGGAGATCGGCAAGGTTTGATGAACGGAGAGGGTTTGGATGATGATCGGGATGGGGACGTTGATGGTCAGGGAAATGAAAGGTGCAATGAGGAGAGGCGGAGGGATACATGGAAGTAGAGCTCGACGATGAGGTCACCAGAGCGGAGCAGTTTCCAGAGGCGGGGCTGCGACGAGGCGGAGAATTCCTCGGATCACATCGGCTGGAGGGATTATCGGTTGTCATCCCAATGGGAGGTTCATGTTGATGGATAGGCGGATGAGATTTGATCGGGGCGGTGGTGTTCTATTTATAGGACGAGGAGGGGGTTCGCCGGCGAAGGAAAGAAGATCGGGGGGGATTTTGTTGAGAATTTGTCGGGGTTTCGAGGGAAGGCAGCGATCAGCTTTTGGTTGGAGATTTGATTCGATTGGAGATCGGGGACGGTTGAAGATCCTGGGAGATGAAGATACGAATGGATGCGGCGGCGGTGCGAGATTCGCGACAACGGCGAGATTTGGGGGCGTTGCCGCCCACGATGGAAAGAGGCGGAGGAAGATGACGAGTGTTGGGCCTTCCGATCGGCCAAGATCGGATGGCCCAGCAGGTGACACATGGCAGCGAATTGAGTGAAGGGGTGCGGCACGTGTTGTGCACGTGCGCGGGAGGCACGTGCGCAGCACGTGCGGGATTTTACTTTTTTTGTTTTTTAAATGAATTAATAAAAATTCGAAGAAAAAGGATGACATGTGGCGGCTCCAGGATCGACCATGTGTCAGCACCACAAAAATCCGAAGATAAAAACTTTGTAAAATAAAAAATAATTAGCAAAAGGCCTTGGATCGAAAAAGTTTCTTCACAAAAATTGCTCGTCTCTATGAGATCTACAACTTTGATGAAGACATCAAAACCAAAATCGATCAATTGCACACAAATGATATTTTTGGGTTATCCCATGTATATAAAATACCTTGATTTTTTGGGTTTTATAATTTTTAGGGATTTTATCACTTGTGCCCCTCCGAGATGTTGCAATATCAGTTATGCCCCTATCTTTTTGGTAATATCAGTTGTGCCCCTCAAAACTTGCTATTTTATCACTTGTGCCCCTCGGGTTAGTGACCGTCCATCTACAGTGCAAAAGGACGTTAACTTTGAGGACATAAGCAGAATTATTTTTTTTAAAGGTTATATGGTCATTTCTTCCTCCTCTTCCCCAACCTCTTCTTCTTCCTCCTCTTCCCATCTTCTTCCTCCTCCTCCAACCTCCTCCTCCTCCCTCTCCGCCCCGAGCTCCTCGCAGCCCCTCCCCTCCCCGGCGCCGCACCTCCTCCCCCCGCACCTCCTCCCAGCCCACCGCCCCCTCCCCGGCGCTGCACCTCCTCCCCCCCGCACCTCCTCCCAGCCCGCCGCCCCCTCCCCTCCCCGGCGCCGCCCCCTCCCCTCCCCGACACCGCCCCCTGTGCCCCCTCCCCCTGGGCTGCACCCCTCCCAGCCCCGCACCCCCTGGCCCGCACTGCCACCTCCCCTCCCCGGCGCCGCCCCCACCCCGCACCTTCCCCTCCGCCCAGAGCTGCTCCCTCCGCCCCGAGCACCCAACCCCCCCGCCCCTGTCCCGCAAGCCCCGCCCCCCGCCCCCTGGGCCTCCCCTTGCCCCGCGCCGCCCCGAGCACCCAACCCCCCCGCCCCGAGCACCCAACCCTCCCGGAGCATCCTTGATCGCTTCACGCATCTTCTTGAGCAGGGTCCGTGTCGTCGCACATTCCATCTCGTGCACAAACCTGCCTAGATGGCGGATGTAGTCGGGGTACAGCTCCAGATTGTAGTGCCCGCCCCCTTTGATCCACAACGGCTCGTACGGCTCCGTCGAGAGCTTCTACAGCCCCTCCCCACGCCGCCATTTCACCACGTCGTCTTCAGTTCCCTGCTAAAGAACACCATCGAGGAGCGAGGCGACGAAGGGGGTGGGGGGAGGTCGGGGCGGCAACAGGTGGGAGAGGAAGAAGATGGGAGAGGAGGAGGAGAAGGGAGGAAGAAGACGGAGGAGAAGGGAGACAGAAGAGGACCATAATACCCTTCTTAACCACACCATGGTTTGAATAAACCATGGTTATTTTAATCTTTTGACGGTCAATCTGACGGAAGGGCACAACTGATGACGGAGCAAGTTTTGAGGGGCACAACTGATATTACCAAAAAGATAGGGGCATAACTGATATTGCAACATCTCGGAGGGGCACAAGTGATAAAATCCCTAATTTTTATGTTATTTTTAAAACAGATAATAATATAGAAAAAATATGGTAAAATCAAAAACAAATACTTACACATTAATCTAATTTTTTTGGATTTTTATTAATTAAGAAAAAGAAGAAATAAAATAAAATACGAAAAAGACTAAATTTGTACAAGTGGTTAGTGAAGACTTGGACCCAATTTGTTTCTTTGATTTTAAGCTCAATTTGGATTTGGATTTTTACGCATTTTAATAAAACTTTTATCAAAGAAGACAAATGAAAATAAAATAGGTTAAATATATACATAAAATACTAGGTCAAAAACAGTTAAAATACAAAATGTACAAAGGAGGCCCAAAACCTGTCTTTCACATATGAGCTCCAATTCACTTGAACTTGGTCTTGTTTTGAAGGTAATTGAATGTAAATTAGTTCAAAAGTGAGTAGGATTAAAACGGACACTGGATGGGGAAGATATGAGGTTTTTAGTTTGGAAATCCTAAAATTAGGGTTTGGGTTTTTGGTCCATTTATTTGGGTTAGTGATTTTTTTGTATTTTTCATTTATTCTTGTTAGTGATATTACACAGTGCAGGTTGTTTTAGGTCATTCGGAGTTATCATGAATTAATTAAAAATCGGGGAAGTTAGGCTATTTACAGGTCAATTTTGGCTGAAATTTTTAGCTTTTTATTTTATCAAAAATTAGTACTAAAATGCAATTCTTATGAAAATATGCATGAATGCTAATTGTGCAGAATAGATGCAGAATTGCTGATGATTTTGAGGGATTTGAGCTTAATTAATGAAATTTAGAGTGATGAATCCGAGATTCATCAATCAGCAGCATGGATATTCTTCTGAGTCTACGGAGGACCTTGCATCTCCGGTTGTGGCAGATACCACTCTAGCTTCTATTCCACAACCTATAGTAGGTAGTCTAGATTTTGATTCCATGTTGCTCAAAAAGATTTTTTTATGAAGAAATCTGGTTCAGTTAATGCCAAGAATGATCTTTCAGTTCATGGCTCAGACTCTTCATCTTCTATTTCTCTAGCTTCAATCCCTTTCCCCCATTCTTTTAAGGCAGGAAAGCACATCAAAAAGATTCAGAAATATGACTCCGATATGGCACGATTCTGTAGAGAAAACATCATTGTAAAGGTGCCATTTGTTTATTATGTGGCTAACCATCCTGTATTTCAAAAATACCTTAAGGTAAGATGCACACCTACGAGGGTTAGCAGAAAGAAAGAGAACCAAAATATAAAGATACATGTCATGTCAGTAGCCACAACTTATTGTCTCAAGAATCAGATTTTGTCAAGGAAAAAGAGAGACATGGGTACTCACTATGTGGAGAGTCGTATTGACGACATTGCATTTACACGCACAATCTTGGATAACTGTTCTTTGATCAACTTGCATCCCTTAGCATTATATCAGAAATCGGAGTTGGGACCACTTCGCAAATATAGAGCTTTACTCCAATTCGTAGATCTCTCAGTGAAGAGACCTAAGGGAGAAGTGAAGAACGTAGTTATCTCGATTGAGGGGCAGAACTATCAGGTTGACTTCACATTCTTGGACATGGAGACCCTAAATCATTGGAGAGAATCTCATATCATTCTTGGGCGGCCTTTCCTTAGGATTGTGGGCACAGCTTTCGATTATGGTACGGTAATGATGAAGTTTCGTTCTCCTGGCGGAGAAGTGAACCTTGAGATGAAGCAAACCAAATGTCAGCGACATGATTCAGAGAGTAGCAAAAAGTACTCATCTTCAGAGGCAGATTGCAGAATGATTAGCATAATTGGGATTTGGGGACAGATTCCTTCAGGACAGGACGAGTCCCTTTCATCTGGAAAGGGCATAGTGGATGATGCAATTTGTCAGGTGTTGTTTGATCTTGTGATAGATGCATCTACCTATTCCCATGATGACATAGAGATCCATCTGGATCTGTCAGTTCCATCCCCTTCGGAACGATCATGGGACATAGATGATGAGTCCGACGCGGCTTTGGCCAAACTACCAAGTTTCTTTGGCGATCCGACTCCCCATACTTCTGAGTTGGTGGCAAGTACTACTTAGCTTAGCCCACCATCATGTAGCACGGAACCAGATTCAGATTCAATCAGCCAGATTTGCTTGATGATACCACATTCCCAGAACTGAAATCACTACCTCCTATACTCAAGTATGCCTTTCTTGCGGGACCTAAAGAAAGATATCCTATTATCATTAGCTCATACTTGACTTTAGAATAGGAGTCTAGGTTGTTATAAGTTTTAGAGAGGAACCTCAAAGTAATAGGCTGGACAGTGTCGGATCTCGTGGGGATCAACCCCGCTCTCTGCTCATGTCATGTTTATATACTAAGGATAATGTAAGACCTTTCCGTGAGTTCCAAAGGATACTTAACCCCAATATACGGGAAGTAGTGAAGAAAGAGATTGAGAAATGGTGCAAAGTAGGGTTTATATACCCACTTCATGTTGTCCCGAAGAAGTCGGGAATTCAAATGGTCACTAACGAGTCGTTGAATACGATATATAATTTGGACACGAGGTAGTACTTGTACTTAGCGAATCAGTCAGAACCGAGAGAAAATATCTGTGAAGAGTGTCTCATCTTAATTTATATCCCGGACAAGTACAAGGACGAACACAGGGAGGCAAAGGAACAACTTCAGGTTAATTCAAAATTTTAGGTCTAGATTTCAACGCGATATTTCTTTTAAATTTTTTTAATGCAGAACCAAATGCAAATGCAAATGTGGATGAATCAAGATAATAAGAAAACACACAACCAGGCCAAATTAATTTTAATGTCAACAGTTCAACCAAATTATATTTTTCCTAGGATCTTAATCCAGTGATGCATGCAAAACATATTTTTTTAGAATTTTGGCGATTAAAAAGCAATAATTAAAAATGCACACTTTTTATGGGTTTTTTCGAAATTTTTCACACAAACAATAAGTAAAAATTATGAAAATTTTGCTGGAATGAAAACGTGATGCCCAGGATACTACAACAATATTTTTGGAATTTTTTGAAAAAATATGATTTTTTATGGATTTTTTTAGTGGAAACAGAGTCACAGTGAGTAATTAATTCCTAATAAATCCATAATAGTAAATTAGCTACATAGCGGATTATCCCAAATAGATATTTATATAAGCAATCAAGAAGAGTTGAAATTTTGCAGAAAGGATGTATTTGGATTTAATTAAAAATCAATTACCAAAATCACTCTACGATTTATTTTAGTCACATGACAACTCCAATTTAAAAGATATTTGGAAACTAATTCAATCACATTTCAAGGCACCATCTAAATTTTTGTGGAATATTTGGAGCAATAGTGAGTGAGATATGAATTTAAGAGCACGAATTGGGTAAAATATGCAGATTTTCAATTAAGCAATTTTAGTTAATTTACAATATCTCACAAAAATATAAATAAATGATCAGAATCTAGACAATTAGTTGCTCAACATAATACTATTTTTCATTGAAAGAAATAATGTAAAAATGAGGTCCAAACTAATACTTAAACATAGGTTTATCAATGCAAAATATAATTAAAACTAACAATAAAAAACATGCACAGGGACTGAACTGTAATTACAGAAACAATAAGGGAACATGATGCAATTTTCACAAAACAAACAAAACAACGAGACCTTCTTCTTCCTTGCAGGCGGCGGGAGCTGGGAGGGCGGCTTGGACAGGGCGTCGCTGCCGTGCGGTGGCTCGCGGTTGGAGAGGGGGCGCGGGGTGGCAGCGCGTGCGCGGCCTGGGGCTGCCGCGCGTGGGCTGGAAAAAGGGGGGCGGGCAGCAGGCGTTGTTGCTCCCTTCATTTCCTTTTTTAATTTCATTATTTTTTGAATGTTTTTAACTGAACTGTTAGAATTGAACCTTTTTTATTTTGATTTTTTTAATTTTTATTTTTTTAAACAGAGAATGCAAATAAAAATGAGAATGAAGGGGACATTATGGTGATGGAATGATGGAGATAATGATGAGATATGTAATGTGATGCGCTAAGAAAATGCAAAGATAAAAAATGATGACAAGATAAAGGGAAAATACCTACGATGGAGACGATAGTCTATGATGTGCTCACGAGAGCACGGTCTTTGCTCGAATCGCCGTCGAGCGATGAGCTTGAGCAACGCACGAAGGCGGCTGCGATCTTTGCTAAAAAGCCAACGGATCTCACCGGAGAGAGGGCTATCGTCGCTCGACCGCGGTTGTGTTGTTGTCACTGATTCAACTCTGGGAACTAGGCTCTCCTCACATAAAGATGGATCTAGTGCAAATTGAGGAGGATGGAATGTATATAAAGAGAAGAAAATGGAGGTTAGAATGGATGTGGAGTAGAATGGAGGTTATTAAGATGGTGGAGTTGAATTAGAAGTTAGAAAAAAATGGTGGAATGATGGAGTTGAATGGTGGTTATTGTAGAAAAAGGGAATTAAATAATAAAATAAATAATGAGATAAAGTTGGCTACTAAAATACAACAAAAAATATAAAGAAGAAAAATAGTGGAGAATTTACAAAGGAATACATACAACATGTACATTTTTTTGTTTGCTTTTCTAATATATATATTTTTTGTCTTTCTAATAAGAGATATTTACAACAGAAAAAACAATAAAATACTATAATCAAAATACAACACAACGATGATTTTTTTGGATTTTTAAGTAATTGAGAAAGATAAAATAAAAATGAAGAAAGAATGAATATATACATAATATACAATGTACATCTAGGTCCCAAAATCCTACTTTTGCAAATGAGATATGATTTTTATGAAACCATTTCCGTTGGAAAGATAATTTTCTATCTTGAACTTTAAAAGTGAGTTTGGTGAATTTGGAGTTCATACTGAGCAGGAATTTGACCAAGAAGTTGGACTTTACGGTTTTTTCCTTTTGGAATCTAGGGGAACTTATTTGAGGTAAAATTTGTTTTTTTTATTTTTCTATAATTTTTATGAACAAGTTAAAGAAAGAATTACCCAAAAAGGAGTTGAAATGAAATTATTAAAAATATATAAAGTTTTGAGTTATTTACAGGTATAAAACTTATTTATTTTTGCAGCTTTTTATTGTTAGTTTATTTTGTACAATCTAATATACAATAATTAGTATGTTTTTTTACAAGAGTCATTTTGTTAATTTATTGATTTTATATACATTTATTTGAGACTTTACTCAGGGATTTTGCTAAGATCAAGATATTGAGATGATGAATCGCGGATTCATCAGTCACCAACAAGGAGGGGGTAGAGATCGCGACACGAGTACCTACATCGTGGTGTGTCAGTGTTAATTACATGCGTCTGAATGCCACGATTAAGAAAGATCACTTTCCCTTGCCTTTTATTGATCATATTTTGGAGAGACTCGTAGGGAAAGAGTTCTTTTGTTTTCTTGACGGGTACTCAGGCTACAACCAGGTAGCTATAGCCCCTGAGGATCATGAAAAGACCACATTTACATGTCCATTCGGCAGTTATGCTTTCAGGTGCATGCCATTCGGGCTCTACAATGCCCGGGCACATTCCAGTGGTGCATGATAGCCATATTTGCCGAGATGGTAGGAGATTTCCTGGAAGTGTTCATGTATGACTTCTCGGTCCATGGTAATTCCTTTGATACATGTTTAGCGCCTTTGGATCGAGTCCTCACGAGGTGTAGAAAGGTGAATCTGGTACTCTCGTGGGAGAAGAGTCACTTTATGGTGACGGAGGGTATCGTGTTGGGGCATGTCATCTCCAAAAGGGGAATGGAGGTTGACCCTGCTAAGGTGGAGGTGATCGAGAAACTCGATCCACCTACCAACGTTAAGTCAGTGCGATCATTCTTAGGGCATGTTGGATTCTATAGGAGATTCATTCAGGATTTTTCAAAGATCGCCCACCCACTGATTGAGCTCTTACGGAAAGACACAAAGTTCGTTGTAGATCACAGGTGTCTGGAGGCCTTTGAGCTCTTGAAGAGGAAGATTTGTACCTCGCCTATCCTACAAGCTCCTGACTGGTCTCTCCCCTTTGAGATCATGAATGACGCCTCAGATTTCGCTATAGGAGCTGTGTTAGGGCAACGACAAGAAAGGATCCCGTTTACGATCCATTACACGAGCAAAGTATTAGATCCTACACAGAAGAATTATACATTGATTGAAAAGGAAATGCTCGCCGTAGTATGGGCCCTCGAGAAGTTCATGTCATATATTTTGGGCTCTAAGGTGACAATTTACATTGATCATGTAGCCATTCGATATTTAATGGAAAAGAAGGATGCGAAGGGCGTCTTCTTAGGTGGATTTTACTCCTCTAGGAATTTGATTTGTAGATAAAAGATAAACTTTGAGTGAAGAATGTTGTGGATGATCACCTTTCTTGGATTGAACTTAAGGATTCTCCTTATTATGAGCGGATTAGAGAGACCTTTCCAGACGAGTCAATTTGTGTTATTGACTCACTCCTGTGGTATGCCAACATGGTGAACTATCTTGTCTACAAGCAGGTTCCCCATGGTTGGACTAGGAGCAGCATTGATCGACTGAAGTCGGATTCAAGGAGATGCCACTGGAACGATCCTTTCCTTTTCTTCGAAGGACCGTATTGTATTTGGAGAAGGTGTATTCCTCAGGAGGAATACCAGAGTGTCCTCACATATTGTCATTCACTTGAGGCTGGAGGACTGATGAATACACATTCATCACTCTTTATTCTTATATTTTAGCTACAAAAACCTTTGCAAATACATGTATATTCATGTAAATACAAATAATTACTAAAAGCATGCATTGTATAAAGTTTAATAATTAGCATGTTTTTGTGCAAAAATGAAAGAATAAAGAGACAAAAGAAAAAGAGGGAAATATTTAGAATAAATATTGAGCAACCTAATCCCAAGGGAGGGCTCAACATGGGCCTGACCGCATAAAAGCCAAAGTAGAGAGAGATAAGGGCTCATGTGTGTAAATATCCCTGTAAATACAATAAATATATTTTCCTCTAAAAATAGAATAAAAGTGGCTTGTACATATTTGTATATATTTATAAATATAAAATCAAAATAAAAATTGAAAAATCAAAAAGAAAACAAAAACACTCTACCTTGTGCATATTCATCATGTATATATCCCCCTATCTATATTTATTTCACCTTATAAATAAATAAATTAAGTTCCACAAAATTTGTACATATTCTATCCTTTATGTTGTAAATAAATAAAATAAAAACCATAAAAACAAAAACAAAATAAAAAGAATAAAATTAAAAAACCAAACATAACTTTGTAAATATGTCATGTATATACATGTACATATCTATTTAGTTCATCCTTGTTTATAAATAATAAAAATAAAATAAAAATACCTTTTTATTCCTAATTTTATACTATAAATAAATAAAATATAAAATAGGTATAAAAATGTATAAAAATAACTAATTGAAAATCAAAAATCAAAACCCTATATTGTAGATATACCTATATATAGCTCTATCATGTAAATACCCTATTTTTATTTCAAAAAAATAATTAAAAATCACAAAAAATAGAAAAAATTAAAACAAATATTTTTCATGTTTTAAGTTTTCTTTAATTCAGCCATTTCCTATTTTATTTCAAATTTCTAAATCATTTTGACGTGGTTGATTCTCATTGGTCCACGGGGATGTTGACCGTCCGGTCAACTCCCCCCTGTGGACCACTTCCCACGGGTCGTGACGCCCGACCCGATTTCTCAGATTTTTCACGTCACGACCCGACCTCCATCTACCCAAACCCCGGGTCCCTCTCATTCGTGCCAGATCCGACACCCTCGTCGGGATGCCCGCCTCGGGGTCCGTGCTCTGAGCTGCCCTACCCGATCTATTCTAGCCGGACCCCTGGCAGTATAAATCTCGAGCTCTGCCTCCCATTTCCGCATCATTGGCTCCCCACCTTGCCTTCCCAGGACCTCCACTGCCATCCTCGAGGTGACAGCTCGCCGCTGGTTGTGTTGCAGAGAGGAGAGGGTGCCCGGACCTCAGATCCGGCGAGCTTGCGCCGCCGTGCTCCGCCCGAAGGAGGAGCTCGAGCCTCGGGCCTCGATGACCCGCGAGGCAAGGACCCAGAGCTCCCAGAGCTCACGCCCAGTCGATTCGTCCACCCAGGTAGCCTTAGTTCTTTCCCCTTTTCTTCGATTTTCATTTTGCCCCAAATCGCCCAGTTGCCTTCCACCTTCGATTCCGTCCACCTCCGCATTCGATTCGATCATCGGACCATTCCACCATGTTCGCCTTCTCCCCGCGCACGTTCTCCATCCCTCCATTCAACCCAGCTCGCACAGGAGCTGGGGTTTCGAGTTCCACCGCCGACACCTCGCCGGAGCTCGTCCGCCCCGTCGCACAGACCACTTCCACCCCCGCTGACAGGGTCGAGGCACTTTGCCCTCGACCCGCGAGTGTGTTGCACCATCTTGCAGGTCCATTTGAGCCCATCTGAGGGCTCGACCATCCAGGTGCAACCGTTCGACCTCCGCCGACCTCGCCTGAGCTCCTCCGAGCTCCGTCGAGTCATCGGAGGCTGCCATTCGACGCGGAAGGCCCGCACGTATCTTCTCCGATCTTCAGTGGCCCGCGAGGAGGATGTCAGAGCACACACGGGCCCGGCGAAGTTCGCCGGCATCCAGTTCGTCCACCATCTTCTAGAGCCGTCCGATGCACCTCCAGCTCCAGTTCTGATCTCCACCGTTCATTTGAGGAGCCGCCAGCACCGTCGATCTGTGGAGGAGTGATCGTGATCGTTCGATCGTCGAGGTTTCACCCACAGCGTGTGAGGACCATCAGATCAGCCACGTGGTGACGCCGCAGCCGTTCGATTAGACCCGAGGGCTCTTTTGTTGAGGCGCCACTTCTCTCCACCGTCTGATCCACCACGTGGCAGCCATCCGTCCCTCGCATTAATAAAGGGGTAATTTGCTCGTAGGCCCCCTTGTTTATTTTATTTCGTAGGTAGTCCTGTAAATATAGTTGATAGTTGTTTTTATCGTGGTACTTTTGTATAGAAGACCTTGTACTTAGTTTATTTGCATGTATGCCCCTGCTTGTAGTGTATCACGTGCGTCGACACGTGTTTCTTTGGGTTATTTGCATGTTTAGCCTTGTAGTTTCAGGATGTTAATGAATGAATTAAACCTTTTTATTAATTGCATATATGCCCCTGTGCGTGGTTTTTTAGAGCATGTGCGTTTATTAGTGGGTCTTTTACAGTAAGGCCCTCGGACTTTTGGTACCTGTTACCAATTAGTTCGAGAACCTTATTTTCATTGCAATTAGGTCCCTGTGTGCCCAAAACACGCGCCTCGTGCATGACTTCTTGGAAATTTTGCACCGGACCCCCTGGAACTCTTCTTATTTGCGTACAGGTCCATGTGCACTGTACCTTGGTTTTGATTTTTAATAAAATATCAAACTAACTCCAAATTCAATGAAAATTGGACACATGGCTCCTGCCATGTTGTAAAATTTTCTAGAATTTTTGGAGACATTTTTGGTTTCATTTAATATTTTTAAAAATTCAAAACAAGCTTTTTCTTTACTATCTAACTTTAAAAATCACAAAAAAATATTAAAATACCTCTAAACATTTTTAAAAAATTAGTAAGTGTGTATTTGGTCTTGTTTGATTTTCTGACCAATTTTGGTCATTTTTCATTATATAAAACCCATAAAAATTAAAAAACACCTAAAAATCATAAGAATTATAATAATTAATTGAAAAATTGAAAAATAATAATTCAGGTCCTAAATTTTCCTTGTTTCTTCTTCGTTACAGGAAAATTACCTCCAGGTTTTTAGGGACTTTTAGATATTTTATCTAAGTCCCCTAAGCTTGGCTGGATAGTACCCTTGTTTTCTTGCATTGTTTCATTTTTAGAATATTAAATAAAAATCAGAAAAATATCAAAAATTACCCAAAAACAGTAAAAAAAATAATATACATAAAAATATTTTTATTTGAATTTTTGAGTGATTTTTGATGCATTAAATAATTGTTTGGATTGGCTTGTTTCTTTGTTTTCTTTATTTCCTTTATTAATTAAAAATCCAAAAAAATTTATAAAAATTAAAAATCCACCAAAAAATACAGTTCTTTTATTTTGTTCCTTTTTAGACTACTTCGTAGGCCGTAAGGCCATCACGTGCTCCCTAAGTCCGACCCTGGTCGCTATACCAGGCTAATCTAATAGCCAGGACCGCTATAGTGTTGATTTGATTTTCATTTGATTTTGGTGGTCTGAACCTTATTTTCTTGATCGGCCGACTGACTTCTGAGATCCGGGTCGCAACGACCCTTGATCTATTTTCTTTCACCCGTGTCTTGGTGATTTTTCGGTCATCAAGGACTGACTCACTCCCGTGGTATGCCAACATGGTGAACTATCTTGTCTCCATGCAGGTTCCCCATGGTTGGACTAGGAGCAGCATTGATCGACTGAAGTCGGATTCGAGGAGATACCACTAGGACGATCCTTTCCTTTTCTTCGAAGGATCGGATTGTGTTTGGAGAAGGTGTATTCCTTAGGAGGAATACCAGAGTGTCCTCACATATTGTCATTCACTTGAGGTTGGAGGACACCATTCGGGAAAGAGAACCGCTCACAAAGTACTGCAATGTGGATTGTACTGGCCGACCTTGTTTAGAGATGCTGTTGATTTTGTACGGTTGTGCCCAATCTGTCAAAGGATGGGAGGGACAGTTGGTCAGAGAGATGAGATGCCCATGAAACCGATGATTATTTGTGATGTTTTTGATGCATGGGGCATAGATTTTATGGGTCCCTTTCCCAACAGCCAAGGACATGAGTACATATTGTTGGCGGTTGATTATTTATCCAGGTGGGTGGAGGCTATCCCAACCCGGACCGCAGACAACAAGACTGTCTGTAAGTTTGTGAGAGATCATATTATTGCTAGGTTCGGGGTGCCAAAAGTTTTGATATCTGATGGGGGTAGCCATTTTGTGAACCGAGATATGAGATCTTTAGCTAAGGACTATGGATTTGAGCATAGAGTTACTAGTCCTTACCACCCACAGTCCAACGGCATGGCAGAGCTTTCAAACAGAGAGGTGAAGTGTATTTTGCAGAAATTGGTTCGTCCCGATAGGAAGAACTGGTCTCAGCTCTTAGACCGAGTTCTGTGGTCCTATAGGACAGCCTACAAGACACCATTGGGTACTTCACCATTTAGAATGATCTATGGCAAGCCATGTCATTTGCCCGCAGAATTGATTCATAAATCCGAATGGGCAATTAAGAATATTAAGTGGAGTTGTCACCTAGGGAATCTTTGTCGAGACTTGAACTTGAACGAGCTCGTGGAAATCCGAAACAGGGCATATGACAACAGTTTGATTTATAAGGACAAAGTAAAGAGATGGCATGATCAGCACATTAGGTGCAAAGACTTTGTCCCTGGACAAAAGGTATGGTTGTTCAATGCCAGGTTGAAGATGTTCCATGGGAAGCTCAAATCTAAATGGACGGGTCCCTTTGTTGTTAAGAAAGTGCACGAGAATGGAAGTGTAGAGATAACTGATCTCACAGATGGTGCACAGTCTCATGTGGTAAATGGACAACTGTTGAAGCATTTTGTTGATTCAAAAGAGCAGTTAGTCCAAGTCGAGGTCATCAACTTCATGCAGAGCGAGCACAGAGCAGATACATCATATTACTCATCATGAAGATGCAGCATCAAGATTCAACATCTTAGAAGATTCATTCCTCTTGTACATTCACCCATCTTTGTATATTCTCCAGATCACATCGGTTCTTACACTTACTCTTGTCCTATACTTAGGCTTACCAAGATCCTAAGTATAGGGGAAGCCGATGCCTCCATATGTATACTCATCCATTTCTCTTCTTGACCTCATCCGCCCCATTTTTGCTCTTCTTCTACACTTAGGCTAACCAGAGCTTAAGTATAGGGGGCGGATCGACTTCTATACTCTTTATTATTCTAGTTATCCTACGCTTAGCACGAGCTATGTCTTTTTCTCGCTTCTTGTGCCATGAGGACATAGCACATGCTAAGTATAGGGGTGTGTATATATTACATATATACTTTACCCATAGCTCGTACTTTCACATATTTTTGTATCTATTATACAATAATTATGGGATGGGTAAAAAAATCAAAAACAAAAAAAACAACAAAAATCTCTTAAAAATATATCTAAAAAATCCCTTATTTGCTTTAAAAAAACTTCTTCAAAAAAAAGCCCTTTCTTATTTAGTCCTTTCTTATTTACTTATCTTTTTCAAAAAAAAAACTTTCCTCTTTTCCTTTGTTTTTCAAAAAAAAACTCTTGAAAAAAAACAAAACAAAACTTTTGAAAAAAAAACTATTCTTTGCTTTTGTTTATAAAAAAACTTTTCGGAAAAAAATTTCTAAAACTTTAAAAAAAACACACAAAAAACTAACTAATGAGTTGGTTTAATCCCTAACACAATTCACTTTCACACAAGACTAGTGATGTATAAGAACACTTGGTTTATGAGGACTTGAGATTTTGAGTTAACCAGCCTTAGTCATTAGGGTCTTGGACTTAATTATTCACATTTCCCTAGTTTGAAAGATTTGTGTGCTATATTGCATGCTTAGTCTCTACCTTAAGAATATGATCAGCACCTCACATACACGACTGCAGTTATGATGAGATGAGTTGAAATTTCACTTGAGGAGCTGGGATGGGGGATTTGAGTGTGGACTTGATTTAATGATGCTCGAGGATGGGATAAAATCAATGAAGGCTTCATGAAACCTGAGTGTCAGCATTTTTAGCCAGTATGAGAACATGGTTCTTGTACTATCTCTTGACATTTACCTATGTGTCAGGGTGTGATAAAATAAAAAAAATGTTGATCAGTGTGCGCCAACTCTTACTAAAAGCAGTGGAGCTAACCAAAATACTACAAAGCAATGAAATGTCAAAGAAAATCTCTTGTTCCACAAAGTCAATTAAAAAAAGAGCTTCCACCAAAGGCGAGCGCTGCCAACCATTTCAAAGTGTCCACTTAGACCACCGCTATTAGGATCAGGAGTCGGGCTTGCACCAAAAAAGGGTTCTGCATCGTAAATGCTACAAGTCTGGGTGTAGAAGGGCCACCGCACTGGCGGAGGACGGCGGAGGGGCGGCGAGGGCGAGCCGCTGGGAGCTCGAAGGAGGTGGGCAGAGGGGCGGCGAGGGGCCGCTGGCGCGGGTGGACGACCTAGAATGCGGGTGGCCGTGGTTGGCAGCACAGGAGCCTTGGACGCGCGGCCGCATGGTGGAGAAGACAGTGGAGGTCGCGGCGGCGTGGCCGTTGGCTGGTGGAGCGGCGGCGGCGACCGCTGTGATGGCGTGGAGGGGAGGGGCGGCGGGCGGCACAACGCCTGCTGCTCCTTCCGTTTTTCTTTGTTTTTTTTATTTTTTGTTTTTTTCTGATGTAATAATAATAAAAAGAATTTTTTGTTTTAAATTTTTTAAATTTTTTTAATTTTTTTTAAACAGGAAATATGTACACAAACATATGGGGAACAAAATGATATGATGGTGGTGATGAAGATGAAGATATAAACAAATGATGGATGGTGGGTGGTGATATGATGGACTAAAAAAATTACAAAGATAAAAATAAAGACAAGATGAACTAAAATTACCTACGATGAACGCGAGCGCCTATGGAGTGCTCACGAGAGCACGGTCTTCGCTCCAATCGCCGACGTACGATGAGCTCGAGCAGCACGCGATTGCGGCTGCGATGTTGGCCAAAAAGCCAACGGATCTCACCGGAGAGAGGGTCGTCGTCGCTCGACTGCGGTTGCGTCACTGTCACCGATTCAACTCTGGGAACTAGGCTCTCCTCACATAAAGATGGATCAAGTGCAAATTGAGGAGGATGGAATGTATATAAAGAGATGGCAAAAATGGAAGTTAGAATTAAGATGGAGTGGGATGGAGGTCAATAAAATGGTGAAGTTGAATTAGAAGTTAGAAAAAATGGTGGAGTAATGGAGTTGAATTGGTGGTTATTGTAGAGAATGGAAGTTAAATAATAAATAAATAAATAAATAAATAAATAAGATTGTCTACTTTAAATACCATAAATTAAAAAGAGAAGACAAATAGTGGAGAATTTACAAAAGAAGACAAAACACCATGTACACATTTTTTTACTTTTCTAATATGTATTTTTTTGTCTTTTTAATAAGAGATATTTATAACTAAAAATACAATAAAATAATATAGTTAAAATACAATACAACAATGATAAAAAAATGAGGAAAGAATGAATATATACAAAATATACAATGTACATCTAGGTCCCAAAACCCAACTTTTGCAAATGAGCTCCGATTTTAATGAAACCACTTCCATTGGATAGATAATTTTCTAACTTGAACTTTAAAAGTGAGTTTGGTGAATTTGGAGTTTATATGGAGCAGGAATTTAGCTTGGAAGTTGGCCTTTAAGGCTTTTTCCCATTGGGATCTAGGAGCATTTATTTGAGGTAAATTTTTTTTGTATTTTTGTATTTTTATATACATGGTTATTAACAAGTTGGAGAAAGAATTAGCCAAAAAGGAGTTGAAATGAAATTATTAAAAATATATGAAGTTTTGGGCTATTTACATATATAAAACTCCTTTATTTTTGCGGCTTTTTATGTGTAATTTATTTTGTACAATCTAATATATATTAATTAGTGTGTTTTATTTACAAGAGTCATTTTGTTAATTTATTGATTTTATGGACATTTTTCTGGGATTTTACTCGAGGATTTTGCTAAGATCAAGATATTGAGATGATGAATCGTGGATTCATCAAGGACACCATTCGGGAAAGAGAACCGCTCACAAAGTACTTCCATGTGGATTGTATTGGCCGACCTTATTTAGAGATGCTATTGATTTTGTACGGTCGTGCCCGATCTGTGAAAGGATAAGAGGGACAATTGGACAGAGAAATGAGATGCTCAAGCAACCGATGATCATTTGTGATGTTTTTAATGCATGGGGAATATATTTTATGGGTCCCTTTCCCAACAGCCAAGGACACGAGTACATATTGTTGGCGGTTGATTATTTATCTAGGTGGGTGGAGGCTATCCCAACCTGAACCGCAGACAGCAAGGTTGTCTGTAAGTTTGTGAGATACCATATTATTGCTAGGTTCAGGGTACCAAAAGTTTTGATATCTGATGGGGGTAGCCACTTTGTGAACCGAGATATGAGATCTTTAGCTAAAGACTATGGATTTGATTATAGAGTTACTAGTCCTTACCACCCACAGTCCAATGTCATGGCAGAGGTTTCGATCAGAGAGGTGAAGAGTATTTTGCAAAAATTGGTTCGTTCCGATAGGAAGAACTGGTCTCAGCTCTTGGACCTGTAGGACAAGAGCCTACAAGAGTATTTTGTGGGCCTGTAGGACAGCCTACAAGACACCATTGGGTACTTCACCATTTAGAATGATCTATGGCAAGCCATTCCATTTGCCCGCAGAGTTAATTCATAAATCCGAATGGGCAATTAAGTAGATTAATTGGATTTCTCACCTAAGGAAGCTTTGTCGAGACTTGAACTTGAACGAGCTCGTGGAAATCCGAGATAGGCCATATGACAACAGTTTGATTTATAAGGACAAATTAAAGATATGGCATGATCAGCACATTAGGTACAAAGACTTTGTCCCTGGACAAAAGGTATGGTTGTTCAATGCCAGGTTGAAGATGTTCCATGGGAAGCTCAAATCTAAATGGACGGGTCCCTTTATTGTTAAGAAAGTGCACGAGAATAGAAGTGTAGAGATAGCTGATCTCATAGATGGTGTACAATCTCATGTGGTAAATGGACAACTATTGAAGCATTTTGTAGATTCGAAAGAGAAGTTAGTCCAAGTCGAGGTCATCAACTTCATGCAGAGTGAGTACAGAGCATATACATCATATTACTCTTCATGAAGATGCAGCATCAAGATTCAACAGCTTAGAAGATTCAATGACTCTTGTACATTTTCCCTTCTTTGCATATTCTCCAGATCACGTCGGTTCTTATACTTACTCATGTCCTATACTTAGGCTGACAAGAGCCTAAGTATAGGGGGAACCGATGCCCGCCATGTGTATATACTCATCCATTTCTCCTATTGACCTCGTCCACCCCATTTTTGCTCTTCTTCTACACTTAGGCTGATCAGAGCCTAAGTATAGGGGGACGGATCGACTTCTATACTTTTAATTATTTTAGTCATCCTACGCTTAGCACGAGCTATGTCTTTTTCTCGCTTCTTGTGCTCTGAGGACAACACATGCTAAGTATAGGGGGTGTGTATATATTACATATATACTTTACCCATAGCTCGTACTTTCACATATTTTGTATATATTTTACAATAATTATGGGTGGGTAAAAAAATCTCTCTTTTTCAAAAAGAAATCTCTTAAAACAAAAACTTTTCAAAAAAAACTTTTCTCTTTTTTCCTTATTTGCTTAAAAAAGCTATTTCATAAAAATGTCCTTTCTAATTTTCCTGTCTTTTCCAAAAATAAACAAAAAAACTTTCTTCTTTTCCTTTGTTTAAAAAAAATCTTAAAAATCACAAACTAACTAATAAGTTGGTTTAATCCCTGACACATTCACATTCACACAAGACTTGTGAATTCCAAGAACACTTGGTTTATAAGGTCTTGAGATTTTGAGTTAACCAGCCTTAGTCATTAGGATCCTTGACTTAATTATTCACATTTCTCTAGTTTGAAAAATTTGTGTCTATATTACATGCTTAGTCTCTACCTTAAGAATATGATCAGCACCTCACATACATGACTGCAGTTATGATGAGATGAGTTAAATTTTCACTTGAGGAAATGGGATGAGGGATTTGAGTTTGGACTTGATTTGATGATGCTCGAGGATGGGATAAAATCAATGAAGGCTTCATGAAACCTGAGTGTCTCCATCTTTAGCCAGTATGAGAATATGGTTCTTGTACTATCTCTTGACATTACCTATGTTCCAGGGTGTGATAAAAAATTTGTTGATTAGTGTGCGCCAACTCTTGGTAAAAGCAGTGGAGCTAGCCAAAAATATTACAAAACAATGAAATGTTAAAGAATATCTCTCATTCCACAAAGTCAAATATCAAAGAGCTTCCATCAAAGGTGAGCGCTCCCAACCATTTCAAAGTGTCCACTTAGACCACCGCTATTAGGATCAGGAGTCGGGCTTGCACCAAAAAAGGGCTATGCATCGTAAATGCTACAAGTCTGGATGTAGACGGTATAATAGATACTCAAAAAGGCACATCCCGTGTACTCGTAGGAAAATAAGTGCAGATGACTCCAACTTCTTTTGACGGACACACTGATCAACAACATGTGTTGAGTTAATAAGGCACTCGAGAGGATCCTTGTTCCAATGAGAGGGAGAGAAGAAATGACACAATCCTATGCCCTCCATCAATTGGCCTTCCATCTACACTTTTAAGTCTGACAACTAAAGAGACGGTGGATTGGATGCAAGAAATGGTTTATTCCTTAGTGTTGAGGATCGGGTTCTTAGGAGAGTCTCTTGGACTGGAACCTTGGGTGACGTTGCGACTCTACTCTTGTAACTGTAGTCAACACTTAATGTCATATCCCTACTATATATGTATATAGAGAGAGTCTGATGATTAGGGAAATTGGATATCTTTTGACTAGAGCTTGGTTCAGCTTAGAATTTTAGGATCTCTAAAATCGAGAGTTCTTCAACGGATCAAGTCTTGTATTCACATGCACAGTCAGGGGATATTCCAACTTATTCATTTCTTTATTTGCTCGAGGACTAAAAAAGTTTAAGTATAGGGGGTGATAAAGCCATGATTCATCATCTCAATATCTTGATATTAGCAAAATCACTGAGTAAAATCTTAAGTAAATGTATATAAAATCAATAAATTAATAAAATGACTCTTGTAAATAAAACACACTAATTAGCATATATTAGATTGTACAAAATAAATTAACAATAAAAGACCGCAAAAATAAAGGAGTTTTTCACCTGTAAATAGCCTAAAACTTCATGTATTTTTAATAATTTCATTTCAACTCCTTTTTGGTTAATTCTTACTCTAACTTGTTCATAACAATGTATATAAAAATATAAAAATACAAAATAATTTCACCTCAAATAAATGCTCATGGATCCCAAAGAGAAAAAAAGACGTAAAGTCCAACTTTCAGACCAAATTCCCGCTCCGTATGAACTCCAAATTCACCAGACTCACTTTTAAAGTTCAAGTTAGAAAATTATCTATCCAATGGAATGGTTTCATTAAAATCAGAGATCATTTGGAAAAGTTGGATTTTGGGACTTAGATGTACATTTTATATTATGTATATATTCATTCTTTCTTCTTCTTTTTATTTTATCTTTCTTAATTACTATAAAATCCATAAAAACATCGTTGTGTTGTATTTTGATTCTAGTATTTTATTGTATTTTTCTGTTGTAAATATCTCTTACTTAAAATACATCATATATATATTAGAAAAGCAAACAAAAAATGTACATGTTGTATGTTTTCCTTTGTAAATTCTCCACTATTTTTTCTTCTTTATATTTTGTTGTATTTTAGTAGCCTACTTTATCTTATTATCTATTTTATTATTTAATTTCCATTCTCTACAATAACCACCATTCAACTCCATCATTCCACCATTTTTTCTAACTTCTAATTTAACTTCACCATCCTACTAACCTCCATTCTACTCCACCTCCATTCTAACCTCTATTTTCTATCTCTTTTTAGACATCCCATCCTCCTCAATTTGCACTTGATCCATCTTTATGTGAGGAGAGCTTAGTTATCATAGTTGAATCAGTGACAGCGATGCAACCATGGTCGAGCGACAACAACCCTCTCTCTGGTGAGATCCGTTGGCCTCTTGGCCAACATCACAGCCGCCTTCACGTGTTGTTCAAGCTCATCGCTTGCCGGTGATTCAAGCGAAGACCATGCTCTCATGAGCACATCATAGGCAACCGTCTCCATCGTAGGTATTTTTCTTCGCATTTTGTCATCATTGTTATTTTTGCAAATTTTTAACACACCACCACTGTTACATCTTTCCACCATTACCATCATTTATTATTCCCACACCTTCATCTACCATTTTTCCCCTTTTTTATACATATTTTTTCCTGTAAAAAAATGAAAAATCTAAAAATCTAAAACAAAAAAATATTACAGAAAAAATTGATAAAAAAATTAAAAAAATAAAAAGGAAGGAACAGCAGCGGCTCTGCTGCCGCCCCTTCCGTTCCAGCCGCCAGCGGACCGTTGACATCAGCGTAGGTGGCACCGGCCCTCTGCCTCGGTCGCCCGCGCATCACCTGCCAACGCAGGCGGCACATCCAGCCTATGACCCCTCTTCCGCCTGTAGAGCTCCTCGCCGTCTCCAGCCTGCACGGCCTCTGCTATGCCTGCCTAGGCGAGCGCCTCCACCGCGCGCGGCCTACCTAGTCGCGCAACGTCGGCTGACTATAGCTCCCACCCCACAGCCACTGACCCACCTTCAAGCCGCAGCCACCCACGCGTGCGGCAGCGCGTTCCCCCCTGTGCCCTAGCCGTATCCTTGGAGAAGAAGGTCCATTTTTTATTATGTAAAAATTGCAATTTTATTTTTCTTATGTTTTATAATTACAAAACATTCCCTGTAGATATTTGTTTGTATGTTTTGTTTGTTCTCTATATTTGCATGGATAACCTTGTATTTGCATTTTAATTTGGACCTTTATACTGCATCATTTCTTTTGATGAAAAATATCTTGATGTTGTACAACTAATTGTCTACAGTCTGATTATTTATTTGTATTTTTATGAGTAATGATGAATTAAGTAAAAATGTTTAACTGAAATTCTGCATATTTTACCCATTCTGAGATATTAAATTCATGTCTCACTCATGGTTGCTCCAAAAATTCGTAAAAAATCAGGAATGATGCCTTGACATGTGCTTAAATTACTATCCAAATTTCACCTTAATTGGAATTATCATGTGTCTTAGATAAATTGTAGAGTGACTTTGAAATTTGATTTTTAATTAAATCCACATAATCTTTTTTGCAAAATTTTAGCTCTCTTGGATTGTATGTCTAAATATCTTTTTGAGATAATTTGCACTCTAGCTAATTTGATTACATGGATTTATTAGAAATTAATTACTCACTGTCACACTATTTTCATTAAAAAATACATAAACATTCATATTTTGTCAAAAAATTCTAAAACTATTAGTGTAGTATCCTTGCATTGTGTTTTCACTCCGGTAACCTTTTCATGATTTTTGCATATTGTTTGAGTGAAAAATTGTGAAAAAAAACCCATAAATGTGTGCATTTTTAATTGTTGCATTTTAACCTATAAAATTCCAAAAAAAAATATGCTTGCATTAATCACTGGAGTAGGATTCTAGAACAAAATACAATTTGGGTAAATTAGACTTATTTTCTGTTAAAATTAATTTGGTTGAGTTGTGTGCTTTCTTAATGTCTTAATTCACTCGCATATTGCATTTTGTAGTCATTTTGCATAAAAAAAATTAAAAAATAATTCGTGTGGAAACCTAGACCTAATTTTTGAATTAGCCCGATGTTGTTCCTTTGCCTCCTCGTGTTCGACCCCTGACTTGCCTGGATATAAATTAAAGCCGAGATACTCTTCACGGAGATCTTCTCTCAATTTTGACTGATTCGCTAAGTACGCATACTACAACGTTTGCAAATTATATAACGTATTTAGCGACTCGTCAAGGGGCATCATCGTCACCACATCGTTGTGACACCACTTCGACCTCTCGTGGATCTCCATCTCCTTCGGTGAACTTCTCTCGTAAAGAAGACATCGGATATCACGAGATAAGATCAGAAGATTCACAGCTTGGATCATCAACATGGATTGTAAGGAGCACACATTCATCGACGCGTTCACAATCGTTTCCTTGGATCAAACTTGAGACAAGAGGTCTCTTCGTTTAGAGACTCGATCGCAACCATACTTCAAGATGTAATCTTAATACATGTATGTGGTTTAGATGAAATGATCTAAGAAGTGTTCTCAGATCATGTGTTTTCATCATTTTTAAAATTGTAAATTCTGTTGCCCCGAGCAACTAGTGCGACTAGTCGCTCCCAATCGTATATGATGTAATTAGTACGCCTCCGTGATGTACTTAAGGATCTTTCCATATCCTTCAAGTGGTATCAAACCCTTGGTCTAGGTCTTGGATATGATCCAAAACCCTTGGTGAACAAGGTTTAGTATTCGGATGCGCGGGACTCATTATTTTTGCATTGCAAGAATCAAATCAATTTTTCTGGAAAATAAAAACCTACTATTTGTGTACTTGATAGCTAGGATTTTGTGAGGGTCTTATGTAGTGTACACAAGGCAAGAACTACATTGTCGTTTAGGTGATAGCTTCATGTCGTCCAGAGGATGACGAATACCGCTTCGTGCTTGGATGTTGCACATTAGATCCCACCGAGAGATCCAACGGTGGAGGCTCTGACAGATCAAACAATGATTGTACGTCATGAAGAACTGGGGCAGATCAGGCGATGATTGAGTGTAGAGGATGAATAGCCAAAGAACACGGGCCTGGAAGCTTTTGATCTACAAAATCTCCTCGTTCAGAATGCCTCCTTTCCCACGGATGATCCAGAAAGTGCCTGGAGGTCCACCTACGTTGAATAGTGACACAAAAATCGTTCAAAATCACCTGGAGGAGGCTGGCAGTGGTGAAGGACCATGGTGTATTTCTCTTCCTATTGCAACCCTCAGATGGGCTCTTCGAGTCCTGCAAAAGCATGCACCAGCACCACGAAATGAAGGGCGAAAGAACTCAACATTTATTTGGTGGCTCTGAGGGTAAAATGGTGCGAGGTGATTAAGTCTAGCGTAGGATGGCAGAAGGACCATGAAGTCCAGATCCTAGGAGGAGTTGGGTGGTCTGATGAGTCGAAGGGTTGAAAAAGCATTAGGGTATGGTGATGGAGTGGTCGTGGAAGTCGGAACAAACTGTTACTGAGGCGAACGGTGGTGGTCGGAGCTCTATAGATTCAGTGAGGTATTAGGGCTAGATTAAGCTATTACAAAAGATAAAAAAATAAACAAAAAACATAAAATGAAAGCTAAAAGTGAGGCCTATCTAAGGAGCGAATAAAATACATACCTCGCTTGGTCGGAGCCAAGGAAGTCAACCTCGATGGCCAAATGGTCGGAGATGATGGGAACACTTTTCACCTCTACCTATGCGCTTCAAAAGGGTCGACCAAACACCTTGTCACCTAGATCAAACCTAAGGACATGAAATGAGGGGAAAACAGGAGCCAAAAATGAGCCAAAAATAGAAGAAAGGGAAGGGTGACTTATGTACAGATGGCTGGAGCAGGAGGAAGAACGAGGCGAAATGGTCGATGCAGTGATCCACAGATCAAGGCAATGATCTAAAGTGTAAGTCCAGTGATCGAGTAACAAAAGTTGTCGAGGAATCGAGGTGAATGGGTGAAAGGGTCGAGATGTAGAAATCGAGGAAGAACAGGTCGAACGTAGGTGTGTCAGAGGCGCAGATGTTGGTCAGGCAATTGACCAAGGTCAACTGGAGACGCCACCTGGTTGGTCCACGTAGACCAACAAAGAAAAACTGACTTGAAATTATTTAGAAATTAATTAATAAATAGTAAATAATTTTACTAAACTAAAATTATAAAATAAAAATGTTTATTATTTTCAATAGTATATTATTATTATTTATTCGAGGTGCTTTATTACAAGTTTATTTTCATGATTCCTTTATAAGTATATTTACCTATGTTTTGGATATTTTATTCTTATTTTGTATTTTTATTTCATTATTTTTTATTAATTTATATAATTCTAACTTATTTTATATACATAAATATATTTTTATTTTTTCTGATATAATATGTACACAAATAAATAAGGTATTCATTGTATTGGTATTTAATCTATGTATTTTGTATACACATTTTATTTTAATATTTTATTTATGGTTTTATTCTATTTTAAATATGTAAACATATTATAAATAATATTTACAAAATTATAAAAAAATATAAAATTATAAAAATGATAAAGAGTAAATAAAATGAATATTTTATTCGAGTATATTATACAATAAGGGTCGAAAACCTGAATTTCACACCTTAACTCTTAAAAACATGAAACCACCTTCATTAAATAGCTTATTAAAAGTTATATAACATTAAATATGATTTTGATACATTTTGAGTTTTTATTTAAGGATATGGGTCTGGGAAGTTGAGATATTGGCTTTTTGTTTGTAGTATAAAATGTATATTTTATATTATTTTTGTATGAACTCAATTTTGTATTTTTTTAAGTATTATTATCTACAATTTTCATGTACAAAGTTTCTTTATTCGAGGTATAAAAAATATAAAACAAAATAGGACCCAAAACTAAATTATTAATGAATTAAAGAATGAGTTTGTTGATGATTTTTGGCCCTTATTTCCCCTACTTTATTTCTTGTCGACCCAGTCATCAAGATGCCTAGGTCTCGGAGTTTAGGGTCATAAAATACCTGCAGTATTTTATTCTTTTTTCCTTAATTTTATTTATTTTATAATTTTTCATTTAAAACAGTATTTTATACACAATAAATGGAATAAAGAATGGATGTTAATGTGTACAAAACAATGTTATTTACATGCATTAGGTAGGGTTTTTAAGGTTAAAATGATAGATTGTGATGAAATGGAGAGTCATTAGCACTATTTGGATGTGGTTTTTGGTTAATAAAATATATTTAGAATGTCTAAATATGTTCCAAAAATTGTAGCCTAATGTTGGTAACAAAATGCATAAATATGATTCGAAGAGTTCCCATTATGAAATTTGTTTTGCATGTATTCACGAATAAGTAAGAAAATTAATTTTGCTTCTATTTTCTCATCATGAATTATGAAATAAACACTTTAATGAAGTATAGAATCAAAATAGCAAGCCGCTCGAATTTATTTCGTGTGATTCCGACTCTTTGATCTAGATATTCCATATTTAGTTGAGATGGGCCGGAAAATGATTAGATCATCAAACCTCTTTACGTAATGTGTTTATAATTCCATGGAAATCATGGAAGTTATGAATTTTTCTTAATTAAATATGATGCCTAATAATTATGATAGTAATTGATTAATCATCATATTAGGCCATTGAATCAATGTTTCATGAAAACCTTAATTTATCCTACAATAGTTGTAGGACAATCTCTACATGCAAAACATTGTTACTTGAATAGGATTGGGGATTTGTTTAGCAAATCTCCTTTTAATACTAATCAAAATGGTTTTGATAAATATTATATGTAATAACTTCAATTGAATGACCGAATATCATCTCAAATACAACATGATCAAATCACATTATCCTGACCTAAGGCGGATATGGTGTCTAGTCGAGGATCATTGAGGTAGCAGGTTACTCTGTGTGAGGTCTGTCTCACATCCTGTGTGTACAGGTCATGACATCGGCTAAGGAAAGGATAGTGATTAAAATGATCATGAGGTGTTTTTCTAATTATTAAATTTTGAATAATATTTATTTTTGAGATTATACAATCATTAAAGTAACAATCAAGATTATTGGTTAGTCGATTGAATTGGATTGATAATTGATTTAATATGATTAAATTAATTATATCCAATTAAAAGATTCTACTATGAATAGTTTTTTCCTTGGAAGAATTAATTATGTGAATATGATTCATGATAATTAATTAAAATTTGAATGTGATATGGAGGATCACATAAGTGACATCCATGGTCTTTCGTCAAGGCGAAGGGCTCCTCACCAGGGATTGTATGTAGGAGATGCTTGTCTGAAGTGTCAGCTTCTGCATACAAGCGCATATGGACCCTTACTCTTTGCTTCTCGAGAGAGTAAGATCATATGTGCAGTGACCCCAATATTCTTTCCTCATATTATTGGGGTAATAATGGATTGTGCATAGCGAGTTATAATCCTGTAGATGGTTTGTCAATTAACGATGGGTCAACATCACCTTAGGGGTGGTGGGCTCATCTGTTAAAGACCGAATTGGGAGATGCAAGTTGGACTTGCAAGGCAGAATGAGTTCTCGCTTCTTTTTATCCGAGTTACAATTTCTCATATTATTAGGATGTAACAAAGATAAGAAAGGAGATTCCAGATCTTGCTTGAGATATAATGGTAAGTATATCTCTTACATTGAAAGTGATTAAGGGAATGAACTTTCAATGTTGACAAGACAATACAACTTTGATATACAAATTCCTAAATCAATATATCTCTTACATTGAAATTGAAATGAACTTTCAGTGTTGACAAGACAATACAACTTTGATATAAAAAAATCCTAAATCAAAGTAATATTTATTTATTATGTAAGTTTCTTATTTCAGATAACCTTCATTGAATACACTCAAAATTGTACTTAATAATAACCAGTTTGATATAATGGATTGGATCAATGATCAAGATATTGTACTTGTAGTTGGACACATAATGTATGCAGTTGAAATGTGCAAGTTTCCTCATAATAATGATAATTGATAATTAAATAGATAATAGGACAACAACCTAGGGTTTGTATGTCTATATAGTCTTGATCTCTCATCGAATGTGCTTTGGAAGTATCATGTCGATGATGATCGTAGTTATCGAAAATCTTTATAAAATCTAAGAAGATGTTTTAGTATACATATGTGATCTCGGCATTTTAATCATGAATGACATGGATCAGTGCATTATGCAGAATGGTGGGTCGATAAGAGATCAATAGACTATTAAAAGATGAATAGACTATTTGAGAATGATCAATAGACTATTAAAAGATCAATAGACTATTTGAGAATGATCTGGCATCAAGCCTGGGACATATGTCTATTAATGAGATCAATAGACTATTAAAAGATGAAGCTTTAAAATGTATTAAATTTCAAATCTTACATACTTGTGAATATTGTATTCAAAGGAAAAATGTCCAATACATCCCTCTCTGGGAATGGTGTAAGATGCCAAGGTATTCAAGATCTCATACATATTTATGTATGTGGATCATATTATAATAAACATTAATGATATGTGATATCTATTGATGAATATTTGTGATATGAGATTCCTTCCCTTCACCTTAGAAACCTTTGAAATGTTCAAAGATTTCACAATTTTGGTGTAGAACCAAAGTTTGAAGGAAGATGAATTAAATTTGATCTATCCTAGGTAGTATGTACCTATTAGATGAATTAAAGGAATAGCTTATGGATAAAGGAATGTCATTCCTATCTCACTCCTCCTAATACACATAAACTCAATAGAGTTGTAGGGAGATGCAATTGGATCACGTGTGGCATGATTTGATCAATGATGAATCTTAGCATAATTACCACGTATTTTCCAAGTTATATATGTAGTTGAGACTACAATATATATCCTTAATAAGGTTCCATGCAAGTTAGCTGGAATCTAGCACCTGAGAATGCTACTTCATTAGGAAAATAAAGAATGGAATTGAATACCTAATTTATGACCTTGAGATTCCTAAAAGATTTCATCTCTAATTATATAATTCTTAGAGGATGACTCTCTTGAAAATCAAGATGAAAATGAAGTGAAGGAAACTCATTTAGTCTAAAGAAGATAATGAGGCTATTGAAATCGGGAACTAAAAAGGACAATTAAAGATAAAACACTCATAACTCTTCAATTGAGTTTGAAGATGGATTCCATATGTCAGTTAAGTTTGACAATGATCTTACTTCATATGATCAAGCATCTAAGGATCGTGACATGGAAAGATGGATGTTAGCAATAAAGTCTAAACTAGACTTCACATACGAGTGTTGTATATGGGCACTCGAGAATCCACCTATAATGGTAAAACCTATTAGGTGTAAATGATTCTTCAAGAGAAAGAGGGAACTTGATAAGAAGGTAGAGACCTCCAAAGCACGGCTTGTATCCACAAGATAGACACGATGAAGACATTGCTTGCAATGAGACTTGATATTCAGTAGTCATGCTTAAACCCATCAGAGTATTGCTAAATATAGCTATACAATTTAACTATGACATCTAAATGATGGAAGTCAAGATTGCATTCCTCTATGAATACCTCTCCGAGGACATTCATATGAAGTAACCCCATGGCTTCATGGATGAGGAATGCAAGGTGTGCAAGCTAAGAAATTCCATCTATGGACTCAAATAAGCTTCTTGTATTTGGAACATTGGATTTCATGAAATTATAAATGCTATGGTTTCATACAAAATCTTGATGAACCATGTGGAGCTTAGTGGGAGTGTCATTGTGTTCATCGTGCTAAATTTAGAACATCCTAATCATTTTTAAGGATATAAGAATGATAATAAGTGTTTTATGATCTGTTATTCCATACCTTGAGATATGATCTCATGGATACCTCTTATATCTTAGTTCTAAAGTTGTTCAAAAGCAAAGAAAAGAGGGTATTGCGGCCATCACATTAAGTGATACACCTTAAACATGTTCCATTCTTGGAAACCCCCAAGAAGGCTTCCTTCCATTAAGATATGGTACTAACTTATCTGAAGAGATAACACCTCAAAGGGTTGAGGAAGTGAATGCTAGAATTGTGTTGCCCTTGTGCATCAGTTACGAGAAGCCGGGTGTATGCTAGATGTGTACAAAAATCAGATGTCTGCCATACACTGGGAGTGGTAAACTCTTACTAGTCCTACTACGGATATAAAACACTTGATTGCAGTAATAAAAACACCTTTAAAGAGGACAAAACTTTTGAGATAGTGATCTCAAAGTCTTATCTTCAAGAACTTAAGACTTTATAGATATTGATTTAAAAAGGTCTTAACTGCAAATGCCTTAAGACTGGGTATTAGTCTTAGGAGATAGAGATCTCCAGGAATGAGGGCATTTGACAAGGGTAATAGAAAATACATATTGGTTATAACGATCATTGAGTTGTATAGTAGAAACACTATAACTTCTTTAACAAGATCGAGTATTGGTTGCATAAGATGCAACATTTGCATTGGATGCAAGCACTATTACTAGGAGATATGAAACTACCGTAAAAGGACTTGGCGTAGTCTCTCAGGAACAGAGTGACGAGTCAACTTACCTATCAATTTTTCTAAATATCTTATGATTAGCATATGAGTGTGAGCTTAAAGATTAGCCCATTAATGACTGTTTGGGTTAGTGGATGATTATTGAACATTCGAGCCCACGACGAGCCATTATGCAATAAATGTTATTGCAAATATCATCCCCTTATTTGAAATGAAGAATAATTAGTTTACATAATAGGTCCTTTAGTATAATTAGGATCATGTACGATGGCTATCTTGATTATCATACATCTCTTGATTCAATTGTCAAATCATAGATGTCGGTGCTTGGGTGATATCTAAAGAGTTAGATTGAGAACTCATAAAGCACCGTCAAATGATTGTTAAGAGAGGATCTCCAACCTTAGTAAAAGAAGGCAATCCTTTCGCTAATGGGTTGATATCTAACCAATCTCTTGATGTATGTCCTATGTATTGGAATAGAGATTCAGGGGTATTGGACAAGTTAGGTTAAAGAGTTGATTTAACGAGTTCGAGATAACCAAGTCCTATGTCATATGCTATCATGATATAGGCACGCATCCTCTGAATAGAGACAAACGTGTTACTATATGTCTGAGGTATGTATATTTGGCGGTCTAATAGGTTGATGATCTAATCAAGGTCTATACATCGGTGTGCTGGTGTGCATACGTGGGCATATGACTAATACGATCTCTCAAAAGGATTATATAAGTTCATTACTGAATCGGAAGATATGAGCTCACTCATGAGATATTGGAAATCAGATTCCGTGCACGGTCATCTTGCTTTGGAAACTTGACTAATTTTGTAGGTTTGATATGTACTTTTGGAAAGTATATGATCAATACCTGGGTATGATATATGCTTTTGGAAAGTATATGATTGATACCACTCCTAATAATCAAATGAGAAACTTAATGATAAAACTCTAAAGGAGACAATCTAAATAGATCGAAAACTTCAGGTTTATTAGAGGTTTTCCACTATGCAGGATGTACAAGCATTAGGAATACATGAAGGTGATGTGATCATAAACGATTGTATAACCACGACACTTCCATTCCGAGGGAGTGATGAAACAGGTCTGGATTTTAGTGACTCCTTTAATTAGATAAGTAATCTAATCTTGGTCTAAATGTTGGACAGTAATCTGATGTGATTCAGATACAATGAGAAGATTTGATTTAGGTCTTTGATTTAATCAAACATATGTGGGAGGTTCTCGAGATCTATATTTGAGACATGATCTCAATATCCAAGTCATTCTATGTAGATTGTACAATCCCCTTCCCTTATCTCTAACTTTTTGCAGAGAAAGCGCATTGTTCTTGAAAGAGTTCAAGAATAATTCTATTATTGAATTAATGTGTATGAGCATTGAGGAAATTTGATAGAAATTTGATAGTCAAATAAGATTTAATTGTCATAAATAATCAGAATTTGATTTATATTATTTGTTCATACAAGGAGAGTTATCTAAGATAATTAAATGTAATTTAATTATAAAAGATATGAATAATGTGAACGTGACTCATATAATTTGGGCACATGAGAATAAGAGATCCAAGATGATTAAATATGATTTAATTATCAAGGATATAAATAATGTGGATTGAATTATCCATATTATTTTTTATATATTATAAATGTAATTTATAATATATTAGAGAGATCTTGTTGTAAACAGCATCTTCAAATTCATTGTTGATGTGAATTGGATTCACATTTAAAATTATTTGGAAATACAATTTACATTTTATTTTGGATTGTGAAATGATTCACAATTATTTAATGGCATGATTGTAGTATTCACAAAATCAATTTGGAATTATTTTCGTGAATTAATTTACAACAAAATTTGTTGTAAATATGTATGAAGGATTGGACGAGCCAATACCATCCATTTAATGGATGGTGGACGACCACCCTTTGACTTAGTCACAAGGGTGACCGTCCCTCCCTTTTTAGGAGTGTGGGTGACTTCCCTTTTCATCCTTATATGCTAACGTCTTTAATTCGAATTAAATCACGTTGATTATTCAATATATTTAATTTAATATAAATTAATTTCCGTTGTATTTGTACAACAAAATCATGGACATTGAATAGAAACACAAATCAATCTCAATCATTGATTTTATGTTTCACATGGATTGGAATCCATCAACTCCCAAAATACTATAAAAGAAGAGGCAATTGTAGCTCTTCCTGAATGAAATAACAATTATATGCTCTCCCTCTCTCTCTCTCTCTACATGCCAAGCCTCTCTCTCTCCTCCTTAGAGTGTCCATCCACCCTAAACCCTAGAGAGGGTCACCGTCATCACCATACCTTTGTGCCACAGCTTCGACCACTTGTTAATCTCCATCTCCTTCGATGCCCTTTCGCTCGTGAAGAAGACATCGGATCTTGTGAGATACGATCAGGATATTCATCGATTGGATCATCAACATGGATTCGAAGAGCACATGTTTCATCAACACGCTTGCAAGTGTCTCCTCGTTGGATCAGACTTGAAACATGAGGTCTCTTCGTTTAGAGACTTGATCACAACCACGCTTCAAACGGTAATCTTAATACTTGCATGTGGTTTAGATGAAATGATCTGATAAGTGTTCTCAGCATGTGGTTTCATCGTTTTTAAATTTTTAAATTATGTTTTCTCGAGCAAGTAGTGTGACTAGTCACTCCTGATTGTATATGATGCGATCATCAAGCTTCCGTAATGCACTTAAGGATCTTTCCATATCCTTCACTTCCTACAAAATACATGATTAAATTTACACTATAGCTACATATTTAAATAAAAAGTTAATCTATAAAACACAAAAGAGTACGTGTAAAATATACCCAAAAGACGCACAGAGATGAGCGGCTCTGCATGCACCACTTGAGAAAGAAAAGAAGAATGAAAAATCTAGTTTAATCGCGGAAGGCAACGACAGGATTGTACATACTTAAGTAGATCAGGTAGATGGAAGAGGGTGATGTTTCACTTAGATTGGACAACCCAGATTAGATCTGACCCATGTTTTTGATCTAACGATGTTGGAGGCACTTGTAAGAATTGCCTAGAACAATGCCATGACATGCTTTTGATTGGTGATTTCTCCTTGCTCCAACCACCTTCGTAGATGTTCAGGGTCTCAACACATTCCTATAAAGGCTCCGCATCTGTAAGATGGCACAATGGGGTCTAGGTCCCAACGATGGGGACATGGGAGCTTCAGTATTCAACACCTACCTGGGGGATCAGGTCTTCTTCGATGAGAGCCCCAGGTGGTTCGTTCAAGATCAGCTCTTGCAAAAAATCTTAATGGGCTTTAGGGGGACTCCCTCGATCCGATTTGAGTCCAAATGTTAAGGGAAACGTATGGGGTAGAAGAGCTCCGATGTAAGGGCAGAGGAGGAGCTCGAATTAAGCATGATCCTTGCAGGATAAGGGTGGTAGATGGATCGTTGGATGAAGAAAATGGAGGGGGTGTGAAATGGAGGTGAAATAATGGAGCTAAATAGTTGTATTCATAGTGAATGGCGGCTACAGTTGAAGCTCCTACGTACAACAGATCTTAGGATTAAGGCCAAGCTAATGATTAAATGTAAGAACTGAAACCTAGATTACGATGTTGGGAATGAAAGGTTACCTAAATAAATTCAAGAAACAATAGCTCAAAAAGGGTTGCTGGAGCAAAAGAACCTTCGTTGAAGGGGTTTCTTGCAACACTGGACCGCATCTTCCTCCTCCTTATCCATATCGACATGTCAGGGAGACTCAGTTATCACCAAAGACTCGTGACTGAGGATTCCTTTGGTTATAGGAAGATGATCAAAAAAGGCAAAAGAGGATCTCGGTTCTTATACAACAAGGAGACCAACAACTCTTGGTGGTGGGTTGCGTGAAGATGGTGAGGGATTGGTCAAGCCTAGAGTTCTGGTGTAGAGTAGGGTAATGGGTTCCGCAGAGGGGTGTGAGCTCGAGGAAGAAGGGAGGAGTGAAGATGGTATGAAAATGGGATAAAAGGGCTTACTCGTGAGTCTCTAACAAGTCAGAGAGTACAAGGGGACAGTTGACCGAGAGTCAATAGTCCAAGATCTCTATTTGGTCCACGTAGAGCATTCAGGAAAAAGATATACATAAATTCCTTATTAGTTCGGTTGAAAATAATAATTGATTTTATTAATTAAAAGTTAAAACTTGAAAAATTATTCTCATTTTATATATTATTTTATGAGTATTTTTATTTATTTTTACAGCCTTATTTATTAGATGCTAATTTTTACAAGTATATACAAAGGTATATTTACCTATATTTTAAGTATTTTATTTTTTGTTTTGATTTTAATGATCATATGTACATATTTTGTATATTTATAATATAATTAAGTACATATTTAGATATTTTTATTTTATTCATATTATTTTATTTACATACTTAAATAAATAGATGTATATATGATAGGAATAATATACCTATATATTTTATTCTATTATTTATTTTAATGCATTTTAATGGTTTAGTTTATATTTATATTTTTAATAAGTTTTAAATAATATTTACAAGTATTTAAAATATAAGAATAGCAAAAGTATAAAGAATAAATTAAATGAATAAAATATGTAGATATATAGTACAATAGGACCCGAAAAGCTGGTGTTTGCATCTTAACTCTATTTTTAATGAAACAACCTTCATTAGATAGATAATTTGATTTTAAATACAGCGGAGGTGAGTTTGATGAATTTTGAGCTTGTATGGAGAAGATATTGATATGTGAAGTTCGGTTTGCAGCTTTTTCATCTTTGTGTCCCAGTTGCATAATGTATTATTTTATATGCAATTATTTTTATAATTTTCTATGTATTTTTATGTGCAAGTTTCATGTTGAACATTTTATTATAAATTGAAGAATAAATCTAAGTAAAAATGGGTATTCTGGGAAATGAAAATTAGGTTTCTTATTTAATATATACCCTTATCTCCCCTGCTTTATTCCTTGTTGACCAAGTCAATATTGACTTAGCCTCGGGGTTTATGTTCATTCAATATCTTTTATGCTTCATTTATTTTTTTCTTTATTCGTTTACTTTGGATTTAAATACAAGTATTTATGTATTGTTTATAGATGAATAATGAATGTTAATTTGTACAATTTATTTGTATTTACACGTGTTTTGACAAGGATTTAAATGAAAAATGGAAGAATAAAGGTGGATGTGTAGTTATTCATCAGGTTCGGATTAATACACGTATGACCAAGTCAAGATAAAAGAAAATTAAAAATATATAAATTCGATAAAAAATAACAAATAAATTTATTATATAAAAGTTAAAACATGAAAATTGTTTCTAAATTTAATAGAATATTTTCTGTGATTTATATTTATTTTTACACCATTTCTGTGAGATGTTAATATTTATTGGTGTCTACATGGGTGTATATACCTTTATTTTACATATTTTATTTTATTTTATACTTAAATACATGATATTATATTTACATTTTTTATATTTATAACATTATTAAATACATATTTATGGATTTTTATTGTATTTTATAATTTTATTTGTATGCATAAAAAATACATGTACATATTATATTTAGAATATACCTTTGTATTATAGTGTATATTTATTTAGTGTCTTCTTGCATGTTTCTATTTATATTTCTATTTTTAATATGTTTTGTATAATACATACGATTATTTAAAAGAGTAAAAATGTAAAAAATAAAATAATTTAATTTTATGTACAGATACCTAGTACAATAATACCCAAAAATCGGTTTTTGTATCTTTAGCTTCATTTTAAATGAAATCACCTTCATTAGATAGATAAATTGATGTTAAATACAATGAAGATGAGTTTGGTTCACTTGGAGTTCATATGGAGTAGATATTGATTAGTGAAGTTTTGTTTGTGATTTTTTCATATGTGTGTACAAATTGCACTATACATGATTTTTTATTGATTATTGTTTATAATTTTCTATACATAAATATGTACAAGTTTCATGCAGAAAATTTATTATTTGATGTGTGTATTTTAAAGAATAAAATAGAGTAAAATGGGTTTTTACATTATAAAGAATTAGGGTTTCTCTCTGTGTATATGGCCCTTATGTCCCCCTACTTTATTCCTGGTTGACCTAGTCAATATTGACTTGGTCTCGGGGTTTTAGGGTCATTTAATATCTTTAATACTTCATTTATTTTTCTTTTATTTCTATATTCTTTAATTTCATATTAAAATTGTAGGTGTTTGTACACTAATTACAAATGAATGATGAATGTTAATTCGTACAAGTTAGTAGTATTTACAGTATTTTGTTTGGGATTTAAAGACAAAATTGAAGAATAAAGTTAGATGAATGGCAATTCATCACAAGAACTGTTTGCCAGATCAATGTCTCCCATGCCCTATCCTTAGGATCCACCTACCACCATCGGTCAGCGAGAAATATCAATTCCAAGATCGCCCTTCATCACTTCTATAAAATCCAACCCTATTCTTCCATTCAAATTTCGATCCACCTTCAACCCTAGTAACCCCAATATACCATCAATAAAGTGTAACCTAGTGACAGGAGGTGTCCCTCTCGAGTTGTACGGTGAGGAGAAGGGTAGATAAGGCCGATTCCTCCAACATCGAAGACCTTCTCAAGCGAGGTCTGCTCCCACATCTTCTGACCAGGTATGAGCTGTTAGAATTAGGATTTTAGTTCCTAATTTTAATCCTTAGCGTAGCTTAGCATTTATTTCCTATTGATTTCACACAGTTTTCATTTAAATTCAAAATCGAAGTTTGCTGGAGCTATAGGTTCCGACTTCTGTTCACGCCATATCTGACCCTATCCGTCCATCCAAACATCTCATCACAAATCCCCTACATGTTCTCCATCTAATCGACTCATCATATCATCTCAAATGCACAAGATTTAAATAATTAGGTCTCCATCTCCATCGCTCACTGAAGACCTTTGAGCCCTTCATTCCACATGATTTTTTAGCTTCAATCTAGGTCGAGGCTATTTGCCCTCAAGCCCATCATTTTTGTATAGATTTGAATTAGAGAGCCCACGTGGGAGTCAAATCGAAGCAAAGACTCAGTCCCAGGTGATCGGAGAAAGAACAGACATCCAAGCCTCCTCCGATGAAGCCTAGAGCGATTTGATGGTCCATGCAGCTGCAGAAGGGCCGCAGGAGCGATTTGAGCTCATCAGGAGCTCTAGTGGTGGTCGGAGCATGGAGGAGCAGCTAAGCGAAGATCAGGGAAGAAGACATCCTTCCATATTCTTCCAAGTATCCTCCTACCCATCTGATCAAGAATGAGGGCCCAATTCTAATATAGGGTAAGGATTACAGACAAAGCATTGCAGCTCCATCATCGTTAGATCAACTTAAGTGACGCACCCCAGCCATTAGATCAGAAGCACGTGCCACACATGCGCTCCTGGGTATATTTTGCATTGACCATCTCTCATCTTTTGTTTTTATTATTAAGTCATGTAAATAAAATATCACGTGTAATTTTTTAGTACAAATAGCATGTGGACCTTGGAACTTTAGTGTATTTACAAATAGGTCACATGCCAGGTTACCTCACATGGTCCCCCACGTGAGGCATTGGGTATTTTGTGGATTAAATCATAAACTTTATGGACCCATTCTGAAATGCATTTTTATTTTGTATAAATTACGTTTTAATCCCTTCCAACTATGCATTTTATTTTCTTGTATTTTTTTATTAAATGCTTCTTATATGTTAAAAATTGTAGGAAAAATATGTTAGATGCCTTGGATCTTGCTTGATCACATACAATTTTCATTACGCATTTAAACCTATTTTCTTATTTATAAAAATACAAAAACAATCATATTTTCCATATTTAGCATTTAAAAACCCATAACATTAAAATATAACTCCAAAAATTCCAAAAAATATTATATATATTAGGTTATATTGTATCATATATCCAAAAATCACCAAAAAAATACAAAATATAAAACATAAAAATCTCAAAACCCTAAAATCTTATACAATTTTACAAAAATTCTATAAAAATTGAAAAATATATCTTTACAAGTTTGAATTTTATTTATTATATATACTATATATTAAAAATAATTTTGGGTTAATTTTGTACTTATAAATATTTATTGACCCCTAAACAATTTCAAGAATTTAATATATTCCATGTTTTAACCTTTTTATTACTTTAAAAATCCATAAAAATTGGAAAAATATCATAACAAATACCAAAAATAGAAAAAAATAAAAACACAGACATTTTATTTTTTTATTTTGACTTTATTTTAACTTATATAAAAAATGTAAAAAGGTATGCTATATATATTATATATATTACTCATAAATAAGATATAATATCTATATATTCTTAATTATCTTATTCTAAAAATCAAAAAGAAATTAAAATTTTGCAAAATTAAAACAAAATATAAACTTGAAATTAAAAACATATAAATTAAATAATTAAAAATCCATAAAAATTAAATATAATTAAAAGCCCATATAAAAATGAGAAAAACACAAAAACTAAACAATAGTATTAATTAGCAATAATTAATATTAATTCTCTACCCCATTAGCTTCCTAGTGTTCGACACTCTATAATACCTACGCATGTCCATATTTATGTAGATTAAAATAATTTCGACTCACATTTGCACTTTGATTATTCATATTGTAGGTTGATTGTTATTTGATCTTGGACTGGTAGAAGCGGTTATTTGAGTGTGTTAGCTTGTTAGTACACCATGATCGGTCCTTGTCAACAACAACCAACCTCAACTAGGAGGATGAATGGTGGTAGAAGCACACAGGGGACATAAAAAACTTTCCCCTCTAGGCTCTACCTTTCCCTTAGTCTTTTCAATGATATGAACAAACAGAGGAGACAATTATTATCGACCATCCTCTCCGATCTAAGCAACCAACCTTGACTTGGAGGACGGGCGATGATAAAAGCTCGAGGGGACAGTCGAAACCATCCCCTTTGGGATCTGCCCCACACTTAATCACTCCAGTGAGCTGAACACATGGAGTAGAGGGTTGTTATCGATCGTGCCCTCTATAATTCCATGGTAGATGGGGAAACATGATGTCGGATGAGACGATCATCAAGCAACCCATCCCCTTTAATAAACAAGAGGGGAAATCTTAGTACAAATGTCTCGTCCAGAGATAGAGAGAACACGCATTCTTATGATCATCGTGTGGTCTCGCCCGAATGAGATATTTCTTTATAGTAAGTTACACAAACTAGGACCAACTATACTCTAACTGGTGATGCTATTACAATCATACATATCATCTTAGGATATACTACTTTAAGAGCACTAAGGTATGTCACCAAACACTTCTGCTTCAACATTGGGATAGTTGGACAAGTATGAATTAGGAAAGTTACTCTTGCTTTCCTGCTTAAAATTACATGTTAGGCCTTGTTAACATAGATTCATGTTGCAATACCTTTTTAACTCCATTTAGCTACTTAGATCACATTTTTATTTGTGATCTGCTTCGGGAATACAAGTAGTGACAGAGCTTATGATTGGCTCATACATTTGTTGTGCTGAACATTAGAGTAGAGGTAGAATGTCTATACAATGAGATTTGTGGATAGTTTTAGGGATATTTACATCGATAACTCTAATTAGTTTTGTAATTACCCCATCAAACCTCAATAATAACAAATTACACCCAGGATCCTGAATAAGTATTCCGTCCTACACCCCATAACCCTATGTTACTTTAACCATTAACCAACTAGAACTTTGAGTTAATCTAACATATATTAGATCTAACGACTGAAAATAATTCAAAAAGAAAAAAAGAAAAAAATTAAGCAGCCCCCAACCCCCTTCCCTTCCTACTCCAGCGCCCCCTCTCCCCCACCCACCTGCCTTCAGGACCGCCGACCACCTCCGCTGTCTTCCTCCGTCGCATACAGCCCACAGACCTCCTCCCTTATCTTCTTTTTCCAGCCCTATCCCCTTTCCTCCGCCCACAACCTGTCGACCACCTCCCTTCTCTTCCTTTATCGCCCATAGCCCGTCGACCTCCTCCACTGTCATACTTTTCTAGTCCTCTCCCCCTTCCTCTGCCCACAACTTGCCGACCACCTCCCATCTCTTCCTCCTCCAGCCTCTCCCCCTTCCTCCACCCATAACTCGTTGACCATCTCCCCTCTCTTCCTCATCCAGCCCCTTCTTCCGCCCACAGCCCACCGACCTCCTCCCATGTCTTCCTTCTCCAACCCCCTCGCACTTACTCATCGACCACCTCCTCCCTTCCCTCCTCCAGCCCCCTCCCCCTTCCTCCGCCTAGAGCTTGTCGAATCCATCTCTTCCTTCGCCAGCCCCTCCCCTTCCTTCGCCCACAAATCATCGACCACCTCCCCTCTCTTCCTCATTCAACCCCTTCCTCTGCCCACAGCCCGCCGACCTCCTCATCTCTCTTCCTTCTCCAGCCCCTCTCCCTTACTCCACCGACCACCTCCCCCCTTCCCTCCTCCAATCCCCTTTCCCTTCCTCCGTAGACAGCCTCCCCCCTTCCTCCTCTAACCGGTCCCACTCCCTCCGTGATCACTCTACTGCAATGGGCGATGTCCTACGATGGTGGGTAGGAGCAGTTCTTGGTGCTCAAGGTCGACGGGCTATGGTTTGTGCCCAAATTCCTCTGTCAAATTGTTGCTCGAATTTTCAAGATTGTATTTTTCTGCTACATTGTTGAAGACAATCTAATCCTCCAAAAAAGACGCATCTATGCCGGCGCTACCTCGTGAGAGCCACATTAATCATGGTCGAGACTCCCTTCACTAGCGGTGAGAGGATAGAATATGGGAGGGGGCATCTCTAGGAATTTTGATTTTGTCTGATGGGTAAAATTATCCAAAACTAGCGGGATCCGCCAAATCTAACAGTGGAAATTAATGGAATTTGGCACATGATTATGTCATGTAAAGGTCAAGCATTATCCAAGGTCCTGGGTGTAATTTGTGATTATCAAGGGTTGCTAGGGTATTTAAAAAAATACTTAGGGTTATGAGTGTAAATATCCCATAGTTTTATTTTTATACAATTGCATGCTTGTGTATCACCTCATTTTTAGATGGTTTTATTCCTTGTGTGGTTACAAAGTAGTGGATTAGTGAGACATGTTAGGTCATCCGATTTGGCTTTAGTGGAGATTGTATAAGTGAGCATAACATCTATGTACTTCAAGTTTATGTGCACTAGAATAAAAAAGGGGGGAAATGTGTGCTTGTAGATGTAACAATGCATAAGAAACACATACAAAGTGTCAAAGACACCTCAATAAATGGAATAAGAGAAAGGATGGGAAGTTTTTTTCCAGTGTTTTGTATTTGGAAAGACTTCAAGAAATGGAGAAAAAATCGTGCACAAAAACACAAGTTTTAAGGTACACAAAATATTTATAAGATTAGATTATTGGAATCCTAACAAAACTTAAGACCAATAAATACCTGTAGAATAAAAGAAAAAGAAAGGTATATATGATATCTAGATATTAGCATAGATCCTTTGAAGTTCTTGAGTGCAAGATCGTGATGGGAGGATAGGGATCTTGAATGTCTTATATTTTGTATGTTGAGTTCTTAACTTTTAGGTTTTGGGTTCACCAAGGTGAAAGTAAAAGAGGCGAGGAAGTGAAAGAAGCATGTTAAAATAGAGTTGATCCTTAGACTACTTTAATTCTTTTTATTAAGTAGATAATTTTTGTCCTTCCATCTATGAATAAGTGAAAATATTAATAGATTTCAAGTAAATGAAAATTTAATATTTTTGAAAATAATTAGATATTTTTAAGGCCATGCAAATGAATTTATTGACTTTCCTTTTCTAGGCATCTTGAAATGCTAGACTATGCCCCCAATTTTACTAGATATTGTAACTCCTTATTTATCTTCTATTTTGGCACTCATGAGTATTTTCATATATTTTTTAGAATTGCAAAAATGTTTTGTGTAGTGCGGTGTACCTACCACTCAAAAGACCATGGTTCAAATCCCTTCTTGTGGAGATTGTGTTAGGTAGATGCCAATCAATGTAAAAATAGTCAGATCTTTTGACATGAATTTGAGTAAGAACCCATGTAACCCTACTTAAAATGTGAGAAGTCCTCACCATTTTTTTACAAAATCAAAATTTTGTATTCGAACAAATTTTGGTATCTATAATGTAAGAATTTTATGGAAATATCCGCTACTGGCCTGGTTATTAATATGAACAAATTATAATAAAGTTTCTCATTTTATCATATTATCTCTTTAAAATTGGTATGTAATATTTATAATATGTTTGGGTAGAGAGTGACATATGCTCGCTATAAAGCTAAAGGACGACGCTGACAACGTACCTCTTCCTTCATAAACTCCATCCCTTCTCATCTATGCATTATCCTGCTACCTAACTGCCATCACCTCTAGCTTTCGTGCCTATCGTATCACGATAGAGAGGAGGCCGCCCTCTCTGTCGTGATGCACCCTCTTTAAGGAGGTCATCTTCTTCAATAGTCCTTTTTCAGATGTAACTCCATACATCACTCTTACAATATGATGGATCTTCATTAGATATTTGAGTTGAGTTTTTCACAATCAAAGATGCATGTAGAAAGATGCAATGATTTTTTTAATTTATAATATGCAATCAAAATTTTCTTTGGGAGCTCATTTCTGAAATGTCATTCATACAATTTGTTCATGCATTTTTGTCCATTGTCGATGGACAACGATCAATTTCCTTTTTTTCTTTCAGTTGCTCATACCGTTTGTTTTTTTTCTTTTTATAATATTTTCTCGGAATTCAAATTTCGTTCCATTGGATTTAAGAAAGACGTCTTACTCCGATGGCCAATTTGGTTATTGGGATGGGGTGGTTGGTGTAACCTCATGTGAATAGTAGTTATTTGGATGGTTATGATGGTTGGAGAGGATTGAAACAATGAATGTTATGTGATGTTACATTAATTTCCGATGGAATTTCAACACATGAATGGGAGGAGAAAAATCAGATTACCTAGAATACGCCGGTAACCTAACGGATCCCTATCCATGATTCCAAAATTTGGTCGCACCTTTCAGGGGCTTCAATGCAAATTACCCTTTGCCGACTGGCACCAAAACAGACGCAGCAGAACGGGCAACTCTTGGGTGCCGTTAGAGAGCCCAAAGCAAGAGCAGATCGGAAGCTCTGGCATATCTCCCCATCCCGGGAAGATCCGATCCCTCTCGGCGGAGATGAATTCCAGAAGGTTCGTCTTCCGATCTCCCATTTTTTTGAGACGATATAGATCGGATCCTCTAGGGTTTTTCTATCTAGGGATTCTTAGCGTTATCAGAGAAACATGATGGGAGATTAAGTTTACTTGCTCGATTTCTGCCCCCATGCAATCAGCAATTATGCCCCGTTTAGAGTAGTTAGGGTTGGTATGATCTGTAGATTTAGTTTCAGTTTGTTTCACACTAGATGCTTGTTTGTTTAGTCGCTTGGATGCACGGCGTGATGCTACAGCCGCCCTACTATGTTTTCATACTCTTCCTGGTGCTCACTTGGGTGGTATTGTACACTGGTGCGATGCCACGCCTTTTCATGTTTGCAAGCCCTCTTTATCAGAACAATCAGGAACCCAATCAGAGCCTGACACTGCTTGAATTGCTTCATCTGCCACAGGGATCCTGCACGAATCATTCAGTCTCTAATCATGGCCCGCATAGTTGAATCAATCAGAATTAAATATTGGGATATATCAACGATAATCCCTTTCTATATCTTAGCACTTGATTTGCCATATCATATTATTTAGCTCATCGGGCATCAACAATATTTAACTCATTTTAATAAAATGGCTGGAATATGGATCTTTTCCCAATTATTGTATTATTCTTGGACCTTGAGAATTGATACGAGTCTCCATTATTTTTTTTCATTTTATTGTTATAACATTTTCTAATACAAATAATTATTTGTTAAAATTTGACGGATCTACCTGTGTTGTATTATTTATACATCCAGGAATATTCAGAACCACAATTTGTGGAATTTGCCCACTGGGAATCGTTTTAATATTATCTAGGGATTTTTCTGCTTGCCTTTTTCTGTAGGGTGCTTTATGAATCATTTATTGTCTTATAATGAACTAGAAAATGCAGGATGCACCTTTTGCTTATCGGTGTCGTTGCTTCCTTGTGGGTTTGTGGGAACTCATTGATGACACTGTCACTTTATGCTATAGGAACTTTATTTCCAATGACAAGGGATGCACCACTAATATGCTTGCTTGAATCTATGTTTTTAACTACTAAGCCTATATACAGGGGCATGTGCCCCATTTTTCATTGATATTAAAGATGTGTACGAATACAATGGTATGCCAGATAATAAGAGTGCCTTGTTCATCTCTTTTAGGCTAAGGATACCAAGCCCTCCATCGTAGAAAGCTGACCGTCCTCCAATCTGCCAATGACATACCAGATAAATCACCTAAATTGGACCAAAAAGTGCATCATGGTAGTCTCTAGTCCTCCCGTAACCTAGAGGAGGGGAAGAAAATGATGATAGCCAAAAGAATGGACCTGAGCAACACTAGTTTACCACCTCTAGAGAGGCAAGAGGACATAGATCTGACGAGATACCTCTCGATTCTCAATCAAAGGCAACCAATATGGCAGTCACAACCTTCCAACCACCAGAGAGGTCAAAACATTGCATGGGCAAATAAGCTCGGTGGGAGTGGGGGGTCGACGAGGCTGCACAAAGCGAAATCTCCAACTTACTCAAGCCAAAAGGCACAAAAGCAAACTTGGCTCTATTGATCTTCAACGTATATATGCCAATGAACATATCAAACACCACGAAACTTAATCTACAACTCTATATTCCTCCCTCCACAAAGAGGATCTTATCGTTAGCATACTGGAAAATCGATATGGACAACTTCTCTTTTGAATAATTATAGAAGAAAGCACCATCAACAACATGCTGCCATCTCATCAGTGATCAAAACGATTAAAAAGCTGGTTTAGTGGGAAACCTTGCTGAATTCTCCTCTGTTGCTGAAAGAAGCTTCCCTAAGCATCCCATGACCAGACTAGCACATGATAAACTTATAACACAATGCTCCATCCTAGAAATCCCTGCGTCCGGGAAAGCTCTTCGAAGTAGTGATGCCCAAAGGAACCGCCACCGCCAATCAATGCGGTCATAGGCATTTAAAAAGTCCACCTTCCAAAATACTCCTCGAACACTGTACCTCTTCCAATATGCAACTATCTCTGATGCCATCACCACACTATCCATCATTTGCTTGAGAGGACTACACCCTGCACATATGAAACAAGTTGACCCAACACCCCTCTCAGCCCATCTATCAGCAACTTCACAATAAGTAGATCGAGTTGGACAAGGAAGTGGGAAATAAGTCCTCTGCCCTACCTTCTACATCCTTCTTAGGTAGTTAACATGAATGAAAACAATGAAATGGGATGGAAGTCCTCTGCTCTGGCCGCTACATCCTTCTTAGGATGTAAAACAAAATGAAGGATCGGTTTCAGACAATCGAACCCTGAACCCCCCTAGCAAATGCAAACACCACAATCAACACCTTTTCCTCCATTGAGTCTCAAAACTCACTAAAGAAGAATACTAGAAACCTCTCAAGCCCGGGGTACTCGTCCTTATTTAGATCAAATATCGCCTTTTGAATTTCTTAGAACTCAAAACCATTGATTGAATCAACAACCTCATCATCGGAAATCTAAGAATCCCCCATGCCAAGCCACTTAGATTTATTAGATGCCACACATTAACTCTCACATCTGAAATGAACAGTTACTGCTCTAGCCACTATGATATCCCCATGAAAGACCTTATCCACGATCGCAACATCATAAATGAGATTTCAACAATGCTGACCACTAGCCACATCCATGGTTTTAAAATTGCACACATCGAGGAGCTCAAGGTTTACGTCTTGAGGTGAGGCACCCCATTTTAGCCTCGAGGCGCACACCTCATGCTCCTTTGGTGATTCATGCACCTTGATCGATCGAGGCGGTCTGAGGTATTGTTTGAGGCGGTTTCAGGGATTTGAAGTATCAATTAGGATTTTAATTGTTCTATTGGTAGTTTCAGATGTATATAAAGGTGTAGCTTTTTTAGTATATACATATACATTATGGATGCTCATATTTTGTCTCTTTCATCTTCATATTACCATTAAACATGTGTAGTTATTTCAACAAAATTTTAACATTACAACCTAAACATACGAATCCACAAATCTCAAAACATTACTCCTAAATTTAACTTTGTATCGAGGGTATTTCCCTTGAGCCCCCATAAGGTGGGGGGTTGCTCCTGTCCCTCCCCCCCCCCCCTGAACCTCAGACTTGCTAATGGCAGCGAAACCCCCGTCTAGACAACAGGTTTCACCAGCTAGCTATAGGACATAGGATCAGTCATAGAATAAGCCATGTAATGTACCGAGTATAACAAACAAGATAAGATTTAAAAACATCTCAATGCATCTGTATATGGTATATTATATGTCAGCCACATAAAATATAAATTTCACTGATGTCTATATAATCGTAAATTTTATGCACCACAAATGTATTAGTGACAAATATGAAGTCTTTGATAATTTAATGACAATTATAGCCATAAAGACAATTGAAAAAGCAAAGTATAAGATATGGAAGAGGTACATGAGAGAGAGCGAGTGCAACAGAGGAATCAATGATCGAGAAGTGCAGAGGAGCATGAGTGGCAGAAGGGGTCTGGGAAGGGGGAGGAGTTCGAGGAAGGGAGGGCTGGGAATGAAACTCGGAGGTGCTGGAGGGTAAGGGGAGGGGTGGGGAGTGGGTCATTGTTAGTCACCGAAAGAAAGCACGAGGGGGCTGCAATGCTTTCATTGTAGGGTTTTTTGGTCATCTTCCGAAGGTCTGCACATCCTTGATTTGTTGTTTTGCCTGTGGAGGCTGAGGGCACCATAGGGGCTCACACCCAAAAGGGTTGCCTCGAGAGTTGTTTTGCAGTCGAGGTCATCGGAAGTGCGACCTCTACCGTGAAGTTCAATGATCAGGGGCATGACATACGTTCACTTGAGGAGGTTGCTCGAGGCATTCCCTTCGGTCAAGAAGAGGTGAAGTCACACGAGGGTGATTGCAAGGGGATTGTTATTGAGAGCTGTAGTCTTCTTGATCGTGATGTGTTGTTGAACGAGATCAATGCTTCCTTGGGAGGCTTCTTTTCTAGGAGATGTTATCCCTTTGGGGGGGGGGAGGGGGCTTCTCTTATGTTTGCAGGCTATCGAGGACAAAAGTGGATAAATTTTTGGTAGTGTGTGGGTCAAATGACTATCGCAAGTGGAGGGTGCCGCATTTTACAGATGGCAAACTACCGGAGAAGCATCGAGTGTTCAGTGTTCTAGGAGTCCTGCTTCTCTCCCATAGCTTGTGCCCTTTGAAGTTCGTGCCGTGAAACCTGGGAGAAGTTGTAGTAGTACTATTGGATGGAAAGTTATGCAATATGAGGTGGAGCTATGGTGATCTTGGTCCGAAACAAGAGAAATTTGGTGCACGGTGTTATGTCAACCCTGAAGATTGAGAGGATGAGATTTCAGCTTTAGGTGCAGGAGTTACTCCCGCTACAGCCACCCGGGATTCATCACGAGGCATCATTAGTGCTCGAGTCCTGTGATGATGAGTCAGGGAATGTACTTTTTTTCCAAAACTGTTACACAAGGAACTTTCAAATTTGGCGATGATCTTGGAGTCTTCAAAGAATTTGTGTTCTTCAGCGAAATTTCCTCCCTCGGAGCTTGACAAAGGCATTACATATACAACTGATCTTGCAATAATGCTTGACTCGATTGATGATACACAACAAAGAGCGGAATGTCCTCCATTGTAGTTTATGTCGCCCCGAACCCTGAGGGTATGTTCTTATCTTGGATGTACCCGAATCTGGGTTTGACTCGATTGATGATATGGGTACTATTGCTTTAGGCATTTCATGGATCCAATCTACGTTGCACTTCCTTTTGAGTTCGGGGTCGGGTTTCCCAAGTTTGGTAGACCTGTCACCATGTCTACCTATTCCTCATTTGTTGTTGTAATTCTACAGGAAGTGGGCGGTGCATGGGGTGCTGCTGCCTCTTCTTCCTCTTCTGGTGCTGCAATTCTGCAGGACGAGAGTGGCAACGAGAACTTATGGGAGTTGATGTTTAGTTCTAATACAAGGGAGCTGCCACGTAAATGGCTGAAAAGGTACACACCTTGGTGGAATGGTTGACAATCAGTAGACCCTGTTTGTAACTTTGTAATGGGATACGAGTGTATCGTAGAAAAGTTATAGGGACCGATGCTCTCTTGGTGACTTTTGGAGGACACACAATCTTCTAGGAGCTGAAGCAATATTTTATGTCATCGCCAGAGATGCGAGTGTGGTGTCATCTACCACAGGGCACTCCACGATTCTTTTATGAAGATCATCGATTGGAACATTCAGGGTCTTGGAGACCTATACAATCGAGGAGCAGTTAGAAGGTTGCTCGATGAATGGCATGGAAACATTATTCTCTTGCAGGCGACGAAGATAAGTTCTTGGACCAATCATTTGTGATACTCGGTTGGTGGGACAAGATTCTCATATTTCAGAACTATGGAGGTGGTTGGTAGTGCGGGAGTATTCTTAGTTGGTTGGAACAATGGCTGTTTTGATTGGGTATCAGAACTTGTAGGGTCTCATATATTATCAGTTCTTTTAAGAGACATACATGATGGATCCGTAAGAGCTTTCTTGTGTGTTTATGGCTCAACTGATGCGGGACAAAGATTGAGGTTGATGGATGATTTGAGAGAGGCGCATATGCAGTATTCTTCAGTATCGTGGTTTTTAGGGTTGCATATGCAGTATTCTTCGGTACCGTGGTTGTTGGGGGTGACTTCAATGTCACTTTGTTTGCAGCTGATCGCCCGTGGCTACATGGGGGGCAAGATCATGTCTCCTCAGATTTTTTAGAGACTCCCCAAAATCTACAATTAGAGGCGTTTGATGTGACTGAAACTCTGGGTCCAAGTTGAGGTTGGACTATTTTCTCTACTCGTGAAGGATGTTGTCTGCCTTCCCTTTGGCTCAAGTGACTTCGTTGCATGTTCTAGCTCAAATTACGCTCCTTTGCTCTAGTTTGGGGGTGAACGATTGGTTACACGTTCTTTCTTTCGGTTCGAGAAGATATGGTTGCTTGAGGAAGGTTTTAGACCAAGGATTGGAGATTTTTGGACTTTGTTCTTTGTGTGAGGGCACAACCATAGTGATGATGTTCCACAAGTTGGATCCCCTTCATGCAATGCTTTACAGCTATAAGAGGACAGTTCTGGTAGAACAAGGAGCTCGACGTGTTGAGGCTTAGGAGAGGTTGATTCGGTTAGATCGGTTAGAGGACTCTCAAAATCTCGAAGCATCCAAGTTGGTAGAGCAGGTTAGTCTCCAGAAGTCTATTGAAGAAGAGGATAACTAACATGAGGTTGAGTGAAGGCAACGTTCGAGGCAGCATTAGGTCAACGAAGGAGATGCCAACACCAAAATTTTCCACTCGGTGGTTAGTTGGAGGATGTAGAGATATATTTCATATGTATGTATCATTTATATATTTTCCGTTCTTCTGTCCACTTTATGTAATTTGCCCATAGGTCTCTCCCTATATAAGAGAGCCTAGGGCCTAAGGAATAAACAACTCTTTCTATTTTCCCAATATGGTATCAGAGCGACGGTCCTAAACCGGAGCTCCCGTATCGATACCTTAACCCTGGTCCCCACCTCAAGCCTCTCAAGCGCGTCGCCAACCTTGGTCCGCCGTAGCCTGGGCCTCCGTCGCCCAAGGCCCCCACTGCCCAGGGTCACCGCGACGCCCGAGCCCCTACAGGTCTTGCCCCCGCAGTGCCCGAGCCCCTGCAAGTCTGCCCTCGCGGCCTTGCCGCCACCAATGATCTGCGGTTTCGATGCCAGTTCCCCGCAGCCCTACCGCGCGGCCCCTTGTAACCACGTAGCCCCACTGCACTGCCGCCCCTTGTAGCCCTGTAGCCCGTTGCACTGCAGTCCCTACCGCCGCCGACGTTCCCTTCCTCGAGCATCTCCGTGTCGATGAGATTGGTTGCATGAGTCTACACATGCAATCAAATCTCTCTATGTTAGTGTAAACAAGATCTTGTCTAGTCTTCAACCCTAGTCTTCTCGAGCTGTCGTGTCAGAAAGAAAGGTCGATATTCCCTCCACAGGTGCCTTCAGAGGTCCTGCGCCTATAGTAAAGATGGATGGTCAAACTATGAACCGTGGGCTATGCGGTTCATGAGCACGATGGAGTCTACGGGTAAGAAACACATTCTTACCGAGGAAGACCCGACTGGGAAGAATGAGGTTAACGCCTCATGGGAGGTAGATGATGCATATGCCAAGGTTTGGCTCTCAGGCACATTGGCAATAGAGACCGCCAATGATATACTCCATCAGCCCACAACCATTGCGATGTGGAATATTCTTGCTGCTACTTATTCACGGGCAAAGAATGAGACTAAGATTCTACAACTCCAGCATGATATCTTTATTATCAAACAGAATGGACAACCTCTCCACTCGCTATATACATCCTTGCGAGGGATGTTCGAGATGCTCTATAGCTTCATGCCTCTCACATCTACTCCTGAACAACAGAAGACGTATAGGAATGTTACCATGATTGGTATATTCCTGGCATCCCTTGATCCTGAGTATAAGGCAACTCGTTCCTGGGTTTTGGCAGATGCGACTATTTCTTCCATGGAGGAAGCCTTCCGCAAGCTCAGTCGAATCACTATTCCATCTACTAATGCCAGTCAGACTTCTTCAACGATGGTGGCTTCCCAAGGTCGCGGAGGCTCCTCTCAGCTTTGTGGCTGTGAACCTCAGAGCAGAGGAGATCGTGTTCGTCAGCCATGCACTTTCTTCCATCGTCCTGAATATACAAAAAATATATGCTAGTCCAAGCATGGATTCCCTACCTCTGCTCGAGTGGCTGAGCAGATTGAGCCTCCAGTTGCTTCTTCTTTGGATCAACGTTTTGATGAACTTGTAGCATGATTGAGGGGTATTATACAACCTTCCAGTCTTGTGACGTCTTCGTCGGCCGCTGGGAGTCATTCAGATGTAGCTACTTCAACCTCCTCCAGTACTTCAGGTTATGGAAGGCCGTATCTATATCGATATCGTTTCGATATCGTATCGATACGATATTTCGACGATATATGTGAACGCCCTCGGATCCGAGTACCCGTTTACGACACTTCGTGGCATTTCATTCGCATTAGATCGCACAAGCTACTGAAAAATAGGAAAATATTTCACGGTTTCTGAATTTACGTCGCGGCTTTTTCGGGCACGCATTACGATGCGATCAATTTTTGATCGATTTTGCCCGAACGACTTTCGATTCATTAAACAACTTAAATCGACCAATTGATAATGAATCAAAAGTCGTTCGGACGAAATCGATCAAAAATCGATCGCATTGTAATGCGTGCTCGAAAAAGCCGCGACGCAAATTCAGAAATCGCGAATAATTTTCCTATTTTTCAGTAGCTTGTGCGATCTAATGCGAATGAAATGCCGCGAAAGTGTCGTAAACGGGCGCCCGGATCCTGGGGGGTTCACAATATATTGACAATATATCGTCGAAATATCGCCCATATCAATGAGCCTTTGTAAAGAAAATGCCTGGAAATCGGGATGTATCGTCATATCGGTGCCCATATTTTCGATATCGATATATCGGCAATATATCGCCGATATTTCCTTCCATGCCTCAGGTAGTACTTATGCACTCACTAGCAGTAGTGGATCTGATGTTATATAATGGATTATGGATTCTCGTGCCACACATCACTTGTGTGGAGACATGAGTTTATAGCCTACAAATAGGTTCCTCTAGGACGAACCGTGTTTATTGCAGATGGGACTCATTCCCAACATGAGAAGATTAGCTTGACGCCTTCTATGCTTCTATAGAATGTGTTGCATGCACCTGATTTCTCTATGAATTTGTTGTCCATTAGCCAGATTACGAAGGATTTGCATTGTCGAGTAATTTTTAACCCATCCTCTCTTGTTTTTCAGGACATCCTTACGGGTAAGGTGATTAGGTGTGGCGTGAGCAGGGCGGTCTCTATCGCCTAGTTCGAACTCCCTACGTCGGAATCTTGTCTCTTCCTGCTGGACCTGTTTCACTATTTATGTGATACCTGCTCTTTGGTCATATCCCGCTCTAGAAATTATGTCGTGTTTTGCCTCAGATCTCGCCTTACACGTCCTTTTAATGTGAGGCATGTCAGTTGGGAAAGAATCATCGTTCTGCCTTCCCCAGTCGTCAGAGTCAGAGCAATAGCTCTACTGTTGAGTTATTTCATATTTAGATATTTGGGGCCCCAGTCGTGTTACTGATCACCAGAGACATGCTTTATCTGGTTGCTGTTGATGATTTCTCTTGTCTGTCTTGGGTATTTTTATTAAAGAATAAATCTGAAGCTGGAGATGTTATCAAAAATTTCCCAATTGAAGTACAAAATATGTTTTCTACTTCTGTGAAAATTGTGAGAACTGATAATGCCTTGGAATTCTGTACTAATACTCTCTGTAATTATTTTTCAACCCAAGGTATTATTCGTCAAACATCATGTGCCTTTACTTTCCAACAAAATGGTATTGCAGAAAGGAAGCATTGCCATTTGCTTGATGTTACTAGGACACTTCTCATTCAGAGTCGTGCTCCTCATTCTTTTTGGGGCGATGCTATTCTAACGTCATGCTATCTTACTAATCGCATGCCCTCGTCAGTCTTGGGTAAGAAAATTCCTTTCTCTCTTGCTTTTCCTGAAAAGGAATTGTTCTCATTTACTCCTCGTGTGTTTGGTTCAGTCGCCTTCGTCCATCAGTTGTCGCCAGGTATTGACAAGCTCTCTCTTAGAGATGTTAAGTATGTCTTTGTCGAGTACTCCCAGGCATAAAAAGGGTACGTGTGTTATCCAATGCGCATGAAGTATTACGTTAGTGCCAATGTCACCTTTTTCGAGTTCATGATGTATTTTTCTCATACAAGTTATCGGTTGACGTCTTCAGACACTGATGATGACATATACATGCCACCACCACCACCACCATGTAACATCCGAATCCTCGGGAGCGGGCTTAACAGTTTGGTATCAGAGCACTGGACCCCGCTACATACATTTGTAGTATTATAGTTCTGATCGCATTAATTCTCTGATAGCGACCGTCCTCTGACTTTTCACGAGTCCGAAAGAGAAATATGACATTCAACTTCAATAACCACATATGTCACCATTGCAACTAATTTCCATATGATATCCCAAGAAGAGAAAAAAGCATATTAGAAATATCTGTGAACATCAACTATTGTAATTAAGGATATCAGTTCTCACACAGAACCATGGCATCTAGAACCGACCTTTCTAATTGATTCTATATCTATTAATGAGCTTCAAGATTTTTAATTTCGATAGGTAGAAACGAAGGCCCTAGATCCTCCCTGTCGCATCTATGGGCCAGATGGTCAGTTGTTCATCATGAAATTGATAATCAGAGGGTTGCCAATGTTGATTGGTGGACATGAGATGATAGCAGACTGTCTGCTACTACAACTCAACGAGTTCGATTTGATTTTGACTTTTTGAGCAAGGATGGTTGTTAGCTCATCTTGCAATGGTCGAGTACTTTAGGAAGACGGTTGTCTTCAGGATTCTGGAATTGGCTGAGTTCACTTTCAAGAGTACATTATATGACTCCAAAATCGAGTACATTTCAGTATTGAGACCTCAAAGACTAGTTGATCAGGGATGTGACACATTTCTATCGAGAGACATCTAAGAGAGAGCCGATGTCTCAAGACATCAAGGTAGTTCAAATTACCTTGATGTATTTCCTAATGTTTTGCCAGGTTTACTGTCTAAAAGAGAGATTAGGTTCAAGATCACATTACTACTAGATACACAATTGATCTCGATGACTCTTTATCACATGACATTGGTCGAGTTGAGAGAGCTGAAGATGCAGTTGTAGCAGTTACTTAAATTAGGTTTCGTGAGGTCGAGCATTACACCTTGAGGTGCTCCCATTCTTTTTGCTAAGAAGAAGGATTGATCTATGAGATTATGCTTTGATTACCAAGAACTGAACAAGAAAACAGTGAAGAACCATTATCATCTACCACGTATCGATGACTCGTTCGACCAACTACAGTGATCTTCGGTGTTTTCAAAGATCGATCTCCGATCTGGCTACCATCAACTGAGGATTAGAGAGTCGAATATTCCGAAGACAACATTCAAGATTCGACATGGGCACTACAAGTTTGTCTTGATGCCGTTTGGGCTCACAAATGCCCCTGCAGCATTCATGGACATGATAAACAAAAATTTTAATTTCCATCCATACTTGGATAAGTTTGTGGTTGTCTTTCATCGATGATGTTCTGATATATTCTCGAAATAAATGGAATCATGCAAATGATCTAAAGATAGTCCTTGACATACTTCAAGAGTATAAGTTGTATGCAAAGCTGAGTAAGTTTGAGTTCTTGTTATCCCAGGTCTCATTTCTTGAGCATGTCATTTTTGGAGTAGGTATTGCACTGATCCTGCAAAGATTGAGGTAGTCATGTCTTGCGAACAACCCAAGATAGTCACTCAGATTCGAAGTTTCCCTGGACTAGCGGGTTATTACAGATGCTTCGTCAGTAGTTTTTCCCGAGTCATTCTTTTCCTGACATGATCGACGTAGAAGAGAGTTCCTTTCATTTGGAATAATTCATGCGAGTAGGCCTTCAAGACATTGAAGGAAAGATTGACGATCGTGCCTATCTTTGCAATTCCTTTAGGCACCCAGGATTATGCTGTATATACAGATGCTTCAAGAGAAGGTTTAGATGTGGTTCTGATGCAACCAGGTCACGTGATTGTTTATGCATCACGTCAGTTGAGGCCGCATGGGTGGAATTACTCCATCCGTAACTTGGAGTTAGTAACAGTTGTCTTCGCTTTGAAGATCCGGCATCACTATCTCTGAGGTGAATTTTGAGATTTTCACAGATCGCAAGAGTTTGAAGTACATTTGTGATCAGAAAGAGATGAACATGAGACAACACCGATAGTTTGAACTACTGAAGGATTTTGATGACATGATCTCTTACCATTTCGGTAAAGAAAACGTGGTGGCAGATGCGCTTAGCAAGAAAGCTCATGCATATGCGACAAACTAGCTATATACGCGAGATATGCGCGTAACTTTGACTAATTGACATCCTCATTAGAGTGCGCCCATATCTACTGTCATACCTCCGCGATTCAACAGTCTTTGAGATTGCATAGTAGAAGGATAGAGGACATATCCTTGAATTTAAGACTAATGCATGCGTGCCATCAAGGACAAACATGATGAGTTTGTGGTGACTAAGTCTGTTTTATGGAAGGCTGGCTGGGTCATTGTGCCCAACAATGAGCAGTTGTGCAGATATATTCTTGATAAGGCACACAGTTCATGATTGTCTATTCTTCTTGGCAATAAACATGTACCGAGATCTAGGCCAACATTTTGGCGGGACGGAATGAAGTGAGATGTAGCATGTCATGTTATCAAGTGCATGGCCTGTCAGATGGTCTAGATAGAACACAAGAGACCGCTAGGGTTATTACTGTCTATCCCCATTCTTGAGTAGAAGTGAGAGAGTATTTTTATGGATTTGGTCACTGGACTATCGAGGACACCAGATGGACACGATGCTATTGGGTCGTTGTTGACAAATTGACCAAGTCATCCTTCTTCTTACATGTTAGCATGACCTACACTCCATCTGGATTGGCTAGATTATATGTGTTAAACATTATCGAACTTCATGATATACCACGTAAGGTAATGTCTGACGGAGACTTGAGGTTTACATTGCACTATTGGCACCAGTTCATGTCAGTACTTCAGACAAAGTTGAAGATGAGTTCGACATACCATCCACGGACCAACGGACAGAGCGGGCGCATTATTGAGACACTTGAGTATTTGCTACGTGCATGTACTCTAGATAGGAAAGGGTCCTGGAACGACCACTTACCCTTGGTAGAATTCCTGTACCACAACAGTTGTTATTCCAGTATTGGTATGACATCATTCGAAGCCCTATACGAGCAGAAATGTCTTGCACAGCTCTGTTGGCATAAGGTAGGTGAACATGCTCTTTACTCCGTAGATTTCTTGGAGGAGACCGCGAGGGCTGTTGAGACGAAGGCTTCTGACGGCTTAGAACCACCAGAAAAGCTATGCATATCATCGGAGAAGGGAATTGGAATTTCAGGTAATCCGATCATCTTCTCTTAATCCATTCAAATATGAATTATCAATATTCAACTTAGTCTCTCACACTGATGAAATTTCTGTAAACACAAGAAGGAGATTGAGTGTTTCTACGAGTATATCCCATGAAGGGAGTACAAAGATTTGGTGTTCACGGCACGTTGACGCCACGATATGTTGGGTCATTTGAGATTAATACTCGTATGTGTAAGGTGGTCTATCGAGTAATCCTTCCTCCACACCTATCTACCATACATGATATCTTTCATATATCCAACCTAAGGAAATACGTGCACGACTCTCGACATGTCATAAGTTACGAAAACCTCGACGTGGAGCTAGACGTGATATACAAAGAGAGGCCGATACAGATACACCATAGTTCTGTGAAGAAGCTTCACAGCAAAGAAATTTCTTGGTCAAGGTGCTAAGGCACCAACATGGTGTCTAAGGGGCAACATGGGAGACTGAAGCAGACATGTGGGTACGATAATCACAAGTATTTTCAGGTAATTGTCAAAACAAGCACATTTAATCATATACCTGTTGAAAGGATATGGCTTGTTTTCCCTTTGAGGGTTGTTGGGAAAAAAACATTGAGATGTTTATTCCATGAACCCTAGGCTCTCTTATATATGAGAGTAGCCTATGGGTAAATTACAAAAGTCATACATACGAAGAGAAAGTTACGGAACAGTACAGAAAATATAAATATCTCTCTACACTCCCCTTCAAGATGGAGCATAGATGTCGATCATGCTCAGCTTGGATGAGCATTTCTGAAAAGGCCATCTGAGTAAGGCCTTGGTGAAGATGTCTGCAGTTTGGTCCCCTGAGCTGACATGAGATGTAGAAATAAAGTCCTTCTGAATCCTATCTCGTATATAGTGGCAATCAACCTCAATGTGCTTCGTGCGTCCATGAAATGCTGGACTATTTGCAATGAATATAGCAACATGATTGTCACATTCCAGTGCCATAGGAAGAGGAACCTCTATATGTAAATATGCAAGCAAAGCTCGAATCCACATCATTTCTGTACTAACCTGGGCCATTGTCCTATATTCAGACTCGGCACTGGATCTAGCTACAACAGTTTGCTTCTTACTTCTCTATGAGACAAGAGAATCTCCAATGTAAACAGCAAACCCAGTTGTAGACTTCTTATCCTTTGGGCACCCTGCATAATCTGCATCCACGCACGCTGAGATGGTGACCTCCTTGCCTTTTCTAAACAGTAGGCCTGCACCAGGAGATGATTTAAGATACCTTAGTATCATCTGTATAGCATCCATATGGACCTGACGTAGTTGCTCCATGAACTGGCTCACCCGACTAACAACAAATGAGATGTCGGGTCTGGTTATGCTAACATAGAGGAGCTTTCCTACCAACTCTCTATATCTCCTTTTGTCAACCTCATCAGTGTCATCATCACATTGTTTCATGCTTGGATCCATGGGTGTAGTGGCCGATCGACATCCAAGCATTTCCAATGTCACTTAGTAAATCAGTAATGTACTTCCTTTAGGTCATCACAAGCCCCTGTTGATTTCTGGAAAACTCCAATCCTAGAAAATATCTAAAAGCTCCAAGATCCTTGGTGACAAATTCACGAACTAGAAGTTCTTTCGCCTTCTTGATTCCTTGTATGTCATCACCTGTAATGAGAATATCATCAACATACACCATAATAGCAATCATACCTCTGGATGTTCTTTGTACAAAGAGAGAATGATCTGCGTTCGAACATTTGTATCCATGTTTCTCAAACAAGTTTGAAAGCTTCTGGAACCAAGCTCTAGGGCTCTGCTTAAGGCCATAGATCGCCTTATGAAGTCTACACACATGTGAACACTCCCCCTCAACAGTAAATCCAGGTGGCTGTTGCATGTAGACTTCTTCTTTGAGATCACCATAAAGAAATGCATTCTTGACATCTAATTGAACAATGGCCAATCACGAATCACGGCAACAGAGAGAAGAACCCGCAAGGTAGACTGACGAGCTACATGAGAAAATGTATCAAGATAATCCACTCCGTAAGTCTGAGTAAATCCGCGTGCAACCAGGCGTGCCTTATATCGGTCAATGCTACCATCTGCATTGTGCTTAACTATAAACACTCATTTACGGCTAACAATAGAAGCACCAGTAGGAGCTGGTACAAGACTCCAAGTGCCTCTCGACTGAAGAGCAACCATCTCTTCTTCCATAGCCAAACGCCACCGACTGCCCCTCAAAGCCTCCTGATAATTCCGTGGAATACCCACGACTGATAATGCAACTGCAAAAGATATGAATTCTCTAGTCAAGCGATCAAAGGAAACCACAGATGCTACATGATATAATGCACATCTACACTTTTGCTTCCGAAGAGCAATGGGTAAGTCTAAGTCTGCATCCGCCAACTCTGTCCCATCTAGGGAGTCCTGCTCAGGTAGACCAGTAGAGTCATCATTAGAACATTTGTTATCAGAACATATCTCATACGTGCTTGGTGATGAGCGTTGGCCATAAGTAGAAGCTGGTTGGCGGATATAGTGATGTGGCAATGGGGGAACTGGAACCGATATAGGCGGTGGCATAGATAATGGTGGTGATAATTGTGAGGGAGGCGGCGGTGGTGGCGGTGATATGTATATATTATCATTAGTATATGAAGGTGTCAACCGATCTCCTGAAGGTGAAAAGAACATTACAAATTCGAAAAAGGTGACATCGGCACTAACATAATACTTTCTGCGCAACGGATCATAACACCTGTACCCTTTTTGTGTCCTCGAGTATCCAACAAATACACACTTGACAGCTCTAGGAGATAGCTTATCAACGCCTGGAAATAATTGGTGGACAAAGGCGATGGAGCCAAACACACGAGGAGTGAGTGAGAACAATTCCGTGTCAGGAAATGCAAGCGTGAAAGGAATTTTCTCACCCAGGACTGATGAGGGCATGCGATTTATAAGATATCATGCCATGAGAACAACATCATTTCAAAAAGAATGAGGAGCACGACTCTTAATGAGGAGCGTCCTCGTGACATCAAGTAAATGACGATGTTTCCTTTCTGCAATACCATTTTGTTGGGAAGTGTATGCACATGAAGTTTGGAGAATAATGCCTTGGGTTGAAAAATACGTGGGTAGAGTATGCGTACATAGTTCCAAGGCATTGTCAGTTCTCACAATTTTCACAGATGCAGAAAAAACATTTTGAACTTCATTCAAGAAGGTTTTGATAACATCTCCAGCTTTAGATTTATTCTTTAATAAAAAGACCCACGACAGACGGGAAAAAATCATCAACAATGACTTGGTAAAATCTGCGCCCCTGGTGATCAGGAACACGACCGGAACCCCAAATATCTATATGAAACAACTCAAAAATGGAGCTACTGCTTCGACTCTGACGACTGGGAAAGGTAGAGCGATGGTGCTTTCCCAACTGACATGCCTCACAATGGAAGGAGGTGTGAGGCGAGACCTGAGGCAGACACGACACATTTTCTGGAGCGGGAGATGACCAAAGCGCAGGTGCCATACGAACGGTGAAGCAGATCCGTCAGATATAGAATAATGTCCAGCATAGGGAGTTCGAAGTAGGCGATAGAGACCGCCTTGCTCACGGCCATACCCAATCACCTTGCCCGTAAGGATGTCCTGAAAAACAAGAGAGGAAGGGTCAAAAAAGGCTCACAATGCAAGTCCTTCGTAATCTGGTTAATGGACAACAAATTCATAGAAAATTCAGGTGCATGTAAGATATTCTATAAATGCATAGAGGGTGTCAGACTGATCTCCCCCGGTCCTGTAATAAGGGATTGAGTCCTGTTGGAGAAAATAAGAGTGCTTGCTTATTTCTGAGAACCCTAGGCTCTCTTATATAGTAGAGAGGCCTATGGGTAAATTACATAAAGTAGACGACAGAAAAGAGAAATAAGGAGGAAGTACATATTAAATATGAAAACACACATATCTTCACACTCCCCTCAAGCTGGAGCATAGATATCGATCATGCTCAGCTTGGATGAACACTTCTGGAATGATCCCTTAGACAGTGGCTTAGTGAAGATGTCTGCAGTTTGCTCTCCAGAGCTAACGTGTGAAGTAGATATCAGTCCCTTCTGGATCATGTCTCTGGTGTAATGACAATCCACTTCGATATGTTTTGTTCTCTCATGGAATGCTGGATTGTTTGCAATAAATAGGGCAACCTGGTTATCACAGTGTAACTCCATGGGTAGAGGGATTTCTACATGTAGATCACATAGCACAGCTCGAACCCACATCATCTCTGTACTGGCTTGAGCCATAGCCCTGTACTCAGACTCGGCACTAGATCTCGCAACCACGGTTTGTTTCTTGCTTTTCCAAGAAACAAGAGAATTGCCTACAAATATTGCAAACCCTGAAGTTGATTTCCTGTCCTTAGGACAACCTGCATAATCTGCGTCGGCATATGCAGATACAGAGAGTGTGTCTCCTTTCTTGAATAGTAAACCTGAGCCTGGAGTTGATTTCAGATATCTCAATATCATATGTAGTGGACGCATATGTATCTGTCGAGGTTGCTCCATGAATTGACTCACTGCAAATGCAATATCAGGTCTGGTGATTGTAACATAGATAAGCTTCCCAACCATCTCTCTGTATCTTCTCTTATCAACTTCATCAGTATCATCATCATATAGTTTCATACTAGGATCCATAGGAGTTGTGGACGGTCGACATCCTGTCATTCCTGTTTCTGCAAGCATGTCTGTAACATACTTCCTTTGGGTCATCACAAGACCCTTTGCATTTCTAGCAAATTCCAACCCCAAGAAATACCTTAGGGTTCCCAGATCTTTCGTCACAAATTGAGTGCCCAGAAATTCTTTAGTCATCTTGATTCCCTGCTCATCATCTCCTGTAACAATAATATCATCAACATACACCATGATAGCCACAGTACCTCTAGGCGTCTTCTGCACAAATAAGGAATGGTCTGCATTTGACCTCTTGAAGCCCTGTCTTTCAATCAGTTCTGACAGCTTTTGAAACCACGCTCTAGGACTCTGTTTAAGGCCATATATCGCCTTATGGAGTCTACGAACCTGTGCACACTCCCCCTCAACAGCAAACCCCGGAGGCTGCTGCACATAGACCTCCTCGTGTAGATCTCCATATAAGAATGCATTCTTCACATCAAGTTGAAATAGTGGCCAATCCCGTGCCACCGCAACTGAAAGTAAGACATGTAAGGTAGAATGTCTAGCAACTGGAGAGAACGTGTCCAAGTAATCAACTCCATATGTCTGAGTAAAACCTCGTGCCACAAGCCTTGCCTTGTATCGTTCAAGAGTTCCGTCGGCATGGTATTTAACAGTAAATACCAACTTGCAGCTAACAATAGACGCACCAGGTGGTGGAGAGACAAGAGTCCATGTACCACGGGACTGCAATGCATCCATTTCTTCTTCCATAGCAAGCCGCCATTTGCTATCAAGGAGCGCCTCCTGGTAATTGCGTGGAATCTCGACCGCAGATAGAGCTAATGCAAATTTTTGGAAGTCGCCCGTCAGACGATGAAATGAGACATGAGAAGCAAGTGGATAGGAAGCACAAGTACGCTTCTGCTTTCTAATAGCGATAGGCACGTCCAAGTCTTCATCAGCATCATCCTGCTGTGGTACCTGTAGCACTGGATCCGCAGACTCATCATTAGTAATCAAGTTATCAGAATCAACCTGAGGGTTGCTGGATGACTGGCCATGACCTTGAGCAGAGGAGGACCGACGAGTATAGTACTTTGGTAACGGTGGCAGTGGCACAATGGTTACTGGAGGTGGTAAGGGTGGAGGTGGTGGTGGTGGAGATGGCGTAGAAGGTGACTGACTCAGAGGAGGAGGTGGCATGTAGGAGACTTCAGTATCAGATTGGGGAGTAGTCATTTGGTCACCTGTAGGAGAGAAAAACATGACAGATTCAAAAAATGTGACATCAACGCTAACAAAGTATTTTCGACGCAGCGGATCAAAGCACCGATAGCCCTTCTGAGTCCTAGAGTACCCGACAAACACACATTTGATAGCCCTGGGAGAGAGCTTATCAAGACTTGGTACCAATTGATGGACAAAACAAACACAACCAAAGACACGAGGTGGTAGCGAGAACAACTCCTTCTCAAGAAAGGCAAGAGAAGAGGAGTTTTTTCATTCAAGACAGATGAGGGCATGCGATTTATTAAGTAGCAGGCTGTGAGAACCGCATCACCCCAAAATGAGTTTGGAGCATGACTCTGAATCAGTAAGGTTCTAGTGATATCCAACAGATGACGATGTTTCCGCTCTGCAACACCGTTCTGCTGTGAAGTGTAAGCACATGAGGTTTGATGAATTATACCACGAGATGAGAGGAATAATGACAAAGTTCTAGTACAAAACTCCAAGGCATTGTCAGATCGCACAATTTTCACAGTAGAAGAAAAGACATTCTGAACTTCATTGATAAACATTTGAATCACATTTCCTGCTTCATATTTATTTTTCAATAAGAACACCCAAGACAAACGAGAAAAATCATCGACTATGACCAGATAGAACCTGTGTCCCTGATGGTCAGGAACACGACTTGGACCCCAAATATCAATATGGACTAACTCAAACAAGGAGCTACTGCTCCGACTCTGACGACTCGGGAAAGTAGACCAATGGTGCTTCCCCAACTGACACGCTTCACATTGGAAAGACGACTTCGGAGAAATCTGTGGCAGGACACGACATAGCTTTTGGAGAGGCAGATGACCAAAACGGAGGTGCCAGGTTTACGGAGAGTTTGGTCTTGTATGAAGGAGAGATGCACCGATATAGGGAGTATTGACCAGACGGTAGAGACCATTCTGCTCACGGCCACAGCCAATCACCTTGCCCGAGGTTATGTCTTGAAAAACAAGAGATGATGAGTCAAAAATAGCTCGACAATTCAAATCCTTCATAATCTGGCTAATGGACAGTAAATTCATAGAAAAATCAGGAGCATATAACACATTCTGCAAACTCATGGAAGGTGTCAACTGAACCTCTCCCTGTCCAGTGATGGGGGAATGTGTCCCATTGGCTATCACCACAGTTCGTTCCGAAGAGACCCGTCTAAATATAGTGAGCCGTTCTCTGTCCCCACAAAGATGGTGGGTTGCTCCAAAATTTATAATCCAGTTGGTAATCATAGATCCATCACAAGAGTTGAGAGCAGGTACTGGCTGTAGCAGCTGAACTAGCAGAGGCAGATACTGCCACATCTGACTGACCTCTAGGTGTTGTATCAGGAGGCATGATATTCCTCAGTCTGGCAACAAGATCATCAAAACGTTGGTCCAATGAGGAAGGTGCAGGGGACTCAACTTGTTCTGCTACTTGAGCCGATGCAGGAAAGCCATGCTTGGAGTAGCATGTATCCTCGGAGTGACCAAGACGACGACAATGGCTGCATGGTTGCCGAATTCGACCCCCACGACCGTGGGGTCCATGGCTACAGAAGGTAGAGGATCCACCTCTTCCTCTAGAGACTGCCATAGCTGAAGGTGTCTGGTTGGCATTTGAGTTTGGAATAGTAATGCGACTCAATCGTCGAAAAGCTTCCTCCATAGGCGGAATAGTGGCATCAGCCAGAATCTGAGACCGTGCAGCATCGGAGTTGTAGAATTCTCGTCTCGTTCTTAGCTTGTGAATATGTAGCAACAAGGATGTCCTACATTGCTTTGGCTGTGGTTTGAAGTATGTCATTGGCAATCTCTAGTGCCAATGTACCTGACAGTTAAACTTTGGCATAAGCATTATCTGCCTCTCATGCGGCGTTGACTCTAATCTTCTCGACCGGTTCTTCCTCTATAAGAATGTGTTTCTTACTTGTAGACTTCATCATACTCATGAACTGCATTGCCCACAGTTCATAGTTGGATCCATCCATCTTTACTATGGGCGCATGACCTCTGAAGGCGCCCATGGAGGGAATGTCGGCCTTGCTCTCTGACATAATGGCTCGAGAAGACTATTTATGATGACAAAACACACAGTTGTCTACACTGACATAGAGAGATCTGATTGTATGTGTAGACTCATGCAACCAATCTCATTTCGAATCCGAGAACTGCTCCTTGTAAAAAAAATTTGGTTGACAATCAACCGGCATGGGCTACAGGTTCCGCACGAGGGTACCGCTGGGGCTACAGGGGCCCACAAGGTACCGATGGGAGCTACATGAGCTGTACGAGGGCACCACTGGGGGCTGGTGCCTCATCGCATGGAGGCTGCACGGTGGTGGGGTGCCGCTGGGGGCTACACCGTAGGTGGCGCCTCACACGATCAACAGGGAGGACGCGGAAGGGGGGGGGGGCTACACCGTGAGCAGAGGGGTGGTTGCTCCGTGGGTGGCGTGGCACCACACAAGAGGAGGGGGCGGCGCCGCCCTAGTGTTGAGAGGAGAGAGAGAGAGGAGGGGGGGGGCTAGGGTTAGGGTTTCGGAGCTCCGGTCTAGGACCACCGCTCTGATACCATGTTGGGAAAAAATATTGAGATGTTTATTCCATGAACGTTAGGCTCTCTTATATAGGAGAGTAGCCTATGGGTAAATTACAAAAGTCATACATAAGAAGAGAAAATTACGGAACAGTACAAAAAACATAAATATCTCTCTACAAGATTTTTATGGGTTCAAACCCTTTGAGATTTTTACCCATATAAACACATAATGACCTTGACCCGAGTCTCGAGGATGAGACTACCTTTGAGGTTTTTATATTTGTAACATTCGGATCTGTTGGAAAAATAAACATGCGGAAGCGAACATGGAAAAAGATGAAGAACACGAAGAACATCAGGATTTTAACGTGGAACCCTACTCCGTGAGGAGCGGGATGAAACCACGAGAGAAGCCCTCAAAGGAGCATATGCTTCTATTGCTTTTCTCAATGGATACAGGAGGTCTGGGGCTCCTTATATAGCCTCCATAGTGCCTCCAAGTCCCACCACTGGTAGATGTGGGACTAAACATATGGATGGGGTAAATGGATCTTCTCCAGGATCCATTTACCCTCTACAACTCATATGACGCATACAACGAATACTCCAACACTCTCCCTTAAGCTGGAGCATGCAATACTCAGCTTGAACAAACAGAAAGAAACTCAACTCACGCTACAGGACACTACGGACAATATCAACCCAACGCAGTACAACTGCTGCTGTCGAGGACGTTGCTTCTCATGCCGTGCATGTGAGGAGGATGAACGGGCAGGAGAGTGAGTCTGCTGAATCTCCTTGTCGGAAAGCATGTGCTCTGAACTGCGCCTGCCAGAGTCACTGCAACTGAAGATGAGTCTCCTCGTCGGAGTACTCTGGCCCGCCACAATAATGTGGACAGCTGCTCCATCTTTGAAGAAGGGCCAAACTGAAAAAGCCGTAGAAGTGCAATCCTCATCAGAGTCTGGAGAATCTGAATATGAAATATCTGAATAGACCTGTGACTCTACATATACTCCCCCTTTCTCCCATACTGGTTGGAATGACATTGTTGATCTAGTTGGGAGAAGACAAGATAAATGGAGAGAAAATAAAATCAAATAAGCCGATTAATTTTTTTATTTTCGGTTTCTCAAAACATGGATAACGTTTGGCTGTTTCATTTTTTTAATTTTATGGCTCTTCCCTTTTTTGCATTTTTTAAGCCATTCAATCTTTTTTTCCCGGCTTTCCATCAAACATATTTTTCTGCGTACGTTTTTTTTTGTTTTGTACGCAACTCTTTTTTTTAATGTAAACCTCCTCTCATATTTTTTAAATCACGTTGGGCCTTCCATTTTTTTGAATTCCTTTCACCCCCTTCTTTTTTTTAAAAACAAAAGTTTGCCCAACAGTGGTGTAATACACGTTTTGTATAGTCTTGAGTTTTTGTAGAATATCACTATATATATACTATGTTTGGATGTTAACTAGTGTTATTTCAAGGAAATATTGGATTGATAGTATTCACACTTTCAATAGATTCGCCTTAATACAACGATTTTATGGAAACATGTTGTGTGTAAATTAGAGACCATCTTGTATAAATATGACTTGAAAAAGGTTCTCAGGAATTTTGTAGGACATCAAACATAGTACCACATCTAGAAATCTAGAAGATGGTAGTAGCTTATAAGTAGTACAATCCACTACTATTATAAGGCCACAATGTTACATATTTATACTCATTAGATCATAATCACATCATTAAGACTAATTAAGCATGATTAGTGCTAATTACCTGTCATTAGTGATAATTAAGTGTCATTAGCAAAAGTAGGACACATGGAGAGGAAAATCATGGGACACGTGTCGTTATATATTCAGGATAAGTGTCAAAACCCAAGAATGCCATGTGTCATCATCTTAAGACTAACATGTGTCCTAGTGTAGACTCTTGCTTGGGCAACAAGTTCTCTCATCCATAGGAGACAAGATGCCCAAGTTCTCTCATCCATAGGAGACACGTGGCATGGTGAATGGATGACAAGTATTGCCATGTATCTTCATGCATGAGAAGGAGGCAACATGTGTCTTAGAGCCTCCCTTACATGTTGACAGATGTCATACATGTAAAGGGGTTGGGGGCCTATATATACCCATGACCCCCCATTCCATTCACTTCATCCCACACCCCTCTCACCACCTAAGAGCCACAAGGCCGCCGGGGTTGCTGGAGGAGCATGATAGGAGTTACGACGAAGCCCTGTCGGTGGCCAAGAGCGCATTAGAAGCCGTAACGAAATTCTGTCTGCATCAAGCCGTAATATTCAATCTAAGACGACTATAAGGGGGATTCACTAAAGAAGGCGATCTCGACTCGAGTCACATATCGATTAGGTGAGGGATTCTCAAGCGCTATTTTAAAGCAACAATCTTTAGCTTTTATGCATGCTTTTGAATAGCAAGTATGCAATCGTGTTTTTCTAAAGCTTTTATGTATGATTTGCAAGTACCATATACTAGATATGAAATCAGGTCTTTGGAAGGTTTTTCAAGTGTTGTTTCAGATATTTTATCATAATTGCACATTTTCAAGCATATGGTTCTTTGTGAAACACGAAACATAATTAGATTTGAGCTTTATATAAAAGAAGCACGATTGTATGCAATATGTATCGGTTTCAAGTTCCTAATAGTTTCCAGTTGTAAGAATATGCATGCTATGTCAGATTGCTTTATGTTCATAAAACTTGCTGTTATGAGCATGATTTAACAAGAGTATGGATTATTAGTGCCAAGAAAAGAATCAGAATCAGAAAGTAAGCACCACAATAGCTCTTTTATATAAGTCATGAACTAGCCATTAGATATGGTGATGTCATTAGATATGACCCTGAAACAACCATTAGATATGGCAAACCATTAGATATGGTATCAAGAGGACTTTGGGTCCGCATTCTGTATACATATAGGCTTTGGGCCCTATACAGGGTGTTTTTGGTCTTTGGGACCGTATACGCGTATGACTTAGCTTTGTTTCAGCGTTCATGAGTAAATAACTTAGCCACAGTGGTGATTAATACAAACAGCTTGATAGTGACAATTATGTTTCAGTTTATCTTCTTTTGAAGTAATTTCAATGTTCAATTGCAAAACTAGCATGTTGTTATATGATTTTTGTCATAAAGCCTTTTTCAAGCTATTTCAAAGTTATCAGCATAAATTTTGGTATGATGCTCATATTGCAACTTTTAGCTATATGTAAAAAGCTTGAGATCCTTTCACTGGGTCTAAGCTCATAATGGGTTTAGACTCACCCCTTATATTATAATTATGTAGAGATCAATAGAATTACGACCAGAAGGAGAAAGAACAACTTACACACTAGAAGGAGGTGATGTTTGATGGTTTTCGTTTTTTTTGTACTGTCTGTTGTTTTGTAAGGAGTTGTAATAGAACTTGTGTAAGACACTTCTTTGTAATGCGAACTTTATAAATTCAAAGATGTTATGTTTCATGAGATTGCCACGTGTGTACTTTGAGGAAAAAGAAGAAGAAAGATATCTGTCGCGGCACGTTCCGATTAGCGGGACGGGCCGTGACAACTTCTGGTATCAGAGCAATAGTTTTAGAACTTTGAGCAAGAAGTATATTAGGAGTTGATCTATAGTATAGGAAGATAATTTAGTTATCATAATTTGATTTGAACTTAGAAGAAAATTGATGTTATAGTCTTGAGGATATCTGGAATCATTATTGGAGGATTTATGTTGATGAAGGATCTAATTGGGGTTTTATTTTTATAGGAAACAATGGCAGGAGAGCAGCCACAAGGGACCACCCAAGGCCGTAGTCAGGAAAATAACAACAACAACGTGTATGACACGTTGACCTTGGTAACTCAAACACTAGGAGGCATGACTGCCCAATCCGTTAAAAGACATGAGTTCGAGTACCAATTGTCATTTGAACACGTAAAGAAGCTGGGAGGAGAACCATTTGTAGGAGACACTGATCCAAAGAAGGCACGGGAATGGTTTAAGAATATGGAGAAAATATTTTCTCTAATGGACTGTACGGATGAACAGAAGTTGAAATATACAATATTTTTACTGAAAGATAGCGCTGATGATTGGTGGACATCGGTGGAAATGAAATATCCGAACCCATCTCACATTACATGGGAGATCTTTGAGAAAGAGTTCAATGAAAAATATTACCCAAGGGTTTGTTAGGAGGACAAACGTACAAAATTTCTATTACTTACTCAGGGGAGCAATTTGTTTGATGAATATGAAAAGAAATTCACAGAACTTTCAAAGTTTATTGCTTCTATGGTTGCAACAGAGGAAGAAAAGTGTAGACGTCTAGAAGATGGTATGCATATTGACTTAAAGGAAATGATCTCGGCCACGGGATATACTGATTATGCAAAGTTAGTGGAGGCTGCTCGTCGGGCTGAACGAGTAGTGATAGAAAGAAGGAAATGCAATGATCACGGAAAGAAAAGGTTTGTAGATAGACCCTAGTGGAGAGGAGCCATGAACAAAGAACCAAGAATATCTGGGAATTCAAGGCAAGATAATAGGTCAGCTCTTAGAATACAAGGGAATCAAAAAGATAGATTTACAGTTGGGACTTATGAAAACAGAACACTTTCGTTTCCACAATGTACAAACTGTGGAAAGTTTCATCCAGGAAGTTGCCGCAAGGGGATCACTAGGTGTTATCAATGTGGCGAGATGGGCCACATACGTCAGAATTGTCCCACACTTGCCCAAGGCCGTAGGATTATGGGAAGACCAGCACCAAATGAAAATCGTGATATAGTTATACGTCGTCCTCTACCTGCAAGGGAACAAAATAAAAACAATACACAGAAGAGATCAAAACAGAGAGAGGGAAAAGCTTTTGCTATGACCTTAGAGGAGGCCATATCCGCGGACGATTTTGTATCAGGTACCACTATTATTTTTGGTAAAAGTGCACATACTCTTATTGATTCTGGTGCGAGTCATTCTTTTATTTCGCAAAGATTCTCCGTATATGCTGATAAAGTAACAAGTACTCTCAAGCATGCTTTAGCAATTTCTTTGCCTAAGGGAGAACCTGAAACTAGTAGGGATGTCCTCCGAAATTGTTTGGTAAAGATAGGAGAAAATTATATTGAAGTAGACCTGATTCCTATGGAGATAAGGGAATTTGATGCTATCATAAGAATGGATTGCTTAAGTGCATATCATGCTCTTCTAGACTGTCATAAGAAGTATGTTACTTTTAGAAAATCAGGTGATGTCGAATTCACTTTCTATGGAGAAAGAAGGATATATCCTACCCATGTCATCTCCTGTCTCTTAGCCCAGAAGTTGATAAGGAAGGGATATTCCTCTTATATTGCTTATGTGTTTAATACTAAGGCAGAAGCCATCAGTTTAGAAAATATCTCTGTGGTGAAGGAGTTTCCAGAAGTGTTTCCAAATGAACTGCCAGGAGTTCCTCCTGATAGGGAAATTGAATTCACTATTAACCTCACTCCGGGTACAAATCCAATTGCCTTAGCTCTTTACAGAATGGCCCCAGCTGAACTCAAAGAACTCAAAACCCAATTGCTGGAGTTGACAGATAAGGGATTTATACAATCCAGTATGTCTCCATGGGGTGCACCTGTTCTTTTTGTCAAGAAGAAAGATGGTTCCATGAGACTTTGTATAGATTACAGGAGACTAAACAGAGTGACTGTCCGCAATAACTATCCTCTGCCCAGAATAGATGACTTATTTGACCAATTGCAAGGGGCCTCTGTATTTTCCCAGATTGATTTAAGATCTGGCTATCATCAGTTAAAGATTAGAGGAGAAGATGTCCCCAAAACTGCATTCCGAACCCGATATGGGCATTATGAATTCTTGGTAATGCCTTTCGGCTTAACAAATGCCCCTGCTGTCTTTATAGACTTGATGAATAGGGTTTTCCGTCCATATCTGGACAAGTTCGTGATCGTATTTTTTGACGATATTCTAGTATATTCTAAAACAGAGGAAGAACATAGAGAACACTTGAGAATTGTGCTTCAAACTCTGAAGGAACACCGATTATATGCAAAGTTTGACAAATGTGAGTTCTGGTTGAAGAAGGTTGCATTTCTAGGCCATGTCATATCTGAGAAGGAATAGCAGTAGATCCATCAAAGATAGAAGCAATTCTTAGATGGGAACGACCGATAAATGCATCAGAAATCCGAAGTTTCCTTGGATTAGCTGGGTATTATCGAAGATTTGTAGAAAACTTCTCTAGAATTGCCGCACCATTGACAAGATTAACTAAGAAGAATGTCAAGTATAGTTGGGACGAAGAATGCGAGAAGAGTTTTAAGGAACTTAAGAGTCGTCTCACCTCTGCACCAATACTTAGCCTTCCTTCAGGATAAGGTAATTTGGTAATCTATAGTGATGCCTCAAGATAAGGGCTGGGATGCGTCTTAATGCAAAATGATAAGGTGATTGCTTATACTTCTAGACAGCTAAAACAACGAATTAAATTACCCAACTCATGACCTTGAGTTAGCAGCTATAGTCTTTGCCTTAAAGATATGGAGACACTACCTATATGGAGAAACTTGTCGAGTCTTTACGGATCATAAGAGTTTGAAATATATTTTCTCTCAGAAAGAGTTAAATTTAAGGCAAAGAAGATGGTTAGAGCTAATCAAAGATTATGATTGTTCCATAGAATATCACCCGGGGAAAGCCAATGTCGTAGCTGATGCTCTCAGTCGAAAGTCTAAGGGTCATCTATCTCATTTAAAAGTACAGTACTTACAGTTGAAAGAGTTACGTGCAAAGTTAAACATAAATAGCTCTGGAGTCTTAGCATCCTTACAAGTGAGACCCATATTATATGATAAAATTAAGGAAACACAAGTCCATGATTCTGAAATTATTAGAATGATTGAGAAGATTAAGGGAGGTGATGAAGCCGGGTATACAATAGATGGTCAAGGGGTCTTATTCTTTAAATGAAGATTGTGTGTTCCGAGGAAATCAGATATAAAGACTGAGATTCTGGAGGAGGCACATAACTCCATGTATACTATGCACCCAGGAAGTACTAAGATGTATAGAACACTTAAGAGCTACTATTGGTGGTCTGACATGAAGAGAGAAATGGCAGAGTATGTTTCTAGATGTCCTATATGTCAACAAACTAAACCGGAGCGTTTGAGACCGTCGGGGACATTACAGCCACTTCCAATACCAGAATGGAAATGTGAACACATCACTATGGATTTTGTTACAGGATTTCGAAGGACCCGTCGAGGTCACGATGCAATATGGATCATAGTAGACAGATTGACTAAATCTGCACATTTCTTAGCCATTAACATGACATACAGTCTAGACCGCTTGGGAAAGATCTTTGTTAATGAGATCGTTAGCCGTCATGGGGCTCCTGTGTCAATTGTATCTGATAGAGATCCACGATTCACTTGCAAGCTTTGGCCAAGCTTACATAAAGCTATGGGAACAAAGTTAGCATTTAGTACAACCTTTCATCCTCAAACAGATGGTCAAACAGAACGGACTATCCAGACTCTAGAAGACATGCTTAGAGCTTGTGCACTGAGCTTTAAAGAAAGCTGGGATGAACATCTCTCACGTATAGAGTTTGCATATAATAACAACTATCATGCTAGTATTGGGATGGCACCTTATGAAGCCTTATATGGTAGACCATGTAGAACACCTATCTGTTGGAGTGAGGTTGGAGAACGAAAATTGGTTCAACCTGAATTAATACAAAGCACAACAGAAAAAGTTGAAGAAATCAAGAGATGCTTGAAGGCAGCACAAAGCAGACAGAAAAGTTATGCAGATAAGCGCAGGAGAGACTTAGAATTTCAAGGGGGAGAACATGTGTTTCTAAAAGTATCTTCGTGGAAAGGCCTAATCAGATTCGGGAAGAAAGGGAAACTAAGACCAAGATACATTGGCCCTTACGAGATCACAGAGAGAATTGGAAGTGTGGCCTACCGTCTTCAACTTCCATCTGAACTAGCAAGGATACATGATGTCTTTCATGTCTCCACACTTCGGAAGTATATTCCAGATCCAACCCATATGATACAACCTCAAGATATATAATTGAAGGAAGATCTATCATACGAGGAAGTTCCTGTAGAAATTCTGGATTATAAAGTACAAGAGCTTCGTACAAAGAAGATTCCTTTAGTTAAAGTTTTATGGAGGAGTCAGACTATAGAAGAAGCCACATGGGAACGAGAGGAAGAAATGAGATCTCAATATCCCCATCTAGAATATGGGAGAGGGAGAGATGGTGAGCGTGGAGTGCGAAGGGCCGAGAGTGGAGTGCGAAGGGGCGAGCGTGGAGAGATCGGCTATAGACGAAGTGAAGGGGAAGGGGGTGCTTTTTGACGGGGTCGATGGCTCATGGAGCGGGGGAGGTGCTTTTCAGGGGCGAGCCGCGGAGGGGGATTGGGTGCAAGTTTCGCATAAGAAACCTGGTAAGCGTTGTTTTCGATGTGGCGAGAGGGGTCATCTGGCTTCTTGTTGCTCTCTTCCGCCTCGATGCTTTGCATATGGGAAGCCGGGTCACCGTCGCGCTTCTTGTTGGCTACTTCGTGGTCGCCACCCTCTACACTCTGGGGTTGTTTCCTCCTCTATAAAGATGCGAGGATTGCCAGACTCTCGCTTCGGTCCTGCGGCGTGGAGGGAGGTCCGCTCTTACGCTCGGGTGGTGGCTCCTCGCCCCAGCTCGCCGGGCGTTGGTTTTTTCGCTGCGGGTGGTATGGCGGCTGGTACTGATTCGCTTCAGCACAGCTCTTGTGGCGAGGGCGCGCAGATGGAGGCTGGTGGTGCTGTGGATGTTGGTCGTGCTGTTGTTGCTGGTGGCGCTGTTGTTGCTGGTCGGATATCGGGTGGGGTGGCGTCTGTGGGAGGTGCTTCGTCGTTGGAGGAGGCCATGTTACGTGCGAATGTGCATAAGGATGTGTTGCATGGAGAGGCGGTGCGCGGGACTGGGGTGTCGGATGGCGAGGCAGCGCGTGGGAAGGCGGTGCTTGGCGAGGAGGTTCATGGCGAGGCGGTGAATGGCGAGGCGGTGCATAGAGAGGCGGTGTGTGGGAAGGGGGGGTTTGACGTCGACAGGCGCGTGGAGGCTGTCGGGGTGGCTCGCCGGTGCAATGTTGACTGGGCTGGTGTCAGTTCGCATGTTGGCGCCTTCCTGGGTCCTCTCTTCCATGGGGACTTCTTTTTGTTGGACTCTTCTCGCTGCTGTGTGCGTGGCTTATCCCCGGAGCAACGGGATAGGCTGCTGTGCAATAGGGGAACCGACGACGTTGTTTGGAGGGTGACTCGAGTGGCGGATGGCGCCTCTCAAGCCACTGAGGTCTGTGTCGCGGCGATTCGTGGTGTTCCTTTCCTTTCGAGGAATGTCCCCTGTCTCTCCAAGGCCTTCCGTCGATGGGGAGAGATCTTGGCGGTCGTGGACGACGGGCTTACTCCGGAGGCAGATTGGATGATTACTAGGGTTCTTTTCGAGTGCAACAAGACTCTTCTCCGTGATGCGCCAGGCAAGATTTTCTTCGGGTCCCTAAAGATTGGCCGATGGTGTTTCAAGCTGGAGCTCTCCATCATCGTCCCTTCGCCGGTGGCGGGGCCGGACAGGGTGGCGCAGACGAGCGGTCCCGTTTCTTCGGGGCCTGCGCGCGACGCTTCGCCTTCGGCCTGCCAGATGACGCGTTCTGCTGATTATTCCGAAGCGTCTCTTCACTTGCATGACGTGGCTGGTCCCTTCGGCGAGCCTCTTCGTATCCCGTGCCCTTCGCCACAACTCCTGGATTCTCCAGGATTCGGGCGTCCGAGGTGGACTCTGCTCTTCATTCTAGACATGCGGTGTCGGCGCCTGCATTGTTTGTTGGTTTTTCGGGTCCTTCGTCGGATCCTGCTCACATGTTGGATGTCAGATCCTTCAATTTCGGATCTTGGCCGAGGGTTTTTCACCCAAATGCCCGGGCGTTCTCGCCCGACTCTGGTACGATTTTGCCCCGGATCCACACTGAGGAAGGAGTCAAATTCCTAAGTAGTACATGGGAATTACTTAAATACCTAGGTACTACGTAAAGTTTTTTTTTACTCAAAAACTACAGAGGTGTCGCATGTTCAACATGCGACACCCCTTAAGTTTTTTTTTACCCAGAAATTACGTTTGTGTCGCATGTTGGATATGCGCTATAGATAACGCATATTCAACATGCGATATCGACCCTAATTAAGCCCCGCGCCCAGCGGCCTTCTCATTTCCCCGCCCTTGCCCGACAACTCCTTCGTTTCCAGCAACCGTGCCGCCCCCGACGCCCTCCTCTGTACACGCATCTTCTGATCTCCTCCTCTCTCAACAACACCCTTTTTGGTCACTCCTAGCCCCGCGGAACACTCCTTTTCCGTGTTTTCAGTGATTGGCACCGTCCTAGCCGTCCCCGCTTCTCATTAGGGCTAATCACTTGTTGCGAACAATTGGACTTGGTAAAACGTTTTCTTTAATTTTTTTTGTATCATATGCATGTTATTTTCATTTCTCGAATGTATGACGTTTGCTTGTACGTTGTGTCACGTATTAGTTTAGAATGGAGCAGTTGTATTGTATGTGTCATTTGAGTAGTACACTCATGTCCGGATCGTCAACCAACGTGAGGGGGTTTGTGTTGACTCCTAATATGACGTTCGATGAGATGCTGAACTTGGTTTGCCGTAAGTTCAACTTGGATATTGACAGTCAAAACATCCGATTATTACATCGCATCCCTCGAGGCCCAGGGGAGGAACCGTCATTTTCATCTATTGTCGATGATGATGATGTGCAGGCAGTTCTTGTGTACGATTGGACCATTGGGAAATCAATGCCTACCGATATTTATGTTGAGGATGTATCTGTGAGCGAAGTCCCAACTGTTATGACTAACAAGGGACCGTCTGGAGTCCCGAGCACACAAGCAGCAGTTGTCCGCAGCACGCCACCAAGAATTGTCCCAACCATGGGACCCGACCATGATACGGATGCGCCTGTAACGCAGCCAAGCACGGTTCAGGATTTGGGCTTGAGTGAGCCGTTGCTGCGAGAGGTTAACCGGATGGATCAGGATTTCATCCCTTGGGGGACCGATGATGACCTGGAAGAAGGTAGCGAAGATGTCGAAGATGATCTGATGGACGAGGAGCTCCCAACTGATGAACAAACCGCGCATACTATTACACCCCGTATACCCTTTTTTGGGGTTAGAGGGTCTAATACTCGTTCAACATATGAAGACGACATTCGAAGCAAGTCTAGACTTGATGGTGTTGCTGACGAAATCCGCAAGGGTAGGACGTTCAAATGTAGGGAGGATTTGGTTTACGCTGTGAAGAAGTTCCACATTCTATCACATTATGACTTCATTATCAAGGAATCCACCAGCTTGATATGGTCGGTTTTTTGTTCGCAGAGAGCAAATGGTTGCGTTTGGTATTTACGAGGACATTTCAGAAAATTTGATGGACTGTGGGTGATCTCCAAGGTTGTTGGGGCACACACTTGTATAAACCCAACAGTTAATCAAGATCACCTTCAGTTGGACTACAAATTCATGTCCAGATCGTTGCTAACTCTTGTTAGGGATGACCCTAATGTTCGTGTATCTAGTTGTAGAGCTCACATCCACGAGATGTACAACTACTGGGTTTCAAGGAAAAGGGCTTGGGATGCTCGAAGGAAGGCCATCGGAATTGTATTTGGTGACTGGAAGAAGTCATACGCTGAAATGCCTTTTCTTTTGCATGCAATGAAGGCTGCTATTCCAGGGACTGAAATTGATATTGAATACAACGACCATCCTGATCCTCGGAAACCTCTCTGCCGCAGATTTGAACGATGCTTTTGGGCATTTGGTCCTTCCATTGAAGCATTCAAATATTGTCGGCCACTGATTAGTGTTGACGGGACACATTTGTACGGGAAGTACAAACAAAAACTGCTCATTGCTTGCGGGGTCGACGGGAATAAACATATTGTTCCCCTTGCATTCGGGATCGTCGACGAGGAATCCTTGTCGTCATGGAAGTGGTTTCTTTCGTTGGTTCGTCTAAGGGTAATCGGCATGCGGAGGATGATAACATTGCGCAAGGAGACTACTTCACACCTGCCACCGAGCGACCAAGAGAGGACTTGCCAACGCCTCAAGCACCGTTGAGGCATGGATTGGACCCCAGCCAGACACGACCAACTTACTGCACACTAACGCCGCCGTCTATGCCAACATTCGAGGAAGATGCCCCAGGACCCTCTCAAATCCACATGATAGACGAAGCGAACCGTCTATTACCGTTCCATCCTCCAGATTCTACGATTACATACCAGCGGAGGAAAAAACGTTGAATTGTAATCAATGTAATTTTTAATATGATGCAAAAAATGTAATGTGTATTCATGAACAAGTCTACTTATATTCAATATTTGAAATGTCTTCTTTGATATTTGGAATGTCTAGAATGTTTGCAATGTCTGGAATGTTTACAAAAAGATGTCAATTTACGTTAGAAACATGGAATTGGCATGCCTTTTCAATGGTTTTTAGAAAGTTGAAATTCCAAAGCCCACACTTGGACAACCATTTTCGCGGAAAAATTCCTGTAAGGATGACGCATATTGAACATGCGTTATATGTTCAAATTTCAAACCCACACCTGCCCAACCATTTTCGAGGAAAATTTCCTGTAAGGGTGACGCATATTGAAAATGCGTTATCAGTCCCTGCAAGAATGTCGCATATACAACATGCGATACCCGTACAGGAAATTTCGAGACCTTCGATACCTGTACAGAACATTTCGAGACCATCTTCGAGGGGAATTCCCTGGACATATGTCGCATGTTGAATATGCGTTATCTATAGCGCATATCTAACATGCGACACAAACATAATTTCTGGGTAAAAAAAAACTTAAGGGGTGTCGCATGTTGAACATGCGACACCTCTGTAGTTTTTGAGTAAAAAAAACCTTTACGTAGTACCTGGGTATTTAAGTAATTCCCAGGTACTACTTAGGAATTTGACTCCCGAGGAAGTGCGGGTTGATGTGGACGCGGGGGGGGGGGGCATCCTCGCCTTTGGCTTCTCCGACTACCCCATTGCGGGCCTCTTCAGACTTGGATGGTGCTTTCTCTCCGCAGCTTCCTTTGGGCTCGACGGTAAATTGCGACGAGGCATGACTTTCTTTTGGACGTTTCGGAAAGAGCTACCGGAGATGCAGCTCTTCCAGGCAGGCTCCCGTAGTGAGGTTCTCTTGTGCGATTCAGCGGGAGGCTGTGGCGGATGCTGCGGGGCTACGTGGGATTGGGGGAAATGGCGAAGGTTTTTAATGAAGGTTTTGGGGGATTCGTGCTATTGGGGGATCCAGCGGAGGTTGTTAATGAAGGTTCTTTCATGGAATGTTAGGGGCCTTGGGGACCCGGACAAGCGTCGCTCCTTGGGTTCGCGGTTCTCTGAATGGTGTTGTGATGTTGCTCTCATTCAAGAAACAAAGTTGCGAGGTGTGGACGATACCATGTGGCGCTCTCTTGGCGCAGGTTCTTTAGATGGATTCCGTGCGGTCGATGCGCTGGGTTCGGCAGGGGGCTTTCTGATTGCGTGGCGGTCTCAAATGTTCTCTTTTAACTCGATCCTCGTGGGGCGGCATATGATTTCCGTGACTTTGAACAGGTCCGACTCCTCTCAGTCGATGGTGTTCTCTTGTATTTACGCCCCTTTGTGCCATGTTTTGAGGAAGGAACTTTGGGAGGACATTCGTGTCGCGGATTCTTGTTTCGGGGACCTCCCTTGGCTCCTGGGAGGTGATTTCAATGTCACGATTCATTCCTCCGATCGTCCTCGTGGTAGGGGGGGCCAGGACCCGGGATCGCTTGATTTTATTAAATCGTTGGATGAGCATGCGTTGGAAAGTATGGTCCCTAACGATATCAGCTACACTTGGCGGAATAATTCCTCTCGCTCCAGAATTGATAGATTCTTGGCTTCTGGGAAGTTGGTGGAGTCTTTCCCCCTTTGTTCGGTCTCTTCCCGTCCCCGTTCTTTTTCGGATCATTCTCCCATTATATGGGATTCTGGCGAGGGTATTTGCCCTAGGGCCCTATTTCGCTATGAGAAATGTTGGTTGCTGGAACCCAATTTCAAGGAGGTTGTGCAGGACCACTGGGCTCATGTTCAGGTCTCGGGCTCTGCGGCTCACAAACTTGTTCAAAAGCTCACTTCGCTACGCAAGGTGCTTGCGGGGTTCAAGAGGGGCTCTAGGCTGGCGCGTATTGCTTTGCGCGCGGCGGCGGAGGAAATTATCTTGCGCCTAGATTCGCTGGAGAACGAGCGGGACCTTTTGCCCGATGAACTTCGTGAGTGCCTCTCTGCTCAGTCTCGGGTGCAGGCTGAGGACGGGAAGAGAATCGTTGAATGTCGGCAACGATCGCGTTTAAAATGGCTAAAAGAGGGCGACACAAATACGGCTTTCTTTCACCGTGTGGCGAGCAATAGAAAACGTTTTAATATGATGCAGGGTCTCTTTGTCAATGACGTCCAGAAATCTGGGGAAAGGGAGATGGGGAGTGCCATTGTGGATCACTTCAGGCGCTTCTCATCGTCTTGCTCTCCGCGTAGGTGGCGTTGGCTGGGGCTTGGCGCGTCTTCTCTTTCGGACTCTGACTCTGCGATTCTAACTCGTCCCATTTCTGTGGAGGAGACAAAGGAGGCAGTGTGGGCCTTGAATGTGGATTCCTCCCCGGGTCCCGATGGCTTCTCGGTTGCTTTCTATCGTGACTGCTGGGATTTAGTGGCCGGCGACGTTATGGACGTCATAACAGATTTTTGTGCGGACAACCTTGGTTTTGATCGTCTTAATCGAGCTAACATTGTCTTGATTCCAAAAAAACCGGCGGCACAGCGCATTGAGGATTATCGGCCCATCTGTGTCTCTAATGGCATCTACCTTATCGTGGCTAAAGTCCTATCCACTCATTTGGCTCGGGTTTTGGACACTCTCATATCTCCGGTCCAGGCCGCTTTCATAAAGGGTAGACAGATCGCTGATTGCATTGTTGTTGCCTCTGAATTGGTCGCTGAGTGGAAAAAAGAAAATAAGAAGGGGGTTCTCTGGAAGATCGATTTTGCTAAGGCTTACGATTGCCTGGATTGGTGATTTCTTTGGTCGGTTTTGCGTAGGCGCGACTTCCCTGATTTGTGGATTTCGTGGATGCGCAGATGCGTCACCACTGCTTCCCTCTCTGTGATGATCAATGGCAGGCCGTTTGGTGGTTCTTTCCAACCTAGAAGGGGGGTGCGCCAGGGGTGTCCCCTTGCGCCCCTCTTTTTCGTGTAGGCTTCGGATGTTCTCACGCGCATGGTGGACCGCGTTATTGATGCTGGACTATCCAACGGCTTCCGTAAGGGGGATGTTTGTGTGCCCTTGATCCAATTTGCAGACGATACTATCTGCTTTATTGAGGGTGATAGTGCAGAGGTCTCCGGTATGGCAACCACTCGTCCTTTTCAGTGAATTGTCGGGATTGTCGAATAATGCCTCCAAATCCAAGGTGGTTCCCTTTGGGCTTTCGCATGAAGAGGCGGAGGAGTGCGGTCGGCTGCTTGGTTCTTCCCCTGGTGAGCTTCCTATTGACTATCTTGGCTTACCTTTGTCGGTGGGTCGACCCAGAGTCCGGGATTGGCGTTTGATAACTGAGCACGTGGAAACGCGCCTTGCTGGTTGGCGGGCGGCTATGCTCTCTAGGGGGGGGGGGCGTCTTATTCTTCTCAAGTCAGTGCTATCCTCTATCCCTTTATATTTTCTCTCTGTTCGTAGAATGCCGGCGGGGTTTCGTTCGCGGATCGAGCGTTATATGCGTCGTTTCCTGTGGGGAAGGAAGGGGGGGGGGGGTAGGGGCCTGCATCTTGTTGCTCGGGATGACGTTACTATGCCTAAGCGTTTTGGTGGCCTCGGTGTGCGGAGATTAGATATGGTGAATGATGCTCTGCTTCTCAAGTGGGTGAGTCGAATTTGGGGGACGGATGATAACTTCTTTATCTCTGTTCTCAGGGTGTTCTTGGGCGACGATTGGTTGGGGGTGGCGCGGGGGGCTCTGAACTTCCATCCCTCCACATTTTGGCGTAGTGTGATGGACGCTTTTGCGAGGAATGCTGCGCTTTTCATCCCGGTGTTGGGGAAGGGGGACTCATTCAAGTTTTGGCAGGATGATTGGTCGGGCGGTGGTCCTTTTCAGGTACGTTTTCCGCGATTGTTTGCATTAACGTCAGACAAGAATGCGACCGTGGCTGATTGTTGGCTGGATGGGTGCTGGTGTCCACGTTTCTCCGCGAACTTCTCTGAGCAGCGGGTGGACGATTTTGTTTCGCTGTTGGTAGCCCTTGATGATGCTGCTACACCGCATGTGCAAGTGGATCATTGGCATTGGAAGGACGGCCCTTTTTCGTCGCGGAAGGCCTACCAGGCGCTGGTCTTTCCTCCTCCTCCTGCTTCATCTCTTCTTGTGCGTGATTGTGGATTCTTTTGGGGCTTGCGCTTGCCGGAGCGCATCGGCATATTCCTTTGGTTACTGCGTAGACGGAGGCTGATGACTCGTGATCGTTGCGCTACAATCTTTGATAACTTCAGTGCCTCATGTCCCCTTTGTAATGCTGATGACGAAACTATTGACCACCTTTTCTTCGGATGTCAGATGGTGTCAGAGATCTGGGACGACTTGCCTTGGGCGAGAGCGGACAACCTCTCTTCTCTATGCGAGCTTCTTTGGACCAACAGGAAAAGGGATAGGCGGGATCTCTTGGCTCCCGTTGCGCGACTGTGGTGCATATGGCTTGGCAGGAACGAAGCTACTTCTCCGGGCAACGGTTCTATAGGGAAAACATCCTTATTTTGTGCACTCGCTTTATTAGTGACTGGTGTAATATATAGGGTGTTGGGCCATTTGGTTGCGGGCGGGGGTCTTCTTTAGCCCCGGTTTTTTGTTTTTGCTTGTGGCTTCTGTTTTCTTCTCTCCCTCCTCGACTTTGTAAGTATCTTGTCTTATTTTCTTTAATACATTGCTGGGGCGAACACCAACGAGTGTCTCCCCCTCTTTTGAGCCTCAAAAAAAATATCCCCACCTATTTTCTAACTAGCAAAGGTTCTACAATTTCGAGGACGAAATTTATTTCATGTCGGGGAGAAATTGTAATACACGTTTTGTATAGTCTAGAGTTTTTGTAGAATATCACTATATATATACTATATTTGGATGTTAGCAAGTGTTATTTCAGGAAATATTGGATTGATAGTATTCACACTTTCAATAGATTCGCCTTAATACAACGATTTTATGGAAACGTGTTGTGTGTAAATCAGAGACCATCTTGTATAAATATGACTTGAAAAAGGTTCTCAGGAATTTTGTAGCACATCAAACATAGTACCACATCTAGAAATCTAGAAGATGGTAGTAGCTTATAAGTAGTAGAATCCACTACTATTATAGGGCCACATAGTTACATATTTATACTAATTAGACCATAATCACATCATTAAGACTAATTAAGCATGATTAGTGCTAATTACCTGTCATTAGTGATAATTAAGTGTTATTAGCAAAAGTAGGACACATGGAGAGGAAATCATGGGACACGTGTCATTATATATTCAGGACAAGTGTCAAAACCCAAGAATGCCATGTGTCATCATCTTAAGACTAACATGTGTCCTAGTGTAGACTCTTGCTTGGGCAACAAGTTCTCTCATCCATAGGAGACAAGATGCCCAAGTTCTCTCATCCATAGGAGACAAGTGGCGTGGTGAATGGATGACAAGTATTGCCATGTGTCTTCATGCATGAGAAGGAGGCAACATGTGTCTTAGAGCCTCCCTTACATGTTGACAGATGTCACACATGTAAAGGGGTTGGGGTCTATATATACCCATGACCCCCCATTCCATTCACTTCATCCCACACCCCTCTCACCACCTAAGAGCCACAAGGCCGCCGAGGTTGCTGAAGGAGCACGATAGGAGTTACGACGAAGCCCTGTCGGTGACCAAGAGCGCATTAGAAGCCGTAACGAAGTTCTGTCCGCATCAAGCCGTAATATTCAATCTAAGACGGCTATAGGGGGGATTCACTAAAGAAGGCGATCTCGACTCGAGTCACATATCGATTAGGTGAGGGATTCTCAAGCGCTATTTTAAAGCAACAATCTTTAGCTTTTATGCATGCTTTTGAATATCAAGTATGCAATCGTGTTTTTCTAAAGCTTTTATGTATGATTTGCAAGTACCATATAGTAGATATGAAATAAGATCTTTGGAAAGTTTTTCAAATGTTGTTTCAGATATTTTATCATGATTGCACGTTTTCAAGCATATGGTTCTTTGTGAAACACGAAACATAATTAGATTTGAGCTTTATATAAAAGAAGCACGATTGTATGCAATATGTATCGGTTTTCAAGTTCCTAATAGTTTCCAGTTGTAAGAATATGCATGCTATGTCAGATTTCTTTATGTTCATAAAACTTGCTGTTATGAGCATGATTTAACAAAAGTATGGATTATTAGTGCGAAGAAAAGAATCAGAATCAGAAAGTAAGCACCACAGTAGCTCTTTTATATAAGTCATGAACTAGCCATTAGATATGGTGATGTCATTAGATATGACCTTGAAACAGCCATTAGATATGGCAAACCATTAGATATGGTATCAAGAGGACTTTGGGTCCGCATTCTGTATACATATAGGCTTTGGGCCGTATACAAGGTATTTTTGGTCTTTGGGACCGTCTGCGCGTATGACTTAGCTTTATTTCAGCGTTCATGAGTAGATTACTTAGCCACAGTGGTGATTAATGCAAAAAGCTTGATAGTGACAATTATGTTTCAGTTTATCTTCTTTTGAAGTAATTTCAATGTTCAATTGCAAAACTAGCATGTTGTTATATGATTTCTGTCATAAAGCCTTTTTCAAGATATTTCAAAGTTATCAGCATAAATTTTGGTATGATGCTCATATTGCAATTTTTAGCTATATGTAAAAAGCTTGAGATCCTTTCACTGGGTCTAAGCTCATAATGGGTTTAGACTCATCCTGTTATATTATAATTATGTACAGATCAACAGAATTACGACCAGAAGGAGAAAGGACAACTTACACACTAGATGGAGGTGGTGTTTGATTGTTTTCGTTTTTTTTGTACTGTCTGTTTGTTTTGTAAGGAGTTGTAATAGAACTTGTGTAAGTCACTTCTTTGTAATACGTACTTTATAAATACAAAGATGTTATGTTTCATGAGATTGCCGCATGTGTACTTTGAGTAAAAAGAAGAAGAAAGATCTCTGTCGCGACACGTTCCGGTTAGCGGGACATGTCGTGACAAGTGGGCCCAAAGAAAAACAGCCGTTGGCCACTTGGGCCTTACAATAATTAACCCCCCTCCAATTTTTTTTTAAAGTCACGGGGCCCCTAGGGTTTGGACCCCCCTTCTTTCAAGACTTCCGCCCCCGATGGGGTCCTTTAAATGCCGCCGCCGCCCACGATTCAACTGGAAGGTGGAGGGCGTGTCAGTGTGTGACACCTGCATCTGCATAATCCTCGCGCTTGGGATATTCGCAACGTGCTGGAGAAGAGAATGAGCGCTGCCTGCTGCGAGGGATTGATGCGCTACCTGCACATCGCCAAGGTGTGAGGAAGGCGAGGTCGACTCCTCCGCCTGGAGAGGAGGAGCCAATCTGGAGGAGCAACGACGACGACATCCTGTTGTCCACGCCAAGGAGCACCGATCTAGCACCGGTCGAAGAGATGGGAGAGGACGTGCGGGGCCTCGTCGCCTGTTGGAAGGGGAGCGACGTGACGTGTCGATTCGCCAAGCCAGCATCGCCTGCTCCCAGGGCTGTGGGCCTGGAGTCATCGCCAGTGTGGAGGATGGCCCGCGGTGATGGGATTGGGATCTGCGGGGCCTTGCGCCTAGGGGCGTCTCCTCCTAAGACTGGAGGTGTCTGAAACATCTGAATAACAGGGGCTGGAACATCTAGATGATCTGCGTGTAACCTGAGACTCTTTTTGTACAAAAACCCTGATTAGGGTTTTGTTTCATGCATGAATGTGAAGCAAGCTAGCATCATATGAAGAATCGAATTGATTAGGGTTTCATGAAACCCTGACAAACCCTTGATTAGATCTTAAATCGAATCTTGAAAAAAAATCAACATAAAATCCTCGAAAAACGAAACCGCTCTGATACCATGTTGGAAAAATAAACATGCAGAAGCGAACATAAAAAAATAAACATGCAGAAGCGAACATGGAAAAATGATAAAGAACACGAAGAACAACGAGATTTTAACGTGGAACCCTACTCCGTGAGGAACGGGATGAAACCACGGGAGAAGCCCTTACAGGGGCATATGCTTTTATTGCTTTTCTCAATGGATATGGGAGGTCTGGGGCTCCTTATATAGCCTCCACAGAACCTCCAAGTCCCACCACTGGTAGATGCGGGACTAAATATATGGATGGAGTAAATGGATCTTCTCTAGGATTCATTTACCCTCTACAACTCATATGGCACATACAACGAATACTCCAACAGGATCATTGGGAGTGGTTTAACAGAGGATCCGGATGTTACACACCATCATCACCTACTCCACCTCCACCACCACCACCTCCTTCACTACCACCACTACCGCCGCCACCACCACTACCTGCGCCACCTCCACTTACTATTACGGTCCTAGTTCCACCATTGCCACATCATTATACCCGCTGGTCTACTTCTGCTCATGGTCACTGCTCATCATCTAACACGCATGAGGTATGTTCTGAAATTACAGTTTCTAATGATGGGTCTAATGGTCTACTTGAGCAGGATTCTTTACAGGGGACAGATGTGTAGACTGTTGATTTGGACTTACCTATTGCGCTTCGAAAGCAGAAGCGTAGCCGTGCATCATATCCTATATCATCCATGGTCTCCTTTGATTGTGCGACTGACGATTTCAGGAACTTTGCAGTTGCATTATATGCCGTAGCCATTCCACGAAATTATCAAGAGGCTCTAAAGGACGCTCGGTGGTGTTTAGCTATGGAGGAAGAGATGGTTGCTCTTCAGTCGAGAGGTACTTGGAGCCTTGTCCCAGCTCCTACTAGAATGTTTATATTAAGCTGTAAATGGGTTTTTACAATGAAGCAATATGCAGATGGTAGTATCGACAGATTCAAGGCGCGTCTGGTTACACGAGGGTTTACTCAGACATACATGGTGGATTATCTTGACACATTCTCACCAGTTGCTCGTCATTCCACCTTACGAATTCTTCTCTCTGTTGGCGTAGTTCGAGATTGGGTGTTGTTTCATTTAGATATCAAGAATGTATTTATGTATGGTGATCTTCAAGGGGAAGTCTACATGCAACAACCACCGGGATTTATTGTTGAGGGGGAGTGTTCACAAGTATAGACTTCATAAGACGATCTATGGCCTTAAGCAGAGCTCTAAAGGTTGGTTCCAGAAGGTCTCAGACTTGTTTGAGAAACAGGGGTACAAATGATCGAATGCATATCACTCCCTTTTTTATACAGAAAACATCCAGAGGTATGTATGTGGATGAAATTCTTATTACAGGAGACGGTATGCAGGGAATAAAGAGTGTGAAAGAATTTCTGGGTTGTGAATTTGTTACCAAGGATCTAAGAGCTCTTAGATATTTTCTGAGATTGGAGTTTGCCAGAAATCAACATGAACTTGTAATGACTCAGAGAAAATATGTTACTGACTTGTTAAGTGACACATGTATGCTTGGATGTAGACCTGCAACTACACCCATGGATCCAAGCGTGAAAATCTATGATGATGATACTGATGAGGTTGACAGGAGAAGATACCGGGAGCTGCTTGGAAAGATTGTTTATGTTACCATTACGAGACTCGATATTTCGTTTGCAGTCAGTCGGGTGAACCAATTCATGGAACAACCTCGTCCGGTTCATATGGATGTAATACAAATGATACTAAGGTATCTTAAATCATCTCCAGGTGCAGGGCTGCTATTAAAAGAGGGTAGCTCTATTACTATTTCAGCATGCGTAGATGAAGACTACGTAGGGTGTTCCAAGGACAGGAAGTCCACGTCTGGGTTTGCTATATTTGTTGGAGACTCACTAGTCTCATGGAAAAGTAAGAAGCAAACCGTTGTTGCTAGATCTAGTGCTGAATCTGAGTATAGAGCTATAGCACAAGCATGTACTTAGATGATGTGGGTTCGAGCAGTCCTAACTGATTTACATATAGATGTACCTTTTTCCATGTTGCTGGAATTTGATAATCAAGCTGCCTTATTTATTGCGAATAATCCTGCATCCCACGAGAGGACAAAGCACATTGAGGTTGATTTCCATTATATACGTGACATGATCCAAAAGGGATTCATTGCTACATCTCTTGTCAGCTTAAGGGACCAAACAACAAACATTTTCACTAAAGCCCTACTTAGAGGGCCCTTCTAGAAGTGTTCATCCAAGCTGACCATGATAGATATCTATGCTCCATCTTGAGGGGGGTGTAGAGATATATTTCATGCGTATGTATTGTTTATATATTTTCTGTTCTTCTGTCCACTTTATGTAATTTGCCCGTAGGTCTCTCCTTATATAAGAAAGCCTAAGGCCCAAGGAATAAACAACTCTTTCTATTTTCCCAACAGAGGATGCTGAATTACATCCATTCGATTCTAGTGGAGAATGAGCGGAACAAGGAGGTAGGGGAGACCATGACAATAAACGAGTGGCCCGTGATGCTTGGAGGTAAAGCAGGTGAGAGGTGTCGAGAATCTCCGCGAAGCATTCTAAGGAAATGACAAAAGAGTTCTGGGGCACTTGGGCCTGACTGCTTCATAGTCTTCTTTTTAAAAGAATTTGGCAGATTGTAAGCTCTGATGTCATGGATGTGATGAAGAAACTTGCATCAGACAACCATGAGTTCGAGAGGCTGAACCAAGCACTCATTTCCCTTCTCCCAAAGAAGGAGTTGATGACTTCTAACCCATTACTTCGACGAATGCCATCTATCTCGTGGTGGTTAAGGTCCTGATAGACATATTATGAGGGGTCCTAGACAGATTATTGACGAGGTTAATACGACATTCATATCCGATTGCCTGATGATGGACATCATTTTGATGGGATGGGAAATTGTGGCAGATTGGAGACATAGAATGTGCACATACTTCTGTGGAAGATTGGTTTGTCGAAGGCCTACGGCTGTGTGAACTGACATTTTTTATCGGTAGCTTAGGCGAAGTGCGGCTTCCGGGATTTGTGGGCTTAGATGAAGAGCTGTATCACCATGTCTTCTATGCTTGTCTTGATTAATGGGAACCTGAAGGATGTTTCTTCCAGCCGCAGCGAGGGGTCGGACTTGGCTACCTGTTTGTCCCTTTACTTTTCATGATGGCAGCATATGTGTTGGCAACCATGGTGAGGAATGTGGTGTAACATTGGGTTACAGACAAGATGCCATTTTCATTTCTCTGTTACATTATGCATATGATACGATCTTTTTTATTGAGGGGAATATGTACGTTGCTTGATTTTTTTGGGATCTATCCGGATTGAAGATCAACATGTCTAAGTCCATATTTGTTCCTTTTGAATTCTCTGAAGCAGAGCTTGATGAGTATAGGGAAATCATGACAACCGTATGTGGGTGCCTTCCCCTAAGTTACTTGGGGTTTCCACTTTCTTGTGGGAAGCTACGCCAATCAGATTGGCTAACGATTGTAGAGAGTTTGGAAAGGAAGCAAATACGGTGGAAGGCCTCTTGCCTCTCTATAGGTGGAAGGCTCATGTTACTTAAGGTAGTGCTATCAGTGGTCCCTGTGTTCTTTATATCTACCCGACTTGTTCCTGCCAGGATCCATCGGCGACTCGAGGCTTGTATGAGAAGGTTCCTTTCTAGATTCTGTGATGGTGATGCAAAGGAGATTCATTTGATAACTTTGGACATTTTCTATTGAGTAAGGAGGTCTTAGGGTTTGCAAGATGGAAGAAATGAACAATGTCCTCCTCTCAAATGGGCAGCTAGATTGTAGGGTAGTGATACGGGTTTGGTTTTTCGCATACTTAGAGGCAGCTACGGTCTTCATGCTTATCCATTTATTCATTAGCATTCTTGCCATGCATTAACTGCTTTTGGAGGTGGGTGGGGGGGTGTACGGTGACTCCTGAATTGTTCTTTCATTCGTCTAGCGGTGGGAGATGGAGAGTCGTTCTGATTTTGGACTAACAATTGGACGGGAAAAGGAACTTTGAGTGCTAGGTTTCCTCGGTTGTATGTTCTTATGGCTAATTGTGGAGCTATGGTGAGAAAGTATGGGAGGGCGATCAATGGTTGCTGACTTTAATTTCATGTTTCTTTGAGCAGCGAGTTGAAGATTTCACGCGGTTGACAGAGTTCATTTCTGGATTTGCGGGACCATAGGTAGGGCAAGATTACTGGGTTTAGCGGGGTGGTTTTTCTCAGTTAGAAAGGCATGTCGTGCACTCATGGATGTTCGCAGCAACCATCCTGAGGATGATTTGGAGTGGGACTACAAATTTAGTTGAACCCTTAGAATACCCATATGCATAAGGCAACACTCAGACCAGGAGAAGATCCCACCTGGTGCTTATGCGATGTGCTACCTGAAGATATCCAACATCTCTTCTTTTCTTGTTTTTGCATTAGAAGGGTGTACGATGACTAGCCCGCAATCGAAGAATAGGTGATTGATGGTTTCCGGCTCAGCACCACAAAGTCCGCAGTTCGGCCCAACATTGGGAAATAAAATTGCACAACGGTCACGAGTCAAGAGTCCGTGTCCATTTGGGTTGATCTTGACTGGATCAATTCCGTGTCCATTTCTGCTTTCTGCGAGAGCTTGGTGAGATGCAGGGGCAGGGAAAGGAAATCTTTGCTGGATCCGTTGGCGAGGTTGTGGAGCATCTGGCTGGGGGGGAATGAGGCCCTCTTTGCGGGCCAGCGATTTTACAGGGAAAACATTACTATCCGTGCTATGCGTCTTGTGGCTGATTGGTGTATAGGGTAGGCTTGGATTATGTTTTGGCGGGGGGTGTCTGACCCGGGTACCCCTTCGGGTCTTCTTTTTGTTTGCTTGACTCTTTTAACTCCTTTGTAAATTCTCTCTTTGTTTTGTTTTAATATATTTGGGGTGAACACCGTTGAGTGTATCCCCCTTTTTTTGAGCGTAAAAAAAAGGGTGTACGATGACTCCTGATTTGTTCTTTCGTTCGTCCAATGGTGGGAGATGGAGAGTCATTCTGATTTTGGACTACAATTGGACGGGAAAAGGACCTTTAAGTGCTAGGTTTCCTCGATTGTATGTTCTTATGGCTAATTGTGGAGCTATGGTTAGAGAAGTATGAGAGGGTGATCATTGGTTGCCGACTTTAATTTCACATTTCTCTGGGCAATGAGTTGAAGATTTCATGCAGTTGACAGAGTTCATTTCTGGATTCACAGGCCATAGGTAGGGCAAGATTATTAGGTTTGGCCTGATGATTTTTTCTCAGTTAAAAAGGCATATCGTGCACTCGTGGATGTTCGCAGCAACCAACCTGAGAGTGATTTGGAGTGGGACTACAAATTTAGTTGAACCGTTAGAATACCCATGTGCGTAAGGCAACAGTCAGACTAGGAGAAGATCCCACCTGGTGCTTATGCGATGTGCTACCTGAAGATATCCAACGTATCTTCTTTTCTTGTGTTTGCATGAGAAGGGTGTGTGAGTCGGCTGCCATTGTTTAGATCTACATGTGAGAAGTGTGTGTGAGTCGGCTGCCATTGTTTGGATCTACACGTCGTCTCAGGCTTAGTTCTGGGGGAGTTAGTCTTAGTTTTGGGGAAGTTTTTTTCGCGAATCAGTACATATCTGCGACTGAGTTGTGGAGATGGGTTTCAATCCTTGGGGTCAGTTGGCTATCTCGCAACGTAGTTATTTTTCGACCTGAGCGGATTTATGTTGAGAATGTAATTCAAATGGTTAGATCTCTCTTCGAGACCTAACTCCTGTATTTTTAATTGCTCTTTTAATATATTTTGGGGCATGCCCATCGTGGGTGTCTCTTTCCTTTTTGATTAAAAAAATTACAGCCAATAATAGATGAAAATTTAGTAGAAATGTATGTAAAGTTTCCTATCTCTATAATTTCATACTATATTATAGTACTATATATTATGTCAAATAATACATACGTTCATTGTATGTATTTTATTGTATATAATCAACCATCTAACGATGCTTTTATATCCGTTTTATAATCTTATGATAACATATTTCTTTTGATTGCAGAGAGTATCGTAATAATAAAGCTGCATTATTTGATGGCATTGAGGAAGGGGGACTCCGTGCCTCTTCACCTTATGCTTCTCGTGAAATTTATGAAGATGAAAATGAAAGAGCTCTTGATAGTTTGCATGACAGAGTCAATGTACTCAAGAGAGTAAGTTATCACAATTGTCCTATTTCCTTCCCATTAATTGAAAGGGATAACTAGCAACGTCATTCCTATCTCCTTTTTTATTTTTCTACTTTATTTGCTTAATACTGAATATTACCTTTATCTTAGCAAATGTAATTCTGGCCGCCATTTGCATGATCTCTCTTACTCAACACAAAAATGAATCAACCTTTGGGGAATGCTTGTGGCAAACAAGGTTAATCTGGTCATTATAAAATATTACCTTTAAGTAGGAGGATAGACCCATGGGCAGGGCAGCAACGACGCCCTTCCCTTTAGTTGAAGGTGCATCATGGACGAGGAAGAAAGATGGCAGGTTTCTCTGCAGGTATCTCCCGAGGTGAATGGCTAAAATCAACCCCGTCAATCAAGTATATATGTAAACATTCATAAATTTTTCTCGCCCCTGAAGAAGAGATTAAAGTATCTGAATCTCCACTGATCTATCTTGATGTGTCGATTCTACGAATGAAAAGGATTGGATACCATAATGGGACTTTTCAAGGCAGTGGTTATTAGTTAATGGGGTGAAAAGTGTTTTATGAAAAATTGTAGGGAATAAAACAGCAGCGTACCCATGGTTCCTGTTAAGCAATGTTCATGAAGGTCAGACCACTAATAAGCAACCAAGCAGCTCACAAAGGGGGTGGAAATTTTGTACTTTCCCACCCTCTATACAACAACAACAATAACAAAGCCTTTTCCCACAATTAAGTAGGGTCGGCTACATGGATTTTTCGCCTCCATTCGGATCTATCTTGGATCAAGTATAGGCTTATATCCAAAAAACTAAGATCCCTTCGTATAGTCTTTTTCCAACACTTCTTGGGCTGTCCTTGCCCTCTCTTAGCCGGCTCAACATCCTAACACTCGCATCTCCTAACTGGTGCATCGGCTGATCTTCTTTGCAAATGACCAAATCATCTTAAGCGGTTTTCTCGCAACTTATCCTCGATTGGAGTTACACCAACTTTCGTTCTAATTGCATCATTCCGAATCCGATCTTTACGTGTATGTCCACACATCCACCTTGGCATTTTCATTTCTGTTACAACCATTCTTTGCACATGTCTATGGTTCACAGGCCAACATTCAGATCCATAGAGCATGGTAGGTCTCACGGCTGCTTTGTAAAATTTTCCTTTAATTTTTAAAGAAATTTTCTTATCGCAGAGAACAACAGAGGCACCTCTCCACTTTAGCTAGCATGCATTTATTCTATTAGTAACATCTCCATCAATTTCCCCATCATGTTGCAAAATAGATCCCGGATATCTAAAATAGTCACTCTTCTGAATGTTATCGTCACCAATCTTCACCTCGATTCCTTCACCATTGCTTCCATCAAAGGTGCACTCCATATATTCCGTCTTAGCCCTACTTATACGAAATCCTTTAGTCTCTAATGCATGTCTCCAGACCTCAAGCTTCTCATTTACTTCATCTCTAATCTCATCAATCAACACAATATCATCAACAAATAACATACACCAAGATAACTCATCCTGAATGTGACTTGTCTACTCGTCCATAATCAAAGTAAAAAGAAATGGACTCAAAGCGGAACTTTGATTTAAACCAATGTTGATGTCAAAATAGTCAGTCTTCCCAGAGGGGGTCCTTACACAAGATAAAGCCCTATCATACATGTCCTTTATGAGATTAATGTGTAGGACATGTACTTGTCTCTTTTCCAAAAGTCTCCACAATATCTCTCGTGGGACAGAATCATAAGCCTTCTCCAAATCAATAAATATCATATTGAGGTTCTTCCTTTTAGCTCTATAAATCTCCATTGTTCTCAGGTAATGGATGACTTCAATAATTGAGCGATCTGACATGAATCCGATTTGATTTTCTTTTACATTGGAAACTTACCTCAACCTTCTTTCGATCACACGTTCCCAAATTTTTCATAGAGTGACTCATCATCTTGATACCTCTATAATTTGAACAATTTTGAATGTCTCCTTTATTCTTGTAAAGAGGCACCACGATACTCCTCCAATCTTCAGGCATTTTCTTGCTTCGCCAAAAAACATTGAATAGATTCGTAAGCCATGTCAAACCGCGATCACCTAAATCTCTCCATACTTCTGCAGGGATGTCATCCGGTCCTACACTTTTCCCAGGTCTTTTAACCTTCAAAGCCTCCTCATACCCATGTTTCATACCTACTCTTATGGGCGATTTGGTGTGCGTGAAATGACATCTTCAAGGGTCAGTAATTCTACACTGAGAACGTCATCAACCATTTCAGAAGAATAGCAAGGGGAACGGTCTAAGCTTTAGGCTTGGCAAGAATAGTAAGGGGAACGGTCTAAACATCTTGAGTATTTTTGTGTTTTTTCCCCTCAAACTTTCTATCATCTTTCTCCGTAACTATTAGACTTCATCAATGAATCGTTGAGGTGAGCCCTATTGCGTCTTCATCCGTATTTTATTTAAAAAAATCCTTCAAAGCCTCCTCTACTTCCTTTCTTTGTATTCGTCTATAGCTTGCATGATTCAAGTAACTTTCACTACTAGCTAGATCACCCAAAGTGATCTCTCTATTTCCTTCCTTAATGAAAAATTTATGTAAGTATTGCTCCCATCTAGTCTCTATATCCTTCTGAATAACAAGCATATGACCTTCCTCGTCCTTAATGCATCTCACTTGAGAAAGGTTTTTGGTCTTTCTTTCTCTTGCTTTGGTCAACCTGAATATATTCTTCTGGCCCTCTTAGAGTCGAGATTTTTATACAAAACTTCATAAGCTTTTGACTTAGCTTCGCTTACAACCTTCTTTGCTTCCTTTTTCGCTATTTTGTAGTTTGTGACAGTTTCCTCTGTTCTATTCTTAGACATAGCTTTAAAGCATGCTCATTTAATTTTTAGCTTCTCTTGCACCCCTTCACTCCACCACCAAGCCTCCTTTTAACATTGGAGCTCCTCCCTTTGACTCGCCTAGCATCTCTTAGGCTACCTTTCGGATACAAGATGCCACTGCCTCCCACATCTCGTTTGCACTTCTGCTACAATCCTAAGATAAGTCTTCTAAAACCGTCTCCCTAAAGCTTGAAGATTCCACCATCTAATTCTAGTGATCTTAGGAACCCTCCTTTTCTTTACCAACCCTTTTATTTGTATATCCAAGGCTAACAAGCGATCTTGGGTTGTCAAACTCTCTCTGGGGATTACTTTATAGTCTTTACAACACAACCGATCTCTTCTTCTCAAGGCAAAATAATCTATCTGTGTTCTAGTTGGTCCACTTTTATAAGTAATTAAATGCTCCTCCATCTTCTTGACGAGAGTGTTTGCTATGAAAAGATCACATGTCGTTACAAAATCCAAAATGACTTTTCCCTCTTCATTTTTATCCCCAAAACCACGTCCTTCATGAATACTAGCACACCCTGAAGCATCTTTTCCTACATGTCCATTAAGATCTCCACCTATGCAAATCATCTCTCTTTGTGGGATTCTTTGTAAAATCTTATCCAGATCCTATCAAAAGCTTATTTAGTCCTTTCATCTAAACCAATTTGCAGCGCATAAACTGAGATGATATTCAAAATTTTTTCTTCAAGCACAGATTTTAGCAAAATAACCTGATCCCCGAATCTCTGCACCTCAACCACACAATCCTTCAATTCCTTATGAACAACCCTCCAACACTGTTTCTACCCTTATCTTTACATGAATACCAAAGTTTAAAACCTGTCTTCTCGATCTCCCTTGCTTTCTCTCTAACCCATTTAGTCTTTGGAAGACATAGTATATGAATCTCCCTTCTTTCCATCATATCCACCATGTCCATCAATTTTCCAATTAAAGTGCCAATTTCCCCACCCTCTATACAAGGCTATTTTTTGTAGAGTCCTGGAGGGAATGTTGAAAGATGTAGACCAACGGTTTTTTGGAGAGGTGTTTGCTCGGTCAGTCCAGAGGAGACTCGTTTTTATTTCATGTGCTAGGAGATGGTCGCCTTTCACGTTTTGGGCTGATGACTGGCATAGGGATGATGCTGTGCTGCGTCCCGTAGTTATTTGCTATGGCTATGGAAAGAGATGTTTAGGTGGACTTAATGTTGAAAAAATCGACCGACTAGTCGAGTTGGGGGGGGGGGCAGCCGACTCGACTAGGCCTAGTCGACCATTAGTTTGTCAACCCGGCTAATCGGGCTGACTAGTCGGCCCACTACTCAGCTGACTTTTACATAGAGATTTTTTATTATTTTAAATTTTGTTTAGTGTGCATGGCCCAAGCACCAAATACCTAATTCCACTATTTTTTTCAAGTGCCTATGCATTGGGCAATATGGCTGGGCCGTAACGAGCTTATCTTAAAAAATCAGAGATTCCACAGTGAGAACGCAGTGTCCCAATGTAATACTTTGTATAATTTCTGGCTCTCTCGGCAATGTATTCCGAAACTTTATTAATGAAATTCAATAGACGGTGATCCCCGCAGTGGGGACTCACCTGTTTTGACATAAGAGCCAGGAAAATTTCCTGGACTCTGGCATAATCTTTGAGCAGTTCTTGCATCACATAGATATATGCAGCATTAATTGCATCTAAAACACTACCTTCAATGTCTTTTGCTGCACCGGATGACCAAGAATATCTATAAGCTGACCAATGAACTCTTCTGATGCAATTTTTCCTTCATTGTTCTATAAGATGACAATGGTTTCTATATTTAAATCTCAACATTAAAAACCCATCATCAATACAAAAAACAATTGAACTTACTGCTAGGCTAGAGACTTTCGTAAGCTACATTTTAAATTCTGTAGGTAATCTCTTTTTCACTCCTTGTGTGGTATCAACATATTGGATTTCTTGTTTTGCTGGTCTTTCTGCAAACAACATACATCAAATAGGTCAATTATAGAGGTAGAGGTACACGTAATTTTCATTCTAAAAGTATGGCCAAGCGTTGGAATATGCAACACATTTAACTTACATTCAACAACTACCTTCTCCAAATCAAGGATAGCCCTCTCAAGCATAGGGCCTTTTGGCCTTACTGTAGTTTCTTTCACTCGTGTAGGGTCTACCTACAAAAATTCAAAGAAGCTACCACCATGAGCATACAATTCATTCCATAATTATAGAGACATCAAGCATGCCATTTCTTTTAAAATAAATTGTCTAAGAATTATTTGGTGCTTGGGGCATGCCTAGTCAGTTACTTCTTTTGTTTCATTATAATAGTATAGAAAATGTACAAATATATGCAAATATATAAGAATATATGTATAAAAAATGATTTATATTTAAAATAATTTAAAAAATTCAAAATCGACTAATGACCGACTAAATCCAATTAGTCGCCCGACCGCCGATTAATCCTTAGTCAGTGACCCCATCGATCGAGTACCTTTGGAAGAAGGGAATGGGACTTGGTCCCCTATGGTTGTTTCAAAATTTTTCGACCAGATGTTTCATGAGTTCCTTGAAATGATGGAGGAGTTGGGATCTAGTGGTGGCTCCTCGATAGGCTGGGACCTTTAAGGGTGTGGATTGATGGTAATTTCACAGTGAAAAAGACATACATGCATCTTATTTTGCATATTCCTCTTGGTGCTACTGGTCTTGCTAGGGATTGCTGATTTATTTGGAGAGCCATGTCTCTGTCGTGAGTCTGGATTGTAATGTGGCTTCTTTGGAGGGAGAAGATATTGATAAAAACCTTGCATTCTCACTTGTTTTCTACGACCAATGTTGTTTGTCCCTGTGGCAGAATGAGTCAGCATTGGTCCATTGTTCTTCAAATGTGATGCCACACGACATGTGTTCAGGAGGGAAGATTTGCCTTAGGCGGGATAACTCTTGTGACATGGAGTTTTGGAATTAATTTGGCGGTGCCTACCTCTCGTTCTGTCTGGGCAGGACAAGGCCAAACCTTTTGCTTTCAAATAGTCTTTTATGGTTAGTGAAGAATGAGGCAGTATTAAGATGAGTGTTTCTATGTAGAGAATATGATAGCACTCTATTAGCTCTGGAACTTGAAAGTTGTATCTTTGAATTTTTAGTTAAATATCTATAGTACCTATTAAATGGTTTGGTGGTAGTGCAGTATGCCTACCACCCAAATGACCCGGGTTCAAATTCCCCATTGTGGGGGTTGCGTTAGGTAGCCGACAACCAACGTAAAAATAATCGAATCTTTCTACATGGATTTAAGGAAGAGTCCATGTAACCGGTCGCACTTATAGTGGGAGAAGGCTTCGCCATCTATAGTCTCCAAAGAAATGACTAAAGTACCTAAAGCTAAGAGTAACTCAGAAAATGTGCATGTACAAGTTTTCATAGCTTTCTCAATCTATAGTAAAGAAGTATGCAATTAAGAGGAAGATTTTTTTCTTCAGAAATAATAAATAGACTATTTTTTTCAGAAATAATAAATTGTAGACTATGAACTGTTAGAGTATGCGTCATTTATATGTGTGGATGGGTAAATGGATCTCTCCAGAATCCATTTACCACATCTATGTGTTTAGTCCCACATCTACTAGTCGTGAGACTTGGAGGGTCTGTGGAGGCTATAAAAGGAGCCCCAACCCTCTCGTATCATATGAGAAAGTGCAATGCATAAATCAACACCTTGAGGTGTTCTCTCGTGGTTTCATCTCGCTCCTTCGGGAGTTGGGTTCCGCATTAAAGTCCCGCGTTCTTCATTATTCATTATCCTTTATTTCTGATATGCTTCCGTACTATATTTTCTAACATGGTATCAAAGCCATGTTTATTTCTAACATGGTATCAGAGCGGGTTCAATTCTTGAGGTCTTTCATGTTCTTTATTTCTTCGAGATTCAATTGTAATGTTCTTATTTTTGAAGATCTATTCATGTTCACATATTGGTCAAAGATCTGTTCGTATTCAAGCAATTCTAGGGTTTCATTCTAAAACCCTAATTCAAATCACGATATTTGAGATCTGCGCATCCATCTCCATGCTCTAGATTTTGAAGAAATTCGTGCTATCAAGTTCAGGCTACACGAGGGCATATATGCGATTGTTCTAAGGTTCCTGATGGAACCCCAATGTTGAAAGATCCACAGCGGTCTCAACATTCGCGTCTCCAGGGCGCAGTCTCCCTTGCGTGCCTCCAATCTTGCTCTGCATCTCCTCGCGGCGCCCTTGTTGCGCCTCCTCGCGCCCTCCCTCTGGGCTGCGAGGGGCCTCTTACAACTAGGCATGCAAACGATTATGGATATATCCATATCCGGTCAGTCACCGTATCTGTTTTATACAGATTTTGACATCCATATCCATATCCGTTTTAAAAAGGATACAAATATGGATATTGTTTAGATATCCGCAAACATCTGTGTCCGTATTCGTATATCCGTTTTCATATATAAATATAGTCAGATTTATTTTTAACTCTATATAATTTAATTTTATACCTTCTTTTACTATATTTGTATAATTTTTATAATACAAACACATTTAGTAAATTTATATCGTGTGTTTTCCATCCAATTCATATATATTTAAGTAGATTCTGTATAGTATTTCTAACATTACTCGTATGCGATCAGTATTTGTTTTTTAAGGATATAGTAAGATAGTTTTAATATCTGTCAATATCCGTATCCACTGTTGCAAAAGTCGGCCGACTAGGCGGACTAGTTGGCCTGACTAAACGACTCGGATGGGTACCCGACTTGAATAGGGAAAGTCGGGCTATAATAGGGTAGACCTGATTAGTCGCCCGAGTAATCAGCGTAGTCGGACGAGTAATCGGACGTTTTCTGCATGAAAACTCCGACATCCTAAAATACCCGGTTACCCGAATAAATTGAATAAAAGTTTCAAACAGAAACTCATCCCCTCTCGCGTACCCGACCCCCATTGCCCTAGCACCCGACCCCTCGCTGCCCTAGCTCCCGACCTCCGCTGCCCTAGTTGCCCACCCCCTCTGCCCTAGCTTCCAAAGGCGACGTCTCCCTCTCGCCACCATCGTCGCTCGCTGCTTGCTGCCTCGCCGCTCACCCAGGTCTCGCCGCTCGTCGCCCAAAACCGAGGTTAGACTTTTTATTTTTCATTTTTTTTCTTTTTATATATGTATTATATGAATAGCTTAATCAAAAATGTTTTTGAACTTAAGTTGTATGCCTAAACACCAACTTTTATGTGCCTAAACCGACATTTGCTCTACACACATCATTGCTATACAGTGTTTTATGTGTCTAAATGTTTAGGCATATACATCATAACATTTAGACACAAAACTTAAGTAGTATTTACACCAATAATATTTTCATAACACTTAAGTTTTCATAAAACATTCCTATAAACACCATGCCCTAACACTTTTATGTGCCTAAACCGACATTTGCTCTACACATCATTGCTACCGAAATTTACATAAAGATAAAACATTCCTATAAACTTAAGTTGTATGTTGCTCAACTTGGAATTTCTTTTATGGTTGTCACTTGTCATTGGTCTAGTTGTTATTTAATATCTTCATTTAACTTATATGTTCAATTTGCTCAACTTGGAATTTATTTTATGTTTGTTGATTGCCAAAATTGTGAGTATGTTTACTATGTAGATATCTACACCTCCAACGAACGCCGCTTCCGGTAGCGACTCATCTTTTTATGTGCCGCCGGGATCAGCTGATCCTACATGGCAATACGGTTACCTTGCGAGCCGTACGGATCCAAATACGATCACTTGCAGATTGTGCAAGAAGATTGTCAAGGGTAGTGTATATAGGTTCAAGCAACATCTAGCACACGGAAGAGGGAATGTAGCTGCATGTCCCAAGGTGGATGAGGAAACAAAGAAGAATATGATTGCCTACCCTGATGATGTTGCCAGGAAGAAGTCCTAGAAAGCCGCCGATGTTCTTGAGACGAGGGAGGAAGTTGATATCACTGGAGATCTGGGTTCGATGAAGAGATCACGAGTCTCCGAATCCTTGGAGCAGACTGTCGCAATGGAAGGGTCATCACGTCAGATAACCATCAAGGATGCATTCTCCAAGGATCATTGTGACAGGATTACATCGTACATATCCAAATTGGCATATACATCCGCGATTCCATTTAATGCTTTGACGACAAAGTACTTCTTGCAGATGGTAGAGGCGATTGGGAAGTACGGGCCTGGACTAAGGCCTCCCACGAGGTATGATCTTAGTGGTCCGCTTTTGAAGAAGGCAGTGACTGAGATTCATAATGGCTTGCAATGTCATCGTGATACGTGGACGTCAGCGGGATGCTCTTTGATGACTTATGCGTGGACGGACAAGTAAGGAAAGAGCATCATCAATTTTTGTGTCAATTGCACCGTGGGGACTTCATTTTTGAAGTCCATAGATGCATCAGATGAGGCTCACACCGCGGAATACATCTGTAAGTTGGTGGAGGAGATCCTGAATGAAGTGGGAGTGGATAAAGTAGTTCAGATTGTGGCGGATAATGTATCTGTCAATATAGCAGTTGGAAGATTATTGGTTACCAAATATCCGCAGATTTGGTGGACTCCGTGTGTCGCGCACTCCATTGATCTTGCTTTGGAGGAGATAAGCAGAGAGACAAAGGTGAGGAGTGCAATCACAAAGGCGAAGAAGCTTACGGTGTTCATCTACTCACACCAAAACTCTAAGCTTGATGCACAAGTTCACCAGCAAGAGGGACATTGCAAGGCCCGACCAAACAAGATTTGCAACCACATTTCTCACTCTTGAGAGCCTAAATGAGAAGAAGGACAAGCTGAGATTGATTTTTTCCTCAGAAGAGTGGAGAAACTGCAAGTGGTATAAGACCAAGAAGGGAGAAGCAGCGAGTTCCATTGTATTCAGCCCTACGTTCTGGAACCATGCAACACATGCTATCAGAGTTTTCACTCCATTAGTTCGTTTATTACGTGTGGCTGATGCAGATCGACGCCCATCCATGGGCTTTGTCTACTGAGGGCTTGAAGAGGCCAAGCGGGAAATAATTGCAGCATTCAATGGCGTGGAGTCATCTTATATTTTTTTGTGGATGCTGTTATCTCCAAGACTAAAGGGAGACTCGATATTCCATTGCATCTAGCAGCTTATTACTTGAACCCATTTTTCTTCTACACCGAGTCTCAATGATCCAGATATTGTGGTGAGGAGAGGGTTTAAGGAATGCATGGAAAAATTTTATCCAGATTTGGATATACAAGATGCAATTACCACGGACAAGCTTCCGACATATAGACTTGGTCGTGGAGATTTTGGCAAGCCTTTAGCTGTGAGATAAAGGATGACAAATGATGGTAATTTTGATCCAGGTATTTCAGTCATTGTTTTCTATTAAGGTTAATCATTTATTTTATTATGTTGACCATTTCTCTATTTTAATAGCTAATTGGTGGCATAATCATGGAGATGACACACCTCATTTGAAAACTATGGCTATCAAAATCTTGAGCTTGACGTCTTCATCATCGGGATGTGAGTATAACTGGAGTAAATTTGACTTGGTAAAGACTCTACTCCACCCACACAATTCGATTAGTAATAGTAAAATTTAAATGAGTAATTGATATAAAGTTAAAATTTTTTGGTCTTCAGATCCATACCAAGAAGAGAAACAGGTTGGAGACGAAGAAGCTGAACGATCTTGTGTATGTGTGTTTCGATTCCAACCTGCAGGAGCGTCGAGCTAAGAAAGAGAGAGATCCTCTGTCTTCTCGTGATCGTGCACACATGGCTGAATGGACCAGGGATGTTGGTGCTCATGATGAGGAGGTTTTTCCAGGTTCCGGACTGACATGGGGTGTTGTAGCACATGCTAGTGGTGCCGAAGAGAATTTGGAACCAAGGAGCCAACGAGGTGAACGTGGAAGGGGAGCTTCATCGTCAAGCTTAATTGCTACGCCGATGAATGAGGAGGAGCTACATCTTGAGGATATAGAAGAAGATGATGGCGATGATGAAGAGAAAGCGATGATGAAGAAGAAGAGCTGGACTTGGATGATGACATTGAGGATTGAGTTCAAGGGCTTGTGACACTTGTCTTACTTTTCGCTTGTATTATTTTTTGGGCATGTTGTAATTGTTTTTTATTTTTGAACATTTGCTTGTACTATGTGCCAAACATTTCGTTCTTAACTTACTTCGTTTTTTATTCTCTTGCTATTTTTTATGCTCTTAAAAATATTAAAACTGCTAAATATATGAATATAAATAAGATTATATGCTATAAAAATTGATTTATATATTTAAAATAATAAAAATTCCAAACAGACTAATGCCCGACTAAACCCGATTACTCTCCCGACTGCCGATTAATCCTTAGTCAGTGACTCTGCCGACCGAGTACCGACTGCCAACTTCTGCAACCTTGTCCGTATCCTCATCCATATTCGTATTCAAAAATGGATAAGGATACGATAATACCTATATATGTACGTATTCGTCTGTTTGCATCCCTACTTGCAACCCATCCGCAGGGGGCTCTACGACATCATGCGAAGCAAGGGAGGTGCCACCAGCCCTCTGCCACATTTCCAACAACATTCTCCAGGCGCAGGCAGAGATCCCCATCGGCAGTGACGTAAGTCCATCGCGCGACCTCATCTTCTAGCAGCAAACTCCAGCAGCATGTTGGAGGCGAAGCATGTTGCGAAGACCTCGATCTCCTTCCTATCGCATGAACTCCTTGCTTATGGCGCAACCCTCTCGATTCCAGGACCATTTCTCGCAGCGACGACAGTGTCATCACATGCAACCATGTATTTGAAGCCAAGCCCGGGTTCTTCTCCTCTTCCAGACGGCTGCGCCCTCCTTCCTCGTAGTGGTGGTTGTGGGTTTGTGAGAAGCCTAGCAGCGCAAGACTGTGTTTTGGGTTCCCATGAGGGGGAACCCTAAATAGCAGTATTGACATTTTTTCCTCCTTTCTTGAAGTCTATTTTGTAAAGGCCCATTGGGCTTACTACCGTGATTTGAGAAAAAAAGGGAGGAAAAGTAGAAAGAGTAGGCCCTGTAGGCTACTGCGTAAAAAAAGGGAAAGCCATAAAAAATTACGTTGATGAATGAGGTAGCCAAAAAAAGAGAGAGGGGGAAAATAAAAATTTTTAAAAGGAAAGCCTTAAGAAAATGTTAACGGCTTATTACAAAAAGAAGGATGTGATGGATTTAAAAAAAGAGGAAATAGTCGCAAGAAAAAAACATTTGAGAATATTTTGCGTCTCCCCATTTTTATTTGTCTTCTCCCAACTTCGGCGATGTCATTGTTTTCCGACAAGTATGGGAGAAAGGGGGAGTATTGTATAGAGTCACAGGTCTGTTCCAGATTCAGATTCTCCAGGCCAGAATTTTCAGACTCTACGGTTCAGTTTCAATCTCTGCGAATTGGTTTAGAGTCCAATTCCATATCTGAGTGACCTATTTTCTTCGAGTTCTGTAGAGAGAGACTTCGTTTCATATGCACATGTGTATGATCTTTTTTATGTGGTCCCCATCTTTTATTTTTGGTTTCAGAGTTTTCATGTGTTACATAGGAACTCCGGAGTAGAGATCCCATTTCCTATGCCATGTGAGATAGGGTTTTCATGTCATTTCATAGAGACTCCAGAGTAGAGATCACATTCTCTGAGCCAGTATGGGAGAGACCCAATTCTCCGATGAAGAGACTTTTCAGACTCCATCTCCAGCGACTGTGAACTCCGGCGAAGATTGTCTCCACGACTTTTTCAGTTCGACCTTTCAGAGAGATTGAGCAATTGTCCACATGTTGTGGCGAGACAGAGTTCTTCAAGTGGAAACTCATTTTCAGCTGCAGTGAATCTGACAGGCGCAGTATAAAGCACATGCTCTCTGACGAGGAAATTCAGTTCAACTCACACTCCAACCTATTTGTCCTCCTCACCTGCATGACATGAGAAGCAACGTCCTCGACAATAGCTGGCAGCTGTGCACGTTGAGTTGATATTGTCTATAGTCTCTTGTATTGTGAGTTGAGATTTCTTTCTATTTGTCCAAGCTGAGCAATGGCGAAGGAATCAATGTGAAGATTGATGACGATAACATTCAGAAGAGAGATTCTTTTAGATATCTGGGGTCTATTTTGTAACATGATGGGGAAATTGATGGAGATGTTACTAATATAATAAATGCAGGTTGGCTAAAGTGGAGAGGAGCCTCTGTTGTTCTATGTGATAAGAAAATTCCTTTAAAAATTAAAGGAAAGTTTTACAAAACAGCCGTAAGACCTGCTATGCTCTATGGATCTGAATGTTGGCATGTGAATCATAGACGTGCAGAGAATGGCTGTAGCAGAAATAAAAATGCTAAGGTGGATGTGTGGACACACACGTAAAGATCGGATTCGAAATGATGCAATCAAAAAGAAAGTTGGTGTAGCTCCGATTGAGGATAAGATGCGAGAAAACAACTTAAGATGGTTTGGACATTTGCAAAGAAGATCAGTTGATGCACCAGTTAGAAGATGCGAGTGTTGGGATGGTGCATCCCAACACATGGATGTGGTGCATCCCAGAGCTCCTGTATCAGATGAGAAAGTGCAGTGCATAAATCAACACTTTGAGGCGTTCTCCCGTGGGTTGATCCCGCTCCTTCGGAAATAGGGTTCCACGTTAAAATCCCATGTTCTTCATTGTTTATTATCCTTTATTTTTGATACGCTTCCGCATTATATTTTCTAACATGATATCAGATTATTTTCTATCAGGAACGATTATAACAATTTGAAGCATCCTTAAAATAGTAGATTGAAGCAAGCACAATGTGTAGGCCTAAGATAGCTTAAGTAATGTGAAGAAGAGCTCTCGACTTACTTGTAGTGGAGCTCCTAGCACTAAAAGAATTGTGGACCTTAATTGATATGGAGAGAGACATATTGGCACCGTTCTTTGAGGAACCAAGATGAGGCCCTCTAATTGGTTTATAAATCTTTAACCACTGTAATTGACTGATATAGTATGTAAATACAAGTATACAATTCGGAGAAGCAACTTTCAGACTCACTTTGAGTCCAATTTTACTTTACATCAACTGACGTGATGACTAAAATAATATGAATTTGTTTTTTAAGCAACTTTTAGAAGATTCTGCAAAAAATCTGATGCAGCGTGAAATGGAAATATAAAGCTGCATTTATTTAATTTTTATCCGTTAATTTTATTTACGTTTATTTGAGTTGTCGTGTTTTTATGTTCTCAATCCCTCCATTTTCTTCTCCACCAAAATCCACCGTCAAATATTTTATTTTCCGCCGTCGCCGAAAACCAATCCGCATCAAAATCAAAAGGAAAAAAGATAATAAAAGAATATTTGAAATCTTCTTTTTGAGACTTTTCTCGTTGTAGTAGTTGGACTTCCGTATCAAAAGTTTCATTTCACTACATAATTAGCTTGGCTTCAACTGTGTAACGTAGTAGGTGGAGTTTATTGTGTATTATTCCTTGAAATGTTAGCTTTGCAGTCGAAGTAATTAGTTTATAATGTTATCATCAGAATCCAATGTGTGGGAACTTTCCATGATTGTTGGCTTGGAACTTGGTATCATGAGATGGAAGCAAACGAGAAAATGGTGAAGCTTGAGGAGACTGCTTGGAAGTTGTGGACAAATGAGAATGCACCATGCACATGGGTTTAACAATTTATCATGAAGATCCTAATTTGGAATGTGCAGGGGATGCAGAATTTCGAGATAAAGGCAACGATCTATCATTACGTGGTGCTATGGTCTCCTTACGTGGTTTTGCTTCAGGAAAAAAGTTCGAGAATGGGGATCAACAATCTCAAATGTACATGGATTCAGGCTGTCAGCATTCAAAATGGTTGAACTCAGAATTGCTAACTAACAGGGCAGATTGGGAGGTATTCTCTTCATTTGGAAGGGCGATCTCTTTGACGTCATAGATTCACATTTGAGGTTGTCGACGATGCTTCTCAAGAGGAGATATCAGTTTCAGATCTGTACTCATTTTAGTGTATATATCAATAGATGAAATGATGTGTGAGGTGGTGTGGCTGAAGAAGATGGAAGCTATATTGAAGAATATGCACCTTCCCTTGGGGGACATCACATTGTTAACAGTGCAGATTGGGAGGTATTCTCCTCGTTTGGAAAGGAGATCTCTTCGACGTTGTAGATTTCCATTCGAGGTTGTCAACGATACTTCTCAAGAGAAGGTTTAGCATGTCACTTTCATGTTTTATACGATAGATGTGATGATGTGTTAGGTGGTATGGCTAGAGAATATAGAAGCTATGTTGAAGGAATATGTACCTTCCACGGGGGACTTCACATCACATTGTTAATGGAAGACAGACTAGGGAGTGCTTGGGGGGCAAAACTTGGAGATGCATCATGGAATCTGAAATTACAACGAAATTAGGGTTCCGATTTAGGGGTTTTTCGTTCATCTAATTCTAGTCATTAAATTAAATTACGATTTTGGTTGATTTTATTTGCATCCAATTTGTCTGTCATAGTTTCTTTTTTTATTTAAATAATGAGTTCGCCTGTGATCTTAAACTAATTAGTTATATGGCAGTTATATGGTTAGAGATATTTTGAGATCCCAAAGTAGGATTTATTTCCTTTTTAATTTTATTTGTAATTTCCCCGTCTTATATATGGGGGTCTTATATATTGGGTTATGGACCATTATTTGAGATAATTAAAATTATGAGAAGAAATTGGAGTTCTCCATTATCCTCCTCTTTTCTCCATCTTAGTTTGCACAATCTTCGTGTTTCTCCTCTTAAATCCCTCACATCTGGCGAGTTTCTTTTTCTCCCCCATCTCCAAATTTGTTTTTCTCCACCAACCAAAACCATAATTTGCATCAATTGGTATCAAAGCACGACTTACATATCGTTCTCTCGATATAATGATCCGTCAAGGTATTTGAGGAATTATTGACCAAAAGAGTTTTATTTGAAGGGCTGTTCAATGTGTGCAAAGGATAAGGAAGTGTTGTCCCAAGATGCTCTAGATTTGTGCTGATATGCAAGATCTGGTGATGTTGCTGCAAGATCCAAGATTTATCGAATCTCTGAAACAACTGGAGAAAATGCCTTCGAAGTCACTGTCTAGCCGATCGTCATCCCACAACCGTCGGTTAAATCAAGACTGCCTCCTTCCCCGCCGCAGACCTACCTACTACCACTAGAGGTACCATCCTTGCCAGCCCCAACCCCTCTCTTAGCCATAAACCCGCAACCACCACCACCTCCGTCAATCACAACCTCACGACCTTCGTCGACCACAACCACTCCACTACTTAAGCCAACATTACCACCACCCCCGCCCCCCGCACCACCGTAACAGACACGCCGCCAACCCTTCCTGGATCCACACCACACCACCGATGCCAACCACGTCCATTACTGTAACACCCCTTGCCACCCCGTCACATTTACAAACGCCACTAGCATCACCACCATTCTCCCCTTCCGTGCATCACCCCCTGACACATACACCACCATCACCGCACCACCAGCTCCTGGGCTGCCAACATCAGCCCTCAAATGAGCACCTGGGTTCGTCGATACTGCCGTCGCCAATGCTCGATAGTCGAGTTGGGTCCCAACTACAAAGTCGTGGCTGCCTGCACATCCCATGCCACCTCAATTGCCGATGTCCTAATTGGAACCACCGGTCTCAATTGACATCGAAGATCGCATGACCACTGTCGATGTCACTGATGCAGCCCCAACACCATGGAGTACCCTAACGAGAGTTGGGGATCTATCTCCAATCGGATCCCTTAAATTACGGGTAAAAAATTATAAGATGGCGAATCCTTCTCACATTATTAAGTAGGGTTGGCTACATGGATTCTTGCTCAAATCCATGTTGAAAGATCAGACTATTTTACGCTAGTTATCGGCTACCTAACGCAACCCCCACAAGGAGGAATTTGAACCCTGATCTTTTGGGTGTTAGACACACTACACTACCACCAGACCATCTGGGTGGGTTTAAGGGGTAAACGATTCTTTTAGAAAATTTATAAGCAACTCCCACCTCAAAAAATGCCTTATCCAAAGGGAATAGTTGGGAAGAGACTAAGATGTAACATTTGTGCTAATGAAAGGGTAAGAAATTTGCAAGCAAATCCCTCTTCCCTCAAGAATAAAAAAAGAAATAGCAAGGATGAGAAAAATACAAAAATGGATCAAATTCAGATCAATGTGTCATGCATTTGCAATTGAAGATCCAACGACTCATTAGGAGATGAGTTTTTCGAAGTAACATAAAGTTGATGCAGCATGTAATCCGAAATTATGGTAAAAATAGGTTTCTGATAAATTAGGATTTCTTATTCATCTAATAATTAGCGTAAAAATAGGGTTCCAATTAAATCAGGATAGGATTTCTTATTCATCTAATAATTAGCGTAAAAATAGGGTTCCAATTAAATCAGGATTTTTTATTCATCTAATTAGAATCGTTAAGTTAAAGTAAGGCTGTGGTTAATTCCATTTGTGTCCAATTGAGTTCATTACAACTTCTCTTTTTATTTAAACAATGTGATTGCTTGTTATATCCAATTAAATAGTTATTTGATTAAATATATTTTAGGATCTCAACTTAGGGTTTGTTTCCTTTTCAATTTTATTTTGTAATCTCCCCCTCCCATGCCACCTCTATTGCTGATGTCCTTATTGGAACCAGCAGTCCGACTGGCATCGGAGAGCACATGACTGCAGTCGCCGCCATCGATGCAACCCTAGCATTAACAACTATCGCCGTCAATGTGGTAGAGAAGGGGGAGAACCCTAATGAAATTTGTGGATCTATCTCCAATTGGATCCCCTAAAATAAGGGGTAAAAGATTGTTTTGGAAAATTTATAAGCAACTGCCATCTCCTGAAGTGCTTTATTTAAAGGGAAAAGTTGGTTGGAGAGTGAGAATCAACATTTATTCTAGTGAAAAGGTAAGACATTTGCAATAAAAACCCTCTTCCCACAAGAAATAAAAAAGAAATATCAAGGATGCGAAAAATATTAACAATGGATCAAATTCAGATCAATGTGTCATGCATTGCAAGTGAAGATCAACAACTCATTAGGACATGCGTTTTTCGAAGCAGCAGAGAGCTGATTCAACCTGTAATCCAAATTTGGGTAAAATTAGGATTCCAATTAAATTAGGATTTTTCTTTCATCTAATTAGAATTGTTAAATTAATTAAGGTTATGGTTAATTTTATTTGCATCCAATTGAGTTCGTTACAATTTCTCTTTTTATTTAAATAACGAGATTGTCTGTAATATCCAATTAAATAGTTGTTTGGTTAAGGATATTTTAGGATCTCAAATTAGGGTTTGTTTCCTTTTCGATTTTATTTGTAATCTCTCGTCATATATAAAGGAGTTATGGGACATTGGTTGAGACAATTGAGGTTATTAAAAACATTGGAGTTTCTCCATTATCCTCCTCTTTTCTCCATCTATTGATAGAAGCCATGATTCTTTTGAGTGCTTGTGGTGCAAAATCGGGTCTTTTTGTATTTTTGGTGCTTGCTCGGGGAGCTAGAGCTGGAGTTCTCCGATGCTTCAAATTGCAAGTATACTTAAAGGATCTCTACACATTGTTCATGCATTGACATGTTTGTTATTTCATTGGAGATATTGTATCAGTTTCAATTGACTACAATGAGGGATTTACCTAGGTTATTGTCGGATCACTTACCTCTGGTTTGGCGGTTTGATAAAGGCATGCCTCACTTGTCTTGTTTCATATTCGAGAGGATTTGGCTTTTAGAGCCGTGTTGCCGGTAAGTTGTGGTTAAATTATGGAAATCTTGGGTTTGCAAAGCATTTGCGACTTATAGACTCATCTTTTAGGTTACTACTTTGAGAAAGCACCTTCATGACAAAAAAGTTGTTAGATAACATGGGAAGTTGAGGGGTACCAAAGTAGTATTCATATTATACAATTCATACTGAGAACCCTAGGGCTCTTTATATAGAAGGAGACCTAGGCTTAGGGTTACAATGAGAGACGCCTCTCCATTACCAGGATCAGAGTATCCCTAGGGTTAGAGTTACATTATAACATTCAACACTCCCCTTCAAGTTATAGAAGATGTGTTAATCGTGCTCAACTTGTTACAACATTTTCAAACTGTGGCGAACGAGTGGCTTGGTGAACATGTAAGTAGTCCGAGCTGTAGAGGGTATGGTAAAAGTAAGAAGCAACCCTCTCTGTATCATGTCTTTGATGTAATGACAGTCAACTTCTACATGTTTGGTATGTTCGTGTAACAAAAGGTTGTTGGCTATATGCATTGCTGCTTGATTATCACATATGAGCTCGATAGTGTTGGTCTGAGTGATATAAAGAAATGTGAGTACATATTAAATCCATACTAGTTCTGGTGTTGCGTGTGTCATAGCTCTATATTGATATATTCACTCTTAACATTTAAGCGGGAGACAACTACTTGTTTCTTACTCCTTCAAGTTACCAAGTTTTCTGAAGGTACACGCAAAATCCAGTAGTAGATTTTCTGCATGTCGCGCATCTTTTGTAATCTTCATCGGAATAGGCTATGAGGTCGAAGATGTTGCTTTTGATTAACGGGAGGTTCTTCCTCGGGGAAGACTTGATGTATTTCAAGACCATGCTGCATGCATGTAAGTATATTGAAGTAGGAGAACCCATAAAATAACCTAGCTTATAGACAATAAGAGATATATCTGATTGTGTGATGGTTAGATACAATAAATTGACTACTAATTGCATGTTTCAACCTGTATCTTCAACGATTTCTAGTTCATAGATACACACCTTAAGACCCATAGGCATATGTGCTGGCTTAAATCCTAGCATCCATGTCTCTTGGAGGAGATTAGTAGCATACTTCCGTTCGGACATAACCGTGACTCGGATCGATATATTTTGAGCCCAAGAAAGTATCTTAATGACCCCAAGTTTTTGATCAAAGATTGTTCTACTAGTTACTTCACTTATATAATACCATCAGAATTATCTCATGTGAGGATGATATCATCTACATAAGCAAGCATTGGTGCAATTCCTTTTCCATTCTTTTGTATGAATAAGAATGATCTGTTGATGAACTAGCAAAACCAAGTTTTCCAGTACCTCTGATAACTTTTGAAATCAAACGCGGGGCTATGTTTGAGTCTATAGATTACTTTTCTTAACCAACACACCTTCTGACACTCCCCTTGAGCCTCGAAGCCACGAGCTTGCTACATGTACACCACCTCTTGCAGGCTACCATATAGGATTCTAGGAATGTGGTCTTTACATCAAGTTGATGTAAAGGCCTAAGCGTAATATTGCCATAGGGATCCATATTGTGGAGAGACGAGCAACCGAGAATAATATGTAAAAGAAATCAACACCGTAGGCTTCAGTAAATCTTTGGCTACCAAGCGAGCCTTGTGTGAACCCCCTAGGATCCGGGTACCCGTTAATCACACATTTTGCATTACAACATTCATTTCTATCGCATTAAGTAACTGAAAGTACGGGGAAATTTTTCGCGAATGAAATAATTTCATCTGGCATTCACAATCAACATTTATAACCACAAACACATAGAACAATGGTCACCAAAATCTTATTTCATTTCATTAACTTCCATATATTTTACAACATGTACAAAGTCTGACAGTACATATAATATCCCAAAAGTCTGACTGAAGAGAAAGAAACATAATACATTATACATTGAACAGAAACTAGCACAAAATAAACCATACCGTTGGGTATAAAATTTATCTTCTGAATCCATGTATAGCTACTGAACTGCAGGCTGTTTGCCTGCCAAGCGTGCAAGGAAGAAAAGGCGTCAGCGGTTGCTGGTACCTCCCAAAAACTTATATAAAAATAACAGGCATTTATTATTTACAAAAGAAAGCAAGTAGAGAGGCATGAGCAACTCAAATTTTAAATTTATTTCTACTTGCAAATGTAAAAGGTTTCCACATTTATAGCAAGCACCTCTTATGATCAGCCATTATCCCAACATTTCCCACATGAGTATATTTCTATGGTGACTAATTGATCATAAGAATGTATATTTTGTTCTCATATTACTCAGAGATCATATTTTTGGATTTTGATGATGGGAAAAATAAGATGAGAAGATATAATGGTTTATTTAATTCTGAAGTCTAGTTACTCCTTTAAGTTAGTGGATAGTCTGTGGTCTTGATTCTTGTGAAACCTCACACTATGACTCTAAGACTTGGGGAATGTCTTAGGGTTGGGGGGCCTCCGTAGGCATGCGGTGTTGTGTAATGCATCCTAACTAAGTTCCCAACACGTCCACTAACTCAAAGGGATTTTGAATCAGATTAGTATCTTTTCCAGTTACTCAATTTTAATTATAATCCCTTAAAACCTTAAGTGCAACAGTCTCAGATGTAACTCTAGATGGTATGGATATAGAGGTGGATGATCTGGATGTAGAATTAATCCCTTCAAACCTTAGTGCAACAGTCTCAAATGTAACTCTAAATGATATAGATATAGATATGGATGATCTGGATGTAGAATCGCCAAGTCTGTTGGCGAAGAAAAACTCAAGCGGTGAAGAAGCCTACAAATGGCTCTTCCGTCTCGCCCTCTAATTGGAAGGACGGTCCAATAGAGGGATAGGTCTACACTCCCAACTACGCCACTGAGACGGGTGAGAGGGACTTCCCGGAAAAGTCACTCTAGAAAAACAGCCCGACCGGTAACGGGCAACCGAGCTCGCACGTAAACTGAAAAACCAGGATCCCCCGTCTGGGCATCCTAAAACAGGGTCAGCGGAACTGGTCTAAAGTCGGGATCCCAACGAGGTGTAAAACACTGTGAGCTCACGTTAAAAACCGAAGGGGGACTGGGATCCTAGACCCGCGCACTTGGCGGCCGCTGCCCTAACTGGGCTTCCTTTCCTCCGCCCAGGTGAGAGTCACCGCGCTCTCGCACGATCATGTGTAGAAGTCATCATGATCGGCATAAAATTTCCATTATCCATTCACCAACTCATTCACTTTCTTGATTACTCATTCTTCCTTACATCTAGGTCTTTGTCCCTGATTTTACCAATATTCATCAACTATGGATTTAATAATTCAATCTAAATCCCGATATTCCATTATTGTAGTATGACGAAAATAGGGTAATTTGCACATTGTGGCTGTTAATCCATAGGTTATCTGGCTAGATTGGATACACATTTAATTCGGGTCTGATAACCGCATATTGGATTTGGTATCCTGCAATCCTGTGAACTTTGAGATTATCTTTATGTATTATTCTAATTGAATTTCTTAGTGGTTGATAAACATATTCTTGCGGTATTTTGATTTGGAGTCGACTTCTAACACTACCTTCTGATTTTTCTTGATTTATGTGTGCCCTCCTTACACAGGAACCATGATAAGCTCCTTTGTATTATTCCAATTCTAACAGATGTCTGCAACGTGTCTGCAACGAAATATTGCTATTGATCCAGTTGAGGGAACTGTCAAAAGAAGTCAAATATATATATATATATATATAGAAGAGCAAGGGATTCCAGCTCCCAGAGGGAGGAGCTCATAAGAAGATACATGTTTCGGCCCAAAGATGATGATGGATAAGAATTGTTTGCAATTATCAAAAATAATAATTATTCTATAAGAAATCAGACATAATGAGCAGAGGCACACATATTGTGCATCCTTTTATCGTTCCTATGCAGATCAATATAAGAGCAAAATAATGCATCTTGGTAAAACGTAATAACTGTAGCCATCTATTATAATTACATAATAGTTATTCCCTTCTAAACAACCCCTAACGGCCTTGAGGACATTCTCCTAACTCCTGAGTAACATGGTTTTATTCTTTGTTGATTGATGGAGAAAATCATTATAAAAAAATGTCAAATCATTTATGTCACCATTCAATTCCATCACCAGTTTATATTACTAACAATCCAACATGGTGTACACCTTACCTCCACCAATAGACATTACATATATTTTCTTCAAATTTCTCTCATTATGGCTTAGAGAATATATCATCAATAATTGTAAAATTATATATATATATTTTTAGCAATTTGTGAAACTGTCAATTACCTGCTCCAACCATCATCATATCATCAATGAAATTCGTTGCTGGTATATCCAAAGAGGCCAAAGAGGAACTTGCCCTCGGGAGTTACTGGAGTATGTTTAAAAATCCCCATCTTTGATTTCATTCCCAATTTAATTTCCATAGGGCTGCCAAACTTCGTACCCCAAATCTAAAATCCACAATGTGTCTCCCATCCAAATGTTATTATTCAGAAAAGTCATTTAGTTTCTCATACAAAGCTGGAATAGTGGTGTCAACCAGAGTGTCAATCGATAGATTTGAGCACATGCATTACTAATTGTGCAATAATATCAAAGAGAAATTACCACTCCACAAAAATCATAATGTGTAGATCACCATGCATAGCAGCAAGAGAAGTGGTTAAGAGTTGTACATAGGATCAGTCTAATGAGCATGCATGGCAGCAAATGGAGATAGGGTAGGAATGTACATATAATTAAGTAAAATGTGCATGCATTGGCAGCAAAGAGATGGCCAAGGAGTGTACCTTGGATTTCTTCCAAAATGGAAGATTTCTGAGCTTGGATCAAAGCCTACAACAGCTTCTAGAGTTGCTGGGACAGCAGCTCCAACAGTCTCCCATGCAAGAAATACCAAGCTCCTTCAACTTCTTTGGCTGCTGCAGATGCTGGATCTCAGAGCAGCACATCAAGACTGCTGGACAGCAGCAATGGCTGCTGTAAATGGCAGTAGCAGCATCCCAAAATCCTTACTGGCGTGTTGCAAATAGCAAGACGAAAGGGTGGCGCTGGAGGCCCTTACGGCTATAGAGAATTGGAAGGTTTTGGGGGAAACGAAGAAGGGTTTTGGGATTTATATTTATAAGGGGAGAGGGAAGGCTTGGTATTGACAAGTGGAGAAAGAAAAATGCCAAGTGAAGGAGCAATAAAAGCCAAGTGGACAATAATTGGCCAAGTGGAGAAAGAAAGAATAAATGGATGTATAGAGAGAAAAATAAAACGACTGCAGTAACCTGTTTGCCGCTCTTGCTCCTGTTATTGTTTGTTTAATAGAATTAGATCTTATTTTATTATTAATGTTATCTTCTTTTATTAGACAAAACTCAAAATGAATTGTACGCGCACCGAGGGTCTCGAAATTTGACGCGCAATATCTTGTTTTGACCGTCTCGGAACGACGATCAAAATGAGTATAATATTGATATACTTCCGATCGAGTTTTGAATACCCGAAATTTTCGGATACGGTTTCGGATTAAGGTTACATTTTGTAAATTAAAAATACCAAACGACCTCTGATTGACGAACGGTCGATTCCGTTGGTCTTGTATCGTCGAATCGGATCTCATGATGGTCTCGGTTCGTTTCGCGGTTTTTGAATTTGCGTTGCGGCTTTTCGCGGCACGCATTACGAAACGACCGATTTTTGATAGATTTCACCCGGACAACTTTTGATTCACTACCAATTGGTCGTTTTAGGTTGGTTAGTATTGACCGACAATGTTTTTGGGTTCATTAGACCCAAAATCGGACGACTTCGGGTTTGATTGGAAACCGGATGTTACACCTTGTATCGAGCAATTAATACATCGAGCTTGTATTTCAATGTAAATACCCATATGAATCCAAATACCTTGTTGTCACTAGGTGGATCAACAAGTTGCCATGTGTTGATTGAAACAAGTGCAACCATTTCTTCTTCCATTTATTAGTTTCCATTTAGAGTCACAAAGTGCTTGCTGTGATTGCAAGGATTTTTGTGGTGCACAACGCCTCAGAAAATTGTCTTTAAGATGACCCAAGGCTTGAGGACACAACTACAAAATAGGATGCTTGGTACATTGTTTAGTCCCTTTTTTGAGAGCTATGGAAAGATCATCTCAGAAGGAGTGTGTGTCTGTTTGTAGGTGGTCGTATCTAATCATCCTGCGGAATGGGAACATGAATATGGGCAACGTCTGATATATGAGGTGGCGGAAACACGTGTTGCTGATTTGGAATGAAAGCAAGTGACTCGAAAATGTAACATCTGCACTGATGTAGTGTTTTCGGGACTGAGGTTTATAGCAACAATAACCCTTTTGATGCCTAGTACCCCACGAACACACATTTGGTTGCTCTGGCTGTCGATTTGCCTTTACCTAGACCCAAGTAGGTGGACAAAGATTACACATTCAAATGCTCTTAGAGGAACATGTAACACTCCTTTTTCTAGGAAGTGAACCTCAATATGAACCTACTTATCAATGGAAGTGGATAGCGTACGATTGTTGAGAAACCTAGCAGTAATGACAACATCTCCTTAATATGTTAAAGGAACATGATAATTAATAAGGTACGGGCTTCACAACCTCATTTTATTGGGAAGTATGAGCACTCATTTTATTGGGAAGTATGAGCACAACTGGTTTGATGTATAATCCACTGAGTAGACAAGTAGGACTGCATATCATGAGAAAGGAATTCTCTAGCATTGTCAGATCTAAGGGGTCGTTCTGTAGAGGAATAAAAGGGATAAGGACATTATTTTTGTTCGATTAGAGGGAGATGATAAAGATGAATAAGGAGGGATGCATAGTAGTTATTTGCTATTCTTTGTTAGGTAGGAGGGAGAGGATAAGGAGGGATAAAAGGGTTATGCTAGATAAGATTGATAGATAAGTGGTAGTTATTTGTATTTTTTTTGTGGAAGAGGCCTATGATGGTGGAATAGTGAGGAAAATCTTATTCTTCATTTTGACTCTTAGACCAAAATGTTGATCGTCTATGGAAGGAGAGGAATAAGGAAGGATATACCTTTTTATTCCTCAAACGAACAACTCCTAAGGGCTCGTTTGGTTATTGGCTTATCCTGGGGTACCCCGGTGTATCCTCCTCCAATCATGGGTTGGAAATCCATCACAAGTCAAGGTGATATCACATCATATTCCTTATTCCAACCCTCTCCCAACTCTCATAACCATCTAAACACCTACTATTCACAAGTGGATACCCCAACCCGCCCCAACCCAGTAACCAAACATGCCTTAAGAGTTTGACACATGCATTAAATGCAATATTTATTTCATTAAAGGGTACTATACTTGGAAAACACCAGATTTATTTTTTAATTAAAAAGTTCCATGAAACACGAGAGAAGTCATCTGCGAGAACAATATACTATATGTTTCCCACATGATCAGGATTACGGCTGCTAATCGAACCGAACTGTACCGAACAGACCAATGTTTGAGTTCGGTTCGATAAGGAAATTTGAAAATTCGAGTTCGAGTTCGGTTTGATAAATGTTCGATAGGATATGTTCGAGTCCGAGTTCGTTTAGAAAACGAATGTTGAGTTCGGTTTGATAACAGTTCGTTAACAATTTAACTTAAGTAAAACTTGTTTATATCAACAAGTTCGAAACTGGAGTTCGATAACATGGTTCGATAAGCAGTAAAAATAAGAAATTATTCAAATTAAAGTGATACAAAGCCCAATAAATACCACAATTTCTTTAACCTCGAAATTTATCAAGTGCATAAATACTAAGTTACACATACAAATACACAAAGATATACATATACATATACATGTACATATACATATATTGAACTCGAACTTTTATCGAACGAGCATATGTTATGTTCATGTTCGGTTCGTTAAGTTATCGAAATAAAATTTGGAGTTCATGTTCAGTACGTTTAGAAACAAACGAACATTTTTTGAACTATTATCGAATGGACTCTAATCGAATACGAACATGTTCAATTCGATTAACAATCCTAATCAGGATATCAATTAGTCCCCAAATATGAAGATGAATGAGCTCATATAGTATACTGGGATGGAGTGTATTAGACAACGTAAAAGAACATTGGCGATACTTCTCCAGTTGGCAAGCCTCACACTTTAAGTCGACAGTGGGAGGGAGCTGGGGAAGAACCCGATGATGTTTCTGGAGAAATGGATGTCCAAAGTGACGGTGTCAGAGAGCTTCTAAAGAAGCCGAAAATTGAGTCTCATATTCTAGAATATGCAACAATGAAAGATTGAACATGATGGTAGACAGCTCCTTTTTGAAATGAAACAATGTTCTATTTGAGCATTATAATAATAAAAAAATGTCCAAGAAAAACATGCACATATAACTCTATACCTGACATGGACCCTGATAAAGCACGCTGCGGAGGAGACCTACCACGTCTCTTGCTATTGCCAATAGAATCTTTGGATTTATCCATGTGTGATTGTCACTTGAGAACTGATTCAGATGGATTTGTTAACTTATGTGAAATATATTAAAATAAAGTCAATATGTTAGTATGAACCATTATGAAAAAACTGCATGTTATTATGAAATAATATCAGAAAATTCTTTTTTACAAAAAAACAAATAGAATATCACTTGCTAATGCAATGAGGATGATATGAGAACTTAAAAGTTATTCTCATCTTTTGAAAGTTTTCGATAGGTATTACATGAACTTACTAATGAAGGATGAATAATTTCAGATTGGTTAATGAAACATACTGTATGGAAAGATCGGTTACTTGTCCATTAAAGTCTTTAATCTGAAAGTAAAAAACTAAGACCTGATGCAAATATATTTTTTGGAGTATATTACTAAAAAAGGGTAATCTGAATAGTAAATAAATAGGAATCAAGCGTTCTTGGTTTCGAGATTTCATTTCGTGCATGATCCGAAAATGGAGAACAAGAATGATGGATGAAGATTGTATTTAAAAAAGATAATATAAATGCATTCCTTCGCTAACAATAAATAGATGTGAGCAAAAACCTTTAAATGATTCGGAGGAGAAAGGGGAATGCCTGACAAGTCGAGAACAAAACAAGTGAGGTTGCGATGACATGAACGAAGCACCTGATGAGATGGAATAGAGAAAACAGTTGAAGTAGCTTTTAAATGAAAACTGCATGTTTGAAAACTTGTTATTATCATTAATAAGTTTAATAATTTTAGGAGCAGGCTTAGTAATTCGAATAACACATGGATAATAAATTTGGCAGAATGGTTAATGAAACATACTGTATGGAAAGATCGGTTACTTGTCCATTAAAGTCTTTAATCTGAAAGTAAAAAGCTAAGACCTGATGCAAATATATTTTTTGGAGTATATTACTAAAAAAGGGTAATCTGAATAGTAAATAAATAGGAATCAAGCGTTCTTGGTTTCGAGATTTCATTTCGTGCATGATCCGAAAATGGAGAACAAGAATGATGGATGAAGATTGTATTTAAAAAAGATAATATAAATGCATTCCTTCGCTAACAATAAATAGATGTGAGCAAAAACCTTTAAATGATTCGGAGGAGAAAGGGGAATGCCTGACAAGTCGAGAACAAAACAAGTGAGGTTGCGATGACATGAACGAAGCACCTGATGAGAAATGGAATAGAGAAAACAGTTGAAGTAGCTTTTAAATGAAAACTGCATGTTTGAAAACTTGTTATTATCATTAATAAGTTTAATAATTTTAGGAGCAGGCTTAGTAATTCGAATAACACATGGATAATAAATTTGGCAGAATGGTTAGCAACACTATTTTAAAAATATATAATTAGTAATTTTTGCTAAATTATTATCAAGATCTGATGGGAAAAAATATATTGGTAATTTCGATGAAATAGTTAGTAATACATAATTGAAAAAAACTACGAAGACAAATGAATTTTTGTTCATAACGAATCATAAATCAAGGGTGGTTGAATTGATATATTAGAATTGAAAGAGTTGTAGTAACTTCAATTAGTAATTAAACCCACATCGGGAAGTAATATTATATAACATATTAATAAGTGAAATATGATGCATATGTAACTGGAAAAAATGCTTGGGTTGTTGACTTTATCCCATACAATTGTTTTTTTAGAGAAGTAAATGATATCAGTTAGGGATATGGAACAGACATGGAACTTGAAATGCTTCTTGAAAGGTAATTTTGAAGTCGACTAGTTGTAACATATTCAATATTAAAAGAGAACAGTAAAGGAATTATTTTGTTATTGGAAAATGACGAACACACGAGTAAATTTAACAATGGATAAATTTAAAATAAAATTAAAATGCACCGGCCTGGTCTTACAAGAATAAAAACTCAAAAATATTGATGAAAATCAAAGGAGCAGGTGGCATGGAAAATACATTACATTAATAAAAAATAACATCATCGATGAAGAGAAGATGAAAAAACGAAGAACTTACGCAGCTCACATAACATATGATTGCTTTGATTGTAAAAACCTATTTTTTTTGATTTGGGGTACACAAGAGAGATGATATTCTGAATATGGAAGTAGTTGAATTGGGTGGGAATATTTGACGTAATATGGGCAGATGAATTTTACATGGAAATAACTTATTGATAGAAGGAGATTGGTTTGTTATAGAATAAATGATTGAGGCTAAATTTGTTAAGATGATTGAATGATGAGAATCATAGGATGAAGATTAAATGGATGCAATCGAGTGATCGCCAAATCTGTAATGGGCTCATAACTCATTGGAAAGACCTATCTCTATAGGGGAAACTTCAACTAAGGTGGGGCATTTCCCGAGAAAAGAAAAGGCATCATTAATTTAGGCATTTTATCATATATTTTACATTTTTATTTTATATGTCGTTGTCTTAATAATACATACTAACATCACATGCATATCTATATAGAATTATAAAAATGTTATTATATTGGACGAAATAGTTAGTTACATACATATGCTATTTTTTTAAAACCAATATAATTGGGATATTTACTCGACAGACCTATAATCTTTGCCAATTACCTCCACGATCTTTGAAAATCCTAATTCCTCCCTCGACCCTGTAAACTTGCTCCGTCTTACCCCACAAACCCTGCCGTCAATTTTAACTTTATTTGAGTCAATTGCTTGAGTTAGTCTTGAGTTAATCTAATCAATGGAAATCCAACGGTGGATATTCCACATCCGTGTTATTTCCAAAAGATCATCCAACGGTGGATATTGCACCCAGGGCAGTGCTGGTGGGAGAAGCATCGTTGGTGGGAGAGGCTAGGGTTTGCAGGCGACGAGAGAGGCTAGCTGTGGGAGGGGTTTGGGGAGCTGGTAGCAGGGGGCTTTGACAGAAGGGAGGCCTCGGACGACAGGTCGAGCGAGAGGATTGGAGGGTTGCGGATCGAGCGGGAGGGCTGAAGGGAGGCGCATCGGACAGGAGGGCGGTAATGGGGCGGTTATGGGTACAAAAACCAAGCTTCAAACATCATTATAGCATGTGCCACTACATTTTCCGTCTAAAATCGTTCATGGTTAAAATGATCATGTCTCTAGCTAGCCATATAGACCACAACATCACAACAACCCTTTGCCTTCCTACTTTCGATCCTCTCCAGCCATCACAAATTGAATCACAGAATGACTTTGTTTTGTTGGAGCAAAACTCGAAGATCCTAACCTCTTCTCCTCATCCCTCTTCGAACCCTCACAAGAAAAAAATGTCATTAATGTCTTCCACCAGCTCCTCACATCATAGACATCTCACATCCGCTCCTTGAAACCAAAGAGCTCTTCTAGCCCTTGATATAATACGTCCTCTTCTCATGAGCTTAATTGATGCCTTTTTACTTTTTTTGAAGTCAAAATAAGGGGAAGACACTCAGCGGTGTTCACCCCAAAATATTATATAAAAAAGGAAAGGAAAATGGGTGTACAAAAACAACAAACAAACTGTACAAAGAGGCAACACAGCCTCCATCAAACCAAAAGAAGAACTGAGATCTAAATCTCACCCCAGTCCTCCACCAATCTCGCACTGTGAATAAGTACGTTCTCCTTGTAAAAGCATTGGCTTGAGAAGATGGCCTCATTTCACCCAAGCCAAATCGACCAAAGCCTCACCACTGGAATCAATATTTCCCTTCTATCTCAGTTTCTGTTAAGAACCAACGAGTCGCAGAAGGCCACCATGTCATCCATTCTCACCCAACCCACATCCAGTTCCTCCCACACCCCTCTTACCGTGGGGCACTCGAAGAATAGGTGCTCTAAGGTTTCCACCGCCGAATCGCAAAGCACACAAATATTGGAGATATTGGCCAAGAACCTAGCGCAGCGATCTCTTGTCAACAGCCTTCTCCTGCGGAAAAGCCATAAGAAGAAGCCAAGGCGCACAGGTAACCTTAGCCCCCAGAAAAACAAGCAATCCACCAAGATGTCCGATCGCACCAGCGGTGGATGAACTAGGGATGTCAATCTGGGTCTACCCATTGGGTACCCGACCCGAATCCACCCCATTTAAGGACCCGAAACTCACCCCATTTACTTTTGGATGGGTTTGGGTTTTGAATTGACTACCCCTGCGGGTATGGGTATGGGTTTGGGATTGCCTTGTGGGTACCCGAACCTGGACCCGCCCCTAATCCGAATAAAAAATATATAAAAAGATAGATGTGTGTGTTGCATTTTAATCAAACTAAATCCAAATTCATTTCATATCTAATATGTATCGATCTACATATATAAATATCCAACTCAATTTTCTCCTCTCCATGTATTTATTCATATTCAACTAACTTTTTGTATCTTTAATAAATAAAAGCTGTCAACACAAAAGAGTTAAACACTTAACATATATAAACATTTGATATTATCTATAATTTTTTTGAAGCCTTAATATTATCTTTATATTGCACAATTTTATGAGTCACCATATTACACGATCTCACTTTATTTCGTCTGTGTGAAAATCTTGTATGCATTTATAAACAACTTAAGATTTACCATGTCGAAGATATGGGTATCCATTGGGTATACAGGTATCCGACGGGTATATGGATATCCGCTAGAAATTACCCGTTTAACAAATGGGTGGGTATGGGTAGTGATATTATAAATGGGTATGGGTTTGGGAATAGTAATACCCGTCCCAAACCCGACCCGCTGACATCCCTAGGATGAACCAATGCCCCATAGGCCTTGCGCGTCGAGAAGATGCCGTCCCTCCAGACCCAGTGGTCCCGCCCATCGGACAGCCTACCAGCATCACCGAGGACGTCAAGAAGGGAAAGAAAGTCATCAAGTCTTTGATCCATAAAGTTCGCTCTGAAGCGCGGACACCAACATCCATCCGCTCAGCAAGAGGCGACTGAGGCATCCTTGTCCGCCGCCAGCGCAAACAACCGCGGGAAACGAACATTCAAGGGATCCCCTCCCAGCCAATTGTCTTTCCAGAATATAAATGATTCTCCATTCCTCAACACCGGCTTAAACATTGATCTATGTCTTTCGAAGACCTCCTGCACACCACGCCAAAACGGTGTTCGAGCACCAATCATCCCAACCCTCTCCTCCCCCGCCCTTCTCTCCCCATGGATCTCCCGCAAGACATCAGGGGCCCCCGACCCTACTCGCCCACTTAAGAAAGAAAGCATCATTAACAATCTCCAAGCGCCTCACCCCCAAACCCCCTTCCTGCTTCCCCCTGGACACCTCATCCCACGTTACAAGGTGAATCCCAACCCCCGACTCACCATTTCTTCCCCACAGAAGCCTACACATACATGTATCAAGTCACCTGCGGATCCCAACCGGCATACGACGATTCGACAAGAAGAACACTGGGATAGAGGAGAGCACCGCTTTGAGAAGAACAAGCCGCGCCCCTCGAAAGAAGTGTCGCACGCCAACCAGCAAGGCGCGCCTCCACCCTCTCGACGACCGGAAGCCAGTCCCTAATCCTGGCCCTCCCAATCACCAGCGGAAGACCAAGGTACCCAATAGGATGCTCGCCAGGAGGAGACCCCAGAATCCGGCCGTACTCGATCGCCAGCGCCTCCGTCATCCCAAAAGGAATAACCTTAGATTTGCTCCCATTCATAAACAGCTCCGACATCTCACTAAATAAATCAAGGGTCATCGCCATGACGGAGACCTCAGAAACACCTCCCTCAATGAAGCAGATGGTGTCGTCAACGAATTGAATCAAGGGCACGGAAAGGTTCCCCTTAGAGAAACCTTTCAAGAGCCCGACATCAATGACCCGGTCAGCCATACGAGCCAAGACATCAGCGGCCATGAGAAACAGGAGAGGGGCCAGGGGGCACCCCTGGCGCAGCCCCCTTCTAGGCTGGAAGTAGCCCCCCTCCAAACGACCATTAACCAAAACAGCGAAAGACACAGTGGTCACGCACCGCCGCATCCATGAAATCCAAAGCTCAGGGAAACCACGTCTTCTCAGAACTGACCACAAGAAGCTCCAATCAAGGCTGTCATACGCTTTGGCAAAATCGATCTTCCAAAGCACTCCCTGTCTGTCAGGGTTCTTCCAATCAGCAACCAATTCTGAAGCCACCGCGATGCAATCAGATATCTGTCTGCCCTAAATAAATACGGCCTGGATCGGAGAAACAATCGAGTCAAGGACCTGAGCAAGTGTACGAGCCAACACCTTAGCCACAATTAGATAGATGGCGTTAGACATCGAGATGGGACGGAACTCCCCGATATTCTCCGTCGTGGGGGACTTAGGAATCAACAACAATATGGACCTATTAATCCGATCGAACCCCGCATTCCCATTGCAGAACTCGGTAACAAGCTCAAAAACATCCTCGCCCACCACCTCCCAAAAATCACGATAGAATGCCATAGAGAATACGTCGGGGCCCGGGGACCCATCATCATTTAATTCCCACACGGCCGCTTTAGTTTCCTCCAAGGAGATCACCCTAGTCAACATCTCACAATCCACCTCCGAGACTGGTGGAGCCCCATGCCCTAGCCACTGCCATGTCCTCGGGGAGCGCCTCGCCGTGAAGCTCTTGAAGTGCTCAACAATTGCACGCCCCATCTCTCTGTCCCCCACAAACCTCGACCCATTAATGGAAATAGTTCGCAACACATTGTTGCGCTTCCTTCCGCTAGCCACACGGTGAAAGAAAGCCGTGTTTGCATTACCTTCTTTGATCCATTTCAGCCTCGATCGCTACCGCCATTCAGAAGCCCGCTTCTTGTCCTCCGCCGCAACATGCTTCTGCGTAAGAGAACGTTCACGAAGCTCGTCAGGCGTCAGCTCCCTTTCATTCTCCATCACATCGAACTTCGCAATAACATCCTCTGCCTCAGCCCTGACCGCGACTCACGCCAACCTTGAATCCCTCTTGAACAGAGCCAGCTTCTTCCGCAGCGATACAATTTTGTGATTCAACCTGGAAGCTGCAGACCTCACAAAGCGCGATTGAGCCCAGTGCACCGACACAATATCCTTGAAGCTCGCCTCCTGGATGCAACACCTCTCGTATCTAAAGAGGCCCCTCACCAAAGGGACCTCACCAGAGTCCCAAAGAATTGGCGAATGGTCCGAAAAAGAACCGGGCCTAGAGGAAACTGAGCAACAAGGGAACATCTCCATCATCTTCCCAGAAGCCAAGAAGCGATCAATCCTAGAACGAGAATTATTGCTCCTCCAAGTGTAAATAATATCACTTGCCACCAGATTCTCTAAGGCCAGCGAGTCCACCTCCGCAAAAAAGAGGGAGCCCGGGTCCCGGCCACCCCTCGACCGGGGACGATCCGACGAATGGAGCGTAACGTTAAAATCTCCCACAATGAGCCAATGGAGCCCCTCAAAAGCAATGCTCGCATCACGCAAGTCATCCCAAAGTTCGCGCCTCTTAATGTGACAACAAGGGCCGTAAATGCACGAGAAGGCGATCGGCAAGGCAGTCATTCCCCTAACCAGCACAACTGATATCATATGCCTCCCCACAAACATTGAACTGAAAGAAAAAACCGCCGATCTCCACGCAATTATCAAACCCCCCGCCACCCCGTCTGCATCCAACGCTCTAAACTCATTCAAAGCACCCGCACCAAAGGAGCGCCAAAGAATATCATCAATCCCCCTCAACTTCGATTCCTGAATTAGAATAATATCACGACCCCATTCAGATAATCTAGAGCCCAACACCCTTCTCTTATCAGCCTCCCCTAGCCCCCTCACATTCCAGGAGAGGATCTTCATTAAGATAACTGCCGACGACCCCCGATGAAAATGAGACCAGCCGCCTCCGCCACGGTTTCTCTCAAAGTCGCACAGGAGTGCTTTCGCGAGGACCCCGCCCGAGATCTGTTCCGCCTTCGATATCTTTTCCCCGACCTCCTGTCAGAAAGGCTCCCCAAATCACTATCAATGTCCATGACAGGGTAACCCTCGAAGAGCTTGGAGAGGAAATCAGCAAAGACGAGCCGCCTTCGTCGAGTAAAAGAGGTCTCAGAAAAGGCCTGCTGCTAGCAACAACAACCTTGCTCGAATCTCCTCCTGAGAAGGCACACGACCCCAAAATGCGTAAATTGCAACCAGAGGATTGAATCACTTCCGAATGGGGATCCGCCTCTTCCGAAAGGGCATAGATGGCCAGACCCGGATCCGATACAGAGAAGATAACCGAATCACGGGTAGCTCCCGCCCTATTCCAAGATCCGAAATCCAAAAGCCCGCCTACATCCACCGCAGTTTGACCCGACCACGGACCCAATTACCGAATTTGGAAAGCACGGTCCGACTGCCACGCACGAGAGCCGAATATCGAATCAACCTCGGACGCCACCCCATCAGACAAACCGTCTCTTAGAGGGGAGATGCACGACACCCGAGATTGCACCCCGAAGGGATACGGAAAATCCATCATTATGGGCGACGCTTTGGAGGAGCCCCCATGTTGCGCCACCTGGCGATCAGAAGACGAGGCGGCCTCACCAACCCACGGGACCTCCGGACTCGCGGCCCAGGCCACCGGAGAGAGCGCCACCGCCGACGGAGCTGGTGGCTCTATGAATGACAGCTCCACACGAAAGCAGAAGCGACCAACCCTCAGGGACTCAAAGAAGACCTTGCCCATCGCGTCGTCAAGAAGCCTCTTGCTACACTCCATCAAAACCCGCGTGAACCTCCAGTCCGAGCTGGGCTTGAGACCATCCTCTACGACCACAAGAACCTCCCCCCACCGCCGAAGAGCCCTGCTGAGGCAGTGAATATTCCGAGAGAGGAAAGGAACTCCTCGCACCTCCACAACACACAGCTCGACGTTCGAGCAAACACCATCCGCAAAACGCAGAGCCCTCCAGAAAATGTCATCAGTTGCACTACTCGCAATAAGCCTTTCCCATTGATCCGGGGAAAGGCCATGAACACAACATCGAGAAGTATCCAAAGCGACGAAGTCCCCAGCGAAGAGTGGACCCAAGAAAACATGCAAGCGAGATCTGACATCGTTCCAGGCAACTCCTTTTCGAAGGGCATCCCCCACAACCGCCCCGCCAACTTCTCCCCCCTTCATCACCCTCCCATGCAAAGCACCCTCATCTGACCCCACCCTCCCATGCAGACCATCAAGAAAAGGGCCGCCCCCCAACCACATCCAGCTTCACCGACTCAGCAACATGGACCAACTCAGCTCTAATAACGCCAGCCGAGCCAGCAGGCACACGAGAACCTTCCACGACCTGAGCAAACGAGCGCGCCCCCCTCCCATCGAAAGGTGCCAACCAAGGCGATGCGGCTCCCTCCCCCTTCCCCCCCCTACGGTTGGCCGGAAGATCTTCCCTACGAGAAGAAGAGTCGCCTCGACCAGGACCAAACCAACATGAATCCTTTCTGTGACCAACTCTTCCACACCCATAGCATCTCGCGGGGAGCCCGCAAGCCGACGCAACATGACCACACTCGCCGCATCTGAAGCACCGCTTCCCAGGCTTCCTGTGAGAGACCTGCACCCACTCTCCAGACCCCTCTTCACGAACCTTGCCTCCTTCAGCACTTCCGCCAACCCGCGCTGCGCCTCCTATCCCTTTACATCGCCCCAAGCCGCACGACCACCTCCCGCCGCACTTGCCGAGCTCTCCATTTTTTTTCCAGGAACTTCGGACGCTTCACCCACGGTCGCCTTCACTCTCCACCAGCGTTCCATTACTAGGAGGCGTTCCCCTTCGCTGATGCCATTTTACTTGTTCCTATGTTTACACGTATGTAGAATAAATAACCTAATTAATGCCTTTTAAAGAAAATCTTGATCGGACCTTTTACAACTTTGTAATTATCTATTATAAAATCTTTTGTTACATTTTGCTACTACAAGTTTAATAATTACATACACATGCAACAAGTTACAAATATAGAATCAAGTTTTACAACTTTGGATTAATTTTTTACACATTCGTATTCATTTTTTACTACTCAGAATTTATATTTTTTTTATTATAGCAATTTTCTACATAAGTAATACATGAATGGAAAGTACAAAATTTACAAGTTTTATGGCAATACTTACTACTAAATAAATCAAAATTACAACTTTCTTCCCAAAATAATGCATACTTGAAAAACACATAGGTTACAGATATCGCTTCATTATTTCATACTAAATAATGCAAATTACAACTCCCTTCTTTATTACTACACATTTCTTCATAAAAAAATGCATGAGTGAAAAGCACAAAAGTTACAGCTGTTTTATTACGTGACTAAAAATTACAACTCTAATATTTAATATTACAGTTTTTTGCATAAACAAAGCACAGGTGAATCCCAAACACATCCTCTGAACCCAACATCTTTCTGCTGACATCCATCTTCATGATGGTGCTCCACCATCTTCATGGTGACAGGTAGTTTGTGGCACGATCAAACCCAACAGCTTTGTGGCCTGAGACATGGGGTGATCGTTCGATGACGGCGTTATATGCGTGAGGGAAAGGGAGATGTTGACGTACCACTTGTTGTGGGGAGGAGCATTGTCACAAAGGTGATGGCGACATGATTGTTGAGGAAGTCGGGCTATGTAGGAGAGACATTTTGGTGGAATTGGAGAAGCATGAGGTTTTGATGGAAAGAGTATCCAACATAATCTCTTTCCTATAATATTGAGAGAATAATTAGAAATAAATTATCCGCAATATCACTTTCCTATTTTCATGGATTCCGAAACCACCAATTTTGTCAAAAGTGATTTAAATCCTTATCAAGGGCATGATGTTTGGTGCCCACGATGGTGGCAGTTGTTCTCTACGTGTGAGAGAGACAGATTGGATTGGTGGTGCCCACGACAATGGTAATTGTTCTTTGTGTGAGGGGAGAGACACTTTCATGGAGATGGAGAAACATGAGAGATGTTTAGATGCAAATTGAAATTTTTGCAACAATGAAAAATTGTTTTTGGATGGTGGAAAATATTTAGTGGAGAAGAAGTCAGAGGGGAGAGAAGAGAAATATTGCCAGATGCGAGGGATTTGGGGAAAGAGAAGCGCGAAGATCGCGTGGAGGGGGAAGAGATAAGGAGAGAGATGAGATAAATCTCAAAATGATTTCAACTTCAACTATTTTTAAACAAAAGTCTACCATCCCCTTTATATAGGAGGGGTGGGATTACAAAAATAGAAACAAAATTCAAATCCTAGCTTATCCTAATTTGGACTCTAAATATCTCTAACCGACTAACTAATTTGATATGATATCACATGCGATATCTTTATTTAAAATAAATTTGTAACAGACTCAATAAAATGTAAAATTAATTGGACTCTAATTAACAGATGAAAATCAAGTAGGACCCTATTTATTTAGTTTCACGCTGCATCAGTTCTCCTCCGCTTGAAAAATTCATCTCTCGACGAATTGCTTGATCTTCGAGCCATCGATGGAGAATTCTACATGGATTGGTTGATCGGATCTCCCCAATTTCACTCTTTTTCATTGTTACATTTATAATTTTTTTCCACTGAGGGGTATGGCTGCAAAAGTTCTTCCCCGTCACTTAAAATAACTCCATAACATAACATATCCCCAGTTGTGCCTTTTGATAAAAACTTTTGAAACGAGGGGTTTCACTGCAATTTCTCCAAATTAACTTCCAATCCCTGATCTGGTGGGATTCGATTGCCCTGGAAGAGAAACCACATATTACGGTTCCGTTCCTTTCCTTGGCAGCAGTGTCGGCGGTGTCAACATAGATGGGAAGGTAGTGATGGCACAGGGGTGAGGTGGAAGTACGGGTTTAGTAGCCGCACTCGAAAAGGGAATCTAAGGATGGTGAGCGGAGTGGGGGTCGTGGTCGGCTTTGGCCGCCGAGGGCACGGGGGAGGCGATGAGGGTTGCAGCGGGGCTGAGAGGGTCGTTGGAGGCATGATGATGGTGAGCGGGCTATGGTTGGGCTGCAAGAGGTGTAGATGGAGTGCTCGGTGTCGTGGGAGCGAAATTCCAAGCAGTTGGGGCTCCAAAACTTCTTTGACAGCAACTGAGAAGGATTCGTTTTCTAAAACCTCTTGAGTCACAACTTTTGCCGTGTTTTGACTGCATTTTCCGCTAGTTGTCATGTCAATGCTTCAACATGTATTTCTCTCGTAAAAGCTTGCATATCTGCACACACTTGGAGCATATTCGATAGAGTTTTTCTAACCTCAACACACCATGCTTGATTCGTTGAATGAGATTCTTTGGTCGTACGTCTGGGCGAGCCTTTGGATGGATCGTAATTGATGCAAATCGAAAATTTGCAAAAGGTGGAATAAATAAATTTGACGGTGGAAATTTGTATGATGGAAGAAATTGGAGGGAGGGAGAAGAAAAATCTCGTCGATTGCAAGAGATTTGGGGAAGAGAATCGCCGAGATCGCGTTGAGGGAGAAGGGAAACAAAGAGAAGAGAGATAAAATCCCAACTGATTTTAATAAATGGCTACCATCCCCTTTATATAGGAGGGCTGAGATTACAAAATAGAAAGGAAATCAAATTTCAAAATCTGACTTATCCTAATCGACTCTAACTGACTAACTAATTTGATTTGAGATCACACGCGATCTCTTTATTTTAAATAAAATTGCAACGACTCTAGTAACCGTAAATTAAAATTGAACTCTAATTAGCGAACGAAAATTAAATTAAACCCTATTTATTTGGATTGCGTTGCATCCGTTTTTGAGGGAAAGAGTAACAAACATAATCTCTTTCCTATAATGTTGAGAAAAAATTAGAAATAAATCATCCATCATAATCACTTTCCTATTCTGAAGGATTCCAAAATCACCAATTTTGTCCAAAGTGATTTTAATCCTTATCGTTGAATGGAAAGTCGATGGATGATATCGTGCACTCATTAATTTCCTTATGGACCCTATGCTTGTAAGGAAAATTCCTCCACATATATGCATATGTAGGGATAGATGTAAATTTAAATCTGTATACATGTATGTGTCTATGCACATGCTTGTATACATATATATTATATGTATAGTGTTGGAGTATTTATTGTATGCGTTATATGTATGTGAGATGGGTAAATGGATCTCTACAGGATCCATTTACCCCATCACTGAGTTTAGTCCCACATCTTCCTGTGGTAGGACTTGGAAGCTCTGTGGAGGCTATATAAGGAGCCCCAGACCTCCGGTATCCTTTGAGAAAATTCAATAGACTATCATGCCTCTGAGGCATTCTCCTGTGGTTTCATCCCACTCTTTAGGGAGTAGGGTTCCACGTAAAATCTTTGTGTTCTTCATATTTATCTTTCTGATTATGCTTAGTTTACCATTTCTGCTTTCGCATTCTCTATTTTTTAACATGGTATCGGAGTGGGTTCGATTCTCGAGGATTAGTTTATATTATTGATTTATTCGAGATTTGATTTGTAGAATCAAGATTCAGTCCTAGGGTTTCTATCGAAACCCTAATTTTTGCATATTCTTGAAGCACTTCTGCAGTTTGATCTCCAAGGTTTTGATCTATTTTTGAAGATCCAAGAACCATGCTTCCAAGTGGCTCCTTCTACCGCCAACCTCCGGCAACACTTGAGTCCGCAAGTCCCAGATCAGCGTCACTCCAGGCCTCGAAAGTCTTCCATGTTCCATGAACCTCCAGACGGCATCCCGCCGCAAATTTTTTTGAAGCCAGGAAAGGGGGAGACACTCATAGACGTTCACCCCTTAAATATATTAAAACGAAGCAAAAACAAAAAACAGGAGACAACAAAGGAAGCACTCTAGACAACCCTAGAGTGCAAAAACCCCGAACATCTCGCCGCACATCTCTAAGAAAGCCGCAAGATCCTCTCGTGCATCGCATGCACAGACGCACACCCTAGGCGGCACAGTCCTCTGATCTCTGCAAGTCCAGGCGACGCAGGCGCTAGTCTTTCGATTCCCAGCTATCCCTTAGACGTGCGAACATCTCCAAACTGAATCACGAAGGTGGCTCGCGACAAAGCTTCCAGATCACCGCATATACAAGAACACAGATGGGTTAGCCTTATCAGGCCAAGCCCCCACAGACCCTCGTATGCAACGTGCAGACCCATCATGCAGCCCATTGACTCCTCCGATCGTACAACCCGTAGCGCTGGTGGCGATGTCCCACCATCGCGATGCAATTCCAAGATCCAAGTCCAGGCGTGCATCATGCGTGAGCCTCAACCAAACCCTCTAGTCGAAACCCTCAGGCGGAGCAGATCTCCCATGCACCTTCGCTCCCCTTGGCGCCAGACGATGCTGTTTATCTTGTCTTCTCCTAACTTGATCGACGCCCATGTTTTCCGACAAGTATGGTAGAAATGGGGAGTATATGTAGAGTCACATGCCTATTCAGATCTTCCAGATATTCCATGCCATTCAGGATCCAGACTCTACAGTTTGACTGTTGTTCAGACACGACGACGACGCATGACATCATTTGTCGTGGTCCCCATCATTCTTATTGTTTCGGTTAGAGTTTTCATGTGAGCCATAGGGACTCCAGGGCAGAGGACCATTCTCTATGCCATTGAGGGGAAGGGTTTTCATGTGGTATCATAGGGACTCTAGAGTAGAGTACCATTCTCTGTGCCAAATGGGAGAGACCCAATTTCACACTCCAGCCCGTTCGTCCTCCTCACATGCACGTCATGAGAAGCAACATCCTCGACAACAGCCGACAGTTGTGCGCGTTGAGTTGGTATTGTCTGTAGTGTCATGTATTGTGAGTTGAGTTTCTTTCTGTTTGTCCAAGCTGAGCATTGCATGCTCCAGCTTGAGGGGGAGTGTTGGAGTATTTGTTATATGCGTCACATGTATGTGAAATGGGTAAATGGATCTGTCCAGGATCCATTTACCCCATCACTGAGTTTAGTCCCACATCTACCAGTGGTGGGACTTGGAGGCTCTGTGGAGGCTATATAAGGAGCCCCAAACCTCCTGTATCCTTTGAAAAAGTTCTGTAGACTTAGTCTTCCGAGGCATTCTCCCGTGGTTTCATCCCGCTCCTTAGGGAGTAGGGTTCCACGTAAAATCTTTGTGTTCTTCATGTTTATCTTTCTGATTATGCTCTGTTTATCATTTCCGCCTCCGCATTCTCTATTTTCTAAGATATAATTATAGCCAAAGCCTTAAATGTCATTTTTGTTAACATATTTATGACTTCAGGAAACGGAAATATCGGCTACATGTTGTCGATATTTCATCCATTTCGTTCGAAATCATGAAAATGCAAAGAAGTCCTCTTAAATTTCAGTGTCGTGGTTTTGATTGGGCCAACTTGGGGAAATGAAATTTTCTTCTAAATTTCGACAAATTTCATCAAAATTCAGAGCCATGATTATAGTACTGAAGTAATATATACGTATAAATGTATGCGTACGTGTAACTCATAACTAATATGTTTTCATTGTCGGTGAGTACATGTGTATATTTATATGCAATATGTATACATATATGTGTATATCTAAGCCCGAGAATGACCCAAGATAGATCTGAATGGAGGCAAAGAATCCATGTAGCGGACCCTACTTAATGTGCGAAAAGGTTTTATTGTTATTGTTGTTGTGTATGTATACATATATGTGTTATGTAACTAATATAAATCTAATTTTTTTTGAAATAAAAGGGCCTCCATGTTATAATTGTGTGCCCAAAACTTCACCATTACTTCACCAGTTTGAGGTACAAGTATAGTAAAAGCTAGAAAAATAAGAAAAACATTACATGACCCAACTCTCCACTAGTGTTTTAGCATGCTTAATTACATTTTCACCATAAACCTGGTCTTGGGGAAAGCGACCCCATTTTCGGCCAGCCAAATGAGCCATACCACAACCATACATATGGTTCTCTCCTCAGTGTTCTGCCACCTCATCCCAATAGACTCCCAGAAGTTTACAACACCATCTGTTGCAATCAAACTGTTTCCAAACTTGTCCAAATTTCCATAGATCTTCTACAAGTAAAGAATAGATGATCCACGTCTTCGATGTTTGTTGAACACATGGTGCATTTAGGATTAGCAATATCGACGAAGCGTGCATGTCTAACTCCGATCATCAATCGACCTCGTTTAAACAATCACATAAGCACCTTCTCTCGCATGGGAATCTTTGAGTTCCAAATCCTTTTACAATCCATCACATATCCTCCAAGGTCAAAGGACAATATATATTATCTAAGTTTAATATTTAAAAATAAAAAAAACAAAAGGGGGAAAAGGCTCGTGGTGCTTCAGATGCTTGCTTTAAATTCCCAGCGCTCCAGGCCAGGTGCTCTCCTAAGTATTTCTTGAGGCAAAATGCGTTGCCTGAGGCGAGGTAATGTGCCTAGGTCTCATCTTGGCACCTAGGTGAGTGCCTTGGCCACCTTTGACAACATAACTTACTGGTCTTTGGTGCTGGGCCACCATCAACCATACTAGAAGAATGCGATATTTTTCAGGAATTAATATCCTCTATAGTGGGAGAAGGCTTAGTACTAAATAAAAAATATCCTCTATAGACATGAAATGTTTAGAGGTCATCATAGGTGGTGTGCTCGAGGAGATCGGGGGGTCTGGGGTTGGGGTGGGGGAGAGTTCACATCGCTATTCATCAACTATGTAGGGAAAACATGTTTTGAACCAATGACTTTTGACGTGATAGACAATCACTCTGACCAACAGAGCTATTTCTTCTCAAAGGTACTTTGTTTGTCCTCTCCAACTTTTCAGAACGTCATTATTATATATATATATATAGGGCTCACTTACCATCATTCATAGATTGGGTATTGAAGGAAAACTTTCAACTGGGGCAAGCATGTGTCGTGGTCATTGATACTTTGAATATGTGGTAATGGGAACTCTGACCTTTAATGCAAAGTTGGTCATTAAATTTCAGGATTTCTTTCTCGAACAACAACAAAGCCTTTTCCACTATTAAGTAGGGTTAGGTACATGGATTTTTTATCTCTATTCAGATCTATTTTGGGTCTGTTAGTAATATAAACTTATGGTTCTTAATTTTATCATTGTAACCCCATTAGGGGCACTTATGTATTTTTCTCTTTTTAAGCTCTCAAGGATTTTGTCTTATATAAGGACGCCTAGACTTCTAGAATAAAGAACCCTCTTTCATTCTTTTATCATTCTCCACATGGTATCAGAGCAACGATCCTAGACCAGTATTCTAACATAATCCCACCACCACCGCAAGCCCTGCGTCGCCCGCCAGTGGCCCTGTGCCGCCCCTACGGCCTCGCGTAGCTGCGTCGCTTGTCAGAAGCCTTGCCAGTAGCCTCCCGTCGCATGCTGCGCCGTCATAGCGAGCTGCGTCGCTCCATGACCTCGCCAGCGGCGCCCTGTCGCGTGTTGCGCCACCCTAGAGGGCCTCTCACTGCTCCTTGACTGCCCTAGCAAGCCTCTCACCGCACTTACGCCGCCCCGGCGACCTCCTGTCTGCGTACCACTACCTGCGGCCTAGCGGTCTCAACAACCGCCTTCAGCTCTACCGCACCGCATCATATCGTCCGTCCTCTCGCTCTAGTCAGACTGCTGTTCGATGTATTGCTAGGTCTACATGACACTTAAGACTGCAGGGACTATCTAGGTCACTTTTTCTTGACCTTTGCGACCACCATGGCATCGATAGAACCCAAGCCCCTGTATCCGACTTCTTCTGTGATGGTACATGGCACTTCTATCAAACTCAAGGGTTCAGAGAACTATGTATTTTGGTCTCGATCCTTCAAGGTGTTTATTGGTGGTCAGCAAGGCCCTAAATGTCGGTTTCGGTCATCATTTCGGTATCGACCAAAACAGAATTTCGATGGAATTTCGGTGGAATTTCGACCGGAATTTCGGTCATTTCGGTCATTTTTTGTACTAGGACCCCCATATTTCGGTCATTTCGGTCATTTCGGGCGAATTTCGATTTCGACTGGATATCGATATTCGACAGAAATTCGACCGAATTTCGCTGAAATTTGAGGCCATGGTGGTCAGCGAAAGAATTATGTTCTTACTAAAGATCCGCCCAAGGAGACGGAAAAGGACTATGACACCTAGTACGTAGACAACTGCTAGGTGATTACTTGGATAACCAACAATGTTGATCCGAAATAGCCTCCAACCTTCTTTACAAGGATACTGCAAAGGCGATGTGGTAGAACCTTGAAAATATCTACTCCCAAAAGATAACCAAGTCCAGGCTCTAAGACATCTACACAAGGATTTGATCAACAAATCAAGGTGATACATCCCTAATCGAGTACTACAGACTCCTTACTGGCCTATTTGAGGAGCTCCTTATTTTTCAGCATGCTTGCTATGACAAACATATTGGAGAACGAGCAGAATGGCAAGCATATCACTTCTTATCAGGACTCCATCCGTGATACAAGCCTGTGAAGGACCAATTTCTGATTGATGGGATGCTACCCACTCTTTTGACCATATATGGTCGACTACATGAACTTGATTCTCCCTCTCCTCAGCTATCTATAGATATTACTGTACATTTTGCTAGCGAACGACCCAACTACCAGGGAGGACGCAGTCATGACTTTAGTCGCGGTCGTAGTCGTGAGGCTGGACGAGGACGTGTCTTCTGACGCGGATGGGATCCTGCCACCGCCAGCTATTCAGCATGCACTGACTGCGGATGCTGGAATCATTCATATGAACGATGTTGGGAAAAATTTGGCATGCCTAATAATGCCAACAGTGCCTAAGAGGCTACCTCATATGAAGGCTCATATGATGCTATAGACACCTCGCCAGATCAACCATATGGTAATAGTCATACATCCTTCACTGCATTTGAGTATGCTTGTCTACGTCAACTGCTACAGAATTCTGCCAGTAACACTAGTACCTTTATTCAGACTACGAGTCTGGCCACTACTTCATGTACACTTGCCAATGTTGTCTCTGCATCCAGCCCTACATGGATCATTGATTCTAGTGCCTTTACTCATTTGACGGGAGAAGATAGTCTTCTCACCTCTGCAAATCCGTCTTCCGTTGTATGGACTGTTCGGGTTGCCAGCGGAGCACATTCCCCTATCATTACTGTGGGGACTATGGAGTTTTCCTCCAAACTATGACTGACTGACGAGCACTGTGCTCCTGATTTTTCGTTCAGTCTTTTATCTGTTCACAAGTTATGGTAGGAACTTAACTGTCGTGTGACTTTTGATGAGTTTTGTTGTTACTTTCAGGACATTCGGACGAGACAGATTTTTGGTAGGGGACATGAGAAGAACGACCTATATTATCTTGATATCCCCTCTGATTATACTTTTGTTGGCACTGCGTCTATACCTACTGATCCTGTTCTTTGGCATCTTCGCGTCGGTCATCGTTAAAGCTCTCTCTTTAATGTTTCCTGAGCTTTCTATGCTCAAGCTCTTTGAGTGTGAGGCATACCAGTTCGGGAAACATCACCGAGCGTTCTTCCCTGCTTGTTCAGAACCTCGCCGTGAAGTTCGTTTTCCTTTAGTCCATTGTAATATTTGGGGACCCTGTCCGGTCCGTACTCTAAGTGGACATACGTACTTTGTTTTTTTTGTCGATGACTACAATCGATCATCTTGATTACATCTGTTAAGAGAATGGTCGGAGGTTAATAATATTATTAAGAATTTCTTCCATTATGTCAAAAATATTTTTTCCTCCGATGTTCAAAACTTTCGCTCAGATAACTCTTTGGAATTTACTCAACATGATCTAGCCACTTTCTTTGCATCCCAAGGTACCATTCACCAAACATCATGTCCTTACGCTTCGCAAGAAAACGAGATAGTAGAAAGGAAGCTCAGACACCTTCTAAATATTGCCTGATCCCACCTTACCCAGATGAAAGTTCCCAAAATCTATTGGAGGATGTTGTTTTGACCACTGTCCACCTTATCAACAATGTTTCATCTCCATCTCTAAATGGATCCACCTCCTTCTCACTGCTCTACCTAACTGAGTTACCTTTTCCTCTACCCTTACGAATTTTTGGATGTGTTGCATTTATTCATAATTTTCACACTACTGGCAAACTCTCTCCTTGTGCAATTAAATGTGTTTTCCTTGGCTATTCTCTTACTCAAAAAGGTTACATGTGTTATGATCCAACGGGACATCGCTATTATATATCTGCAGATGTAACCTTTTTTGAGCAGACCAGCTTCTTCACACAATCTATTATCGATATCCCTCTTCATCTCCCACCTCCACCCATTGTCTATAAGCGGAAACAAAAATCTCAATCACCAGATGCTCCATTACCTATTTCTTTATTGCAGGATAATATGCCTACTTCAAGCATCCCCTCCACTGCTATCCGGATGATCCTGAGGAGCTTACCATTGCTCTACGCATAACTAAGAGGTAATGTACTCTTCATCCCATGTCTCATTTCACTTCTACTGCTAGTTTATCAACCACTGACAGAAGATATGCAGATGCTCTCATGGCCATTTCTATTCCGAGAGACCATCATAGTGCTTTGCAGGATTCAGGTTGACGCCGAGCCATGAATGAAGAGATGGAGGCTCTTATTTCCAGAGGAACATGGGATCTAATGCAATGCCCTAAAGGGACTAGACCTGTGGCGTGCAAATGAGTCTTCACGACTAAACAATTACTAAACGAGTCAATTGACAGATTGAAAGCTCACCTTGTGGTTAAATGGTTTACGTAGACATATGGCGTAGATTACTTTGAGACATTCTCACCGATTGCATGAATGTGCTCTATCAGAACTATCCTTTCAATGGCCACTAATAAAGCATGGCCTATCTTTCAGCTAGATGTGAAAAATGCATTTCTACATGGAGATTTTGATGAAGAGGTTTACATGATGCAGCCTCTGGGGTATGAAGTCGAGGGGGAGTGTGTATGTCGACTTCACAGGGCAATATATGGCCTGAAACAAAGCCCAAGGGCATGGTTTGACAGGCTTACTACAGAAATCAGTACTCTTAGCTTTCAGAAAACAACCTCTGACTATTCTGTGTTTGTCAGAAGACAAACAAACGTTATCGTTATACTTGTTGTCTACGTGGTTGTATGGTTGTCACATGTGATGATGATAAAGGGGTTCTAGAAACCAAGACCTTTCTCCATAAAGTGTTTGTTACTAAGGACCTTGGTCCATTACGCTATTTCTTGGGCGTAGAAGTGCTACGCACTACAGAAGGCCTTCATCTCTCTCTCAGAGAAAATACTATCTAGACATCCTTACTGAAGCTAAATTACTTGCAAGGTTCAGAAAGTCGGTATGCGGTATTCGTTCGGTCAGGCGGTCCCGAGTGAGTAAGCGGATATGTGGAAGTATATGCGGAAGTATAGGCGGATTATGCGGTTTGCATTATTCTAATCAAAAATATTAAAAAAATATATTTAATTATGATGTCAGAGAATAAAAAACTACATGTTTTCTTTAGATTCCCACACACATTTGAAAATCCCAAAAGGGTCACCAATAAAGAGCTAAATACACTACAAGAAAAATGAGTTGTGGCCACGGAATGTCCGTGCATATTTGACTGCATACACCACGTATTCAATTCTCATTCTAATTTCACTTGATATACAACTTACATTTTAACATTTATTAATTTTGAGAACTCATCCAGTTTTATTAGTAGTTTTGGCGACTTGTATTAAGGAGACAAATGGTTACACAAACTATGTCTGCAAGATTTTCTTGTGAACTACTTTAAATAAAAAATGTAAAACCACATTCCCATGCATTTCTCATAGTTATGCAGAATCCCGCCCTTACTGATCTGCACACCACATTCTGAACCTTCAATGTATTAACCCTCTTAATTGATGTGGTGGTTGAGCAGTGTGGTTCCACCCTGGGAACCATGGTTGAAATCTCACAAATTACCATTTCCTAAACAAGGACTTCTGTAGAAAGAGAGAAGGGTGGTTGGCTGATGCATGCAATAAATAATAGAACTCTGAGAATTTGATAGGTTCATGCCTCAATTTCTGTATAGAAGCTATGCTTAAAACATAATGATTTACATGTAATAGCCACAGGTATGGCTATTACTTTCTGATTTGTCAGGTCTGCAAATATTGGTGTTTTCATTTGCCTGAAATGCTGTGGCGTGCACAGAAGTCTTGGCACACATATTTCGAAGGTAATTCCAGTGTTTTCTCATTTCCAGGAAAGTTTAATCTCTGAATGCAATCATTTTTTTACTTTTAGTTGGACACTTGTTTTTATTCTGCATATATATTATTTTTATGTTTTTGGTTCTCTGATGGATTTTGTTCTTCGTGAGTAGGGTTTCTGCATATTGGAAATAGACATGAGTTTCTCCATAGTGCGTGGGTTCAGGCTAATCGGATCTTTTGTTATCGAATCATGGACCGCATGGCAACTGCATAAGCGGCCGCATATGCGGTTTATGCGGCCCGCATATGCGTCTGGGCCGCATATGACCGCATGTCATATACGGTTCGGAGGGGTAACCGCATACGCATATGCGGCCGCATATGCGGCCGCATGGACCGCATTTCTGAACCTTGATTACTTGGATGCAAGCCTTCAGATATTCCAGCAGACCCAGAGAAACACTCCACGTCCCCCGGTTCCATTTTCGAGGATGTTACTCGATATAGAAGCCTGGTTGGCAAAATTCTTTACCCCACTATTACCAGACCAGATATTTCTTATGCAGTAAGAAGAGCTAACCAACACATGGAACAACCTTGTTATTGTCACTGTCAGGACATTCTTCAGATACTACGATACTTGAAGGAATCTCCAGAGTGTTGCCTCTTTTATGGAACAAACGGGTACACTGACATTATCGCATATGCTGATGCTGATTATGCATGTACACCATAGGATCGGCGCTCCATTACATGATATGCTATGATAGTTGGAGGAAACCTTGTTACTTGGAGAAGCAAGAAACAGATTATTGTATCCAGATCTAGTGTAGAAGCAGAATACAGGGCAATGGCTCAAGCGACTTGTGAGATCACATGGCTATTAACTTTTCTGCTAGAACTTGGCATTGCGGTCACCACTCCTATTGCACTATACTGTAACAACAAATTCTGCTACTTACATTGCCACGAATCCTACAAGGCCCTAAATATCGGTCTCGGTCACCATTTCGGTGACCGACCAAAACGGAATTTGGTAGAATTTCGGTAGAAATTCGATTGAAATTTCGATCATTTTTTGTACTAGAGCCCCCATATTTCGGTCATTTCGGTCGAATTCGATTTCTACGAGATATCGATATTTGACAGAAATTCGACCGAATTACGCTGAAATTTGAGGCCATTATCCTATGTTCCATGAGCGAACCAAGCATATAGAGATTAACTACCATTTTGTTCAGGTTGCTGTCAAAACTTGGAAGATTACTACTCCTCACACTACCACGGATCTTTAAATCGCAGATGTATTCACTACGGCCTTAGACAAGAAGCACCTCTTGTGGATAGTTTCCAAGTCGGGCGTGGTTGATAAATATGCTCCAATTTGAGGGGGGTGTTAGTAATATAAACTTATAGTTCTTATTTTGTCATTGTAACCCCATTAGAGGCACTTATGTATTTTTCCCTTTTTGAGCTCTTTAGGGTTTTGTCCTATATAAGGACCCCTAGACCTCTAGAATAAAGCACACTCTTTCATTATGTTATCATTCTCCACAGGGTTACTCTTGGGCTTAAATCCGAATAACTAAGATCCCTTCAGATAGTCTCATTCTAATACTTCTTGGGCCTTCACTGCCCCGCCCTTACCATCTTAACATCCTAAATCTTGCATCTTCTAACTGGTGCGTCAACCGACCTTTGCAAATGACCAAACCGTCTTAAGATGTTTTTTCTCATTTTGTCGTCTACCAGAGCTATACCAACCTTTCTTCTAATCACATCATTCCGAATCTGGTCTTTCACGTATGGTTCACATGCACCTTAATATTTTCATTTCTGCTACTTTTATTCTCTGCACATGCCAATGATTCACATGCCAACATTCTGATCTATAGAGCATGACAGGTCACATGCCTGCTTTGTAATACTTTCTTTGACTTTCAAAAGGATTTCTTATCACAAAGAACAATAGAGGATCTTTTCCACTTTAACCAACCCACATCTAATCTATGAGTAATATCTCCATCAATTTCCCCATTCTATTACAAAATAGATCCCAAATATCCAAAACACTATTTTTTGAATGTTATCATCTCCAATCTTCACCTCGAGTCCTTCACCATTGTTTCTCTCAAATGCACACTCCATATGTTTAGTCTTATCCTTATATGAAATCCTTTAGTCTCTAAGGCATGTGACCAAACCTTCAACTTCTCATTTACTCCATCTCTTATCTCATCAATCAACACAATATCATTGGTGAACAACATACACCTAGGTATCTCATCTTGAACGTGACTAGTCAACTCGTTTGTAATCAAAGTAAAAGGGAATGGACTCAAAGCTGAACGATGATGCAGACTGATGCTAATGTTAAAATAATCGGTCTTCCCATACCGGATCTTTACATAAGATGAAGCCTTATCATACATATTCTTTATAAGATTAATGCATAGGGCATGTATTTGTCTTTTCTCTAAAACTCTCCACAATATCTCGCTGAATTATAAGACTTCTTAAAATCAATAAAAATCATATGAAGGTTCTTCTTTTTAGCTCTATAAATCTCCATTGTTCTCCTCAATAAGTTGATAACTTCAATAGTTGAGCGACCTGACATGAATCTGAATTGATTTTTGGTTACTTTGGAAACTTGCTTCAACCTTCTTTCGATCATTTGTTCCCAAATTTTCACACTATGACTCATCAGGTTGATACTTCCAAAATTCAAACAATTTTGAATGTCTCCTTTATTCTTATAAAGAGGCACCACAATGCTTCTCCCCCTTTTTTCAGACATTTTCTTGCTTTGCCAAATGACATTGAATAAATTTGTGGGCCAAGTCAAACCCTGTTCACCTCGAACTCTCCCAACTTCTATAGGAATATCATCATATCTTACCCCTTTCTCAGATTTCATAACCTTTAAAACCTCCTCTACTTCTTTTGTATATGTCTATAACTTGCACGATTCAGGTAACATTCACTACCAACAAGATCTCCCAAAGTAATCTCTTTATTCCCTTCCCTAATGAAAAGCTTATGGAAATATTGCTTTCATCTGGTATCTATATCTTTTTGAGTAATAAGCACATGTCCTTCCTCATCCTTGATGCATCTCATTTGAGAAAGATCTTTGGTATTTCTTTCTCTTGCTTTAGCCAATTTGAACATGCCCTTCTGACTCTCATTCGAGTCAAACTTTTTGTACAAAACTTTGTAAACTTTCAATTTAGCTTTACTTATAGCCTTCTTTGCTTCTTTCTTCGCTATTTTATGAAATTGATGTCTTTCAAAGATCATGCATGGAGAGACACGTGATCTGTCTCTCGAAAAGATGCCAAAGATCTTTTGTGAAAGATCTAGTGCACATACTAGTGGGAGTACTATCCTTCCATTATTCTTCAACTTGAAGTGAATAGATTTTTGAGATAAAAAACCTAGGCTTTATAGTTCCGGCTCTCTCGCCCCTTTCATTTAATGCTAGTTTGCCAAGCATCAAATTGACTTCATCTAGAGTTAGGCACTTGATTATGGCAAGAAAAGCATGTAGACGCATACAAGGAATGGTTAGGGGGATTGGAGAAGACTTGAGGGACCAGAAGTTCTGTCTTGAATCATTATTATGTTGGTGAAGACAATAAATGATTGCATGCCCTATGTCTTGATTATATTGGTGGTTGTGATCTAGTTAGCCTCTTTATGCATTCATGCGTGAGTAAAATCACTCGACATGCATGGATACCCCTTGGCCCGGTTACTTTTTGTGTTGGTTGCAGATGCGTTGGCGATTATGCCGGATTTAACAGAGGAAGATGGATTTTTTCAAGGGTACTGAAGGGAGAATCTCCCGATCTTGATTCTTCAGTACGACGATGATACGATTTTTCTTATCGAAAGGGGGGTTGAAGAATGCAGGGCGCTTAGAGCTGCACTGGACATCTTTAGGCAGGTGTCATGTTTGATGGTAAATGGGGAAAAATTTGCTTTTGTCCATGTAACCAATCTCAAGAGGAGATAGTGACCTGTGAGGGAATATTGGGATCTGCACGAAGCTTTCAACTATCTTGGTATGTCGTTGGTGTGTTGGAGACTAAGGCAGGGGGATTGGTTGCCGATGATAGAGAGGTTTGAAAGGAAGCTGGCAAGATGGAGGCAACATGCCTGTCAAGAGGAGGGAGACTAGAGTTAGTGAAAGCAATATTATCAGCGATCTAAGTTATATCTACCAGATTGATGTCAGTCGGGGTTCATAGACGACTGGAAGGGGTAATGAGGCGTTTCTTCTAGGTATCTACTCCGGGGGGAAAGCGAATGGCCTTGATGAATAGGGGGATGATGAAGAAGCAAACCAAGGAAGGTGGATTATGTGTGTTGAGATTGAGGGCATGAACAAGGCTTTGTTGTCGTAGTGGGTTCTGAGGATCTTGGGGGGACATGACAGTTCTCCCTTTCGTGTCTGGTGAGATCCATTTACTTTGTTTCATCTAGCTTGTATGCAAATGTTGGGGTTATGATCGCACCAACGGTTATATGGAGAGGTATTTGTGCTATGCTACCGGATATAGCAGCCTTGATGCAACCTTTTCAGGAAATGGGAGGGGTTTCAGATTTTGGCAGGACGACTGAACGGAGGAAGGACTCTGTGATTTATATCCCATGCTTTTCGCTTTGTCTATGAGGAGAGAGGCAAGTGCGGAAGATATGTGGTCAGAGGGTGTTTGGTTGCCAGAGTTCATGGCTTATTTATCAGATCAAAAGCTTGAAGAGTTCATTTCCCTTTCAGGCAGATTAGCAAAAGTAGAGGAGCTGTCAGAAGACATAGATGCTTGGTGCTAGTGCGATGGGGTTTTCTCTGTGAAAAAGGCATACAAGATAATTTCTGGTCCGTCAACTAGAATGCAAGAGGGTATTGCTCGAGATTGTGCTAGAATTTGGGGGTGGAAATTACCTACGAGGATAAAGATCTTTTTGTGATTAATGAGGAGAGGCCGACATATGATGGGTGCTAGAAGAGCCAAAATCTTCCCTGGTTGTAAGGACTGAGGAGACATACATAAGATGTGGTGAAATAACGGAAGATACAGAGCATCTCTTTTTCAAGTGTCCTAGGGAGACAAGGGAGAGATCCGAGCTGCAAGGGGTGAGTTGGGACAGTTTGAGTCCTTATGGGATTCTTTTTGTTTAAATTGGATAGGCTCAGTTGAAGGGAGGTCAAGAATTTACGCGATCGTATGGGTCATCTGGCTGGGAAGAAATGGTGTTGTGTGCAATGAGGAGAGATTTTATGCGGATAATGTACTTGAGCATTGATGGAAGCAATGGTGAAGGAATCAAGGTGAAGATTGGTGACAATAACATTTAGAAGAGAGATTCTTTTATATATCTGGGATCTATTTTGCCACATGATGGAGAAATTGATGGAGATGTTACTAATAGAATAAATGCTAGCTGGCTAAAGTGGAGAGGAGCCTCTGTTGGTCTCTATGATAAGAAAATTCCATTAAAAATTAAAGGAAAGTTTTACAAAGCAGCCGTGAGACCTGCTATGCTCTATTGATATGAGTGTTGGCATGTGAACCATAGACATGTGCAGAGAATGGCTGTAGTAGAAATGAAAATGCTAAGGTGGATGTGTGGCACATGTAAATATCGGATTAAGAATGATGCAATCAGAAAGAAATTTGGTATAGCCCCGATCGAGGATAAGATGCGAGAAAACCACTTAAGATGGTTTGGTCATTTGCAAAGAAGATTAGCTGATGCACCAGTTAGGAGATGCGAGTGCTGGGATGTTGAGCCGGCTAAGAGAGGGCGAGGACGGCCCAAGAAGTGTTGGAAAGAGACTATACGAATGGATCTCAGTTTTTTGGATACAAGCTTGCGATTGACCCAAGATAGATCTGAGTGGAGGCGAAGAATCCATGTAGCCGACCTTAATTGTGGGAAAAAGCTTTGTTGTTGTTGTAATGTACTTGAGCATGCTAGAGTTCTTTGTGAGAGTTGGTGCTTGTAAATATGCATTTATTTTTTTATTATTAATATATTCTTTGGATGGATATCTAAAGGAGATTCGTCCCATTTCTTTCAAAAAAAATAAAAATAAAAATAAAATCACTTGCTATGAGTAGGATTGATGAGAGCCATCGGATGAGGAACATATGGACATGATTCCTACGGCAGTCCCCGCTGTCTTCCATCCTCGGCATGGGATCCTAGCCCATTGTAATTCATTTACTAATAATGGTCAGAATAAGCCGTTGTGCTGTTGCTGTAAATTTCTCCAACTGTATTGTGTGGAGGTTCAACCTAAATTTTTTCTTGAATATTAAGATGCACGTGCTTTTGGCAGCTGACAGGTGATATACATGAAGAAGCAGAATCTCATAATCGCATACTTGATGGAGTGGTGTGTATTTCTATTTTGCATCCATTATTTATTTACATTAATTAGTGACTGCTAGCAAGTGCTGAATTTTCTTGTGGGATATACAGGGCAGTGCCATGGATGCTTCACGAGGGGTCCTTTCAGGGACCATGGATCGTTTTAAAATGGTATCCCTTTTAGCATTTTTTCACCTTTTTACAAATCTAATCTCTGGAGCAGTATGTCTGTGTCCAAATTTTCTAGTTCATATATTTGTGATGTTGCCAGGTTTTTGAAAAAAAATCTAGCCGGAGAATGTGCACCCTTGTGGCATCATTGGTGGCACTGTTCTTGCTCATCTATTATCTGACCAAGTAAGAACCACTAAGTAGCATATCGTGCCTTAGAGTACTGTATCCCATACCAGATTCCTGTCGGATTGCTGGAAAGTAGCTATTGCGGTTGGCATATTTTATCATATTTTATGCAAATACCTATGTATAGAAAATGACATTGATATCTAGATTTAGAAATTGAAATATGTCACTGCTCGTTCTTCATGAATTTTCTAAATCAAATAAAGAACCCAATTGTGCAAGATTATTATGTTTCGCCATTTAATTCTAGATAGATCTGGATGGAGGAAAAGAATCCATGTAGCTAATACCACTTAATGGGAAAATACTTTGTTGTTGATTTAATTCTAGTTAGGTTATTGTCCTGTGTACTGGCAGCGTTATTGGGGTATGCTTTATTATCAAATTTACTTCTGAACAAACGGGATATGCCTACATGTGTACCCATTTGTACATGCAAGTAATATAGGTCAGGCTTATATGTTCACGCCATTTTGCATATACTTTTAGACTTCTTTCTTGATTATGTCGACCTTGTTTTACAAGCGAATCACACCTTCAAGGAAAAATGCTGGATGATTGTTAAGATTTCCTTCACATATTTTGGGTGGCAAATACTTTTCTTTTAGTTGGGTAGATTTTCTTAAACTACTTTTTGCAGTGTTATCTTGCTGGTGTGATTGTAACATGCAAAATTGGTTTAGTTGTGTCAGTGAGATCCATTCAGTTGCCTTCAACTTTTTTGGCGTGCCTTTTGTTCTGTTGTCCTGGTTGCAGCATCCTTTCTGAAGCCAGCTTTGGATGATGGAAAAGTTCTTTAATTCTGGAAACATGATTGGTCAGAAAATGGGGTTGTGTGTGATTGATGTCTGAATGTGCTGATAATGGATAACTGTACGTGTGTGGTCTAATAGGGCCTGTGCTTCCACGTTCTTAATGGCCTTCTTTGATGAATGGTCACAAGGGTTCTCAAGTATGATAGAGGTGCTGAGCAAAACCTTAAGGCCCTTCTGAGGACACTGGACATAATTTGAGGGGACTTTTCCGTCAAAAGGTGTAAATGATGCTTTCTACCACCCCCTTTTTTATCCTCATGACCTTGCGAGGGACTGCAAGCTTCTGTGGGATTGTAAGATGTTGATGAGAGTGAAGATCTTCAAGTGGCTCCCTAGGAGGTGATACGGAGGTGACCAAGGTTCATAGAGGGCAAGGCTATTTAGGGGGGCTGATATAACATGCCCGTCATATTATGGGGACCTGGAAGATTTTGAGCAGACATTATTCATATGTGAGATGATTAAGGAGGTTCGCTGAGCCTGGTTATTGATTGGGTGGATTCCATTTCATCCACTGGATATTGAGGCTCTCTCGGTAAGGCATGTTTCTTGTCAAAGAGATTGGGGCAAATCCCTAATGTATATGTGGACATTATGATTCACTATGAATGGAGTGATTTTTCATCCAAGAGATAAAAATGTGGTTGTGTACGGCCTTGTTTGAATCACGGATGATGTAATCCCGCCGTTTATTTAATAAATTCTGAGGTGTGCTCAGCTATGGATGCCACCCTTTTCTTTTTCTAATAAAATTGATTGGTTGTGAATACATAACGAGAGGCATGAGTCAGATTTGATTATCATACTAGAGCACAGGGAATGAATTCGGGTGGTACATTCATTCTGGATCATCTACCTCAAGATCAGCTGTTTGAATATTCCATGGAAATGACTTTTGATGGTCATGAACACCCTTAAATGTCCTTGGGTATATGAATCTGAAAGATTTTAAGCATCATGCCTTGAATGCACATGCATCGTAATGAAAGGTGGGGAATATGCAGGGACCTCATATACATGGGTGTTAATTGTCCATAGATGAACAAATAAGACTAGAATGAGTCTTGGTAGCTCCATGATCCCTAGATTGTCATCTTTTATTTCTGTTTGTGGGGCCAGATCAGCTGTGGATTTTTTTTCTTTTCTGTTTGTGGGACCAGATCAGCTGTGGAGTTTTTTGTTCGCTTTATAAGGATTATTGGGTTGGCCATAGTTATGACTTGTGCACCAGTGGCAACTTGGATGATTTGCTATAGGGTTATATTGGCCGAATATGTCAGTTCATCTGTGAAGGTGACCATCACGAGAACATAGTCTTCTGTAATTTGGGTACCTTTCTATTCTGAAACTGCACCACTAGATAGTGACTGGTGAATGATTATGGTTATATAGCAAACAAGTATCAAATAGATAGATCTCATCCTTTTCCTCTTTCTTAAATGATGTTAGTTAGTCGTCTCTTTCATCAAACATGGAAAATCTATATTTTGAATGTGAGGGAAGAAGATTTTCCATGCTTCCTCTTGGGTGTCCTTCCAACTAACTACAACTCAGATGCCTGTGGTCGAGCACCTTTGACGAATTGAAGTCGTGGTTTTGATTCATTTAGTAGAAAGTGCAATCGCCATTTGTCTATTGTCCATTGTCATTTCTAATTACCACCCATTAAATGCTTCTATTTCCCGATATTGCGTCAGCGCCTTAATTCTTTTTCTGCTAATATTGAGTTTCCCTTTTCAAATGATAGTGATAGTTCCTTATAGGTGATGATTACTTCTCTTTTGAAATGTTGTTGCTCAAATATACTGTCAGTTCAATGTGTTCTTCCCTTTCTTTGAACTGAGCTATTAGCACCTAGAATGAAGGTGCCAGCATTTATCAAATTTTAACCTGCACGCACAGCAGGCTCCAGTTACCAGATTCAGTTTTTCTAATATAATCCTCAGGAATCCTTTCATGAACATGAATGGATACCAACAAACTCTACAGGGTAACACCTTCTGTAATGTAGTTCGTGAGATTTGAACCTACATTTCTCCTGTCCGTGTGAGGTATTAAGATGGTTGAGCTATGCCCTTGTGGGCCACGTTGCTGATTTTGTCTGCATTCTTTTACTGCCTTTGAATAAATATTTCTGCGACATGTTTAATGAGCATCATAAATGGCATTCAATGGTGGAAAATAGGTTGGTATAAAGGAATTCTATCCTTGATGTTATGTGAAGTGGATCTAACCATTGATAGCGATTATTCCGACAGTTATTTCATGATAAGTCTTGTTATTTCCAGAATGGACGGCTTTTCATGTCCGAATCCTGTCACATCTCTTTCAGGATGATGGCAAGGATTTGGTATTCTCAGCTCCACTTTTCTCCATATAGTCATAGAACGCTGCTGCAGAAACCTTAGAACCAGTCTATTTTAATTGAGAAGGATCTTCTGGATGGGGTTGGTGTATCTAGGTTTTCTAAGATCTTAGACAATTAAATATAAGTTTATGTGATTTATATGTTGATCTGCATGGTAGGAACATGGTAACTTCCTTTCTATGCAGGTCTCACCTTGTCTTGTTGCATCCTTAATGGCAATTGTTGCCGTTATCACATACTTTCTTTGAAAGGATGCTTATAGCATTCTGTTAATTGACTGTGGCAATAATTATGTCAATAGGATGGTATTTTGTTTGAGCACGGATCGGTTGGCCACTATCTGCCCCAATAGAAGGCAGAGTTCCTGAGGGTAGTCAGCATTATCAATGACTAAGGTTCGGCTCAAAATTCCCTCTACGTCTATGCAGCCACACACCTTCACAATACCACATTGAAACTTCCAATCACTGTTGCAATAGTCACCCGACAAGATCGATTAGTCAATTTGACTAGGCTATTTGGCGGGAGTGATTGAATAGAATAACTTTGACCGGTTAGTTGGCCGACTACTGGAAAAATAATATATTATTATTACTATTATTTTATTTTTCATATTTTTCTATATTGCAAAGTAAAATTTAGACACGTATTAATATATAAACTTGTATGCAGTAGACATTTTTATATTGAAAATATAGAAAAAAATACTTAATCGAATATTTTGAGTAGTAATCCAATTATTGTTTATTCTTTATTCAGTGAGCCTTTCAAATACTGGCTTTTGCAAAACTGCTTCCGATATTAACATTAAACGTATCTTGTTTTAGTGCTACTCATTGATCTAGTCACGCATATACGTTCATAATACTTCCAATGTTAACATTACTTGTCTTATTTTAATGCTATATATATGTCATGCATATATCGTCATTAGATCAAGTTGTTAAAGCTTTGTTGAACTGTTATTTACTTAACCTGTCATTTTTAAGGGGAAAAGTGGTGAGATGTGAAGTTGGATTAGATTCTAAAGAGCGTGACCTCTAAAAACTTAGCTGAGAAATCGTTGACCTGTGACCACAACTAACCAATGGTTTATTCCCTATATGTGTTTTGACCAAAAAGCCATTATAATTTAAAGGGAAAGCTCAATCAAGTGTTCTGTGCTTGGCTGGAATTTTATTTAATTAAATTCATCATCAATCTTAAAAAAATTCTGAACAAGTTCTTTGTTTTTATTTAATCCCAATATTAAGCTTTAGATGGTACATGTGTTTATTTAAGAGATATGTTGATTTGAAATCACACTTGCCAATTCTAATCAATGATTAAATGCAATGATTAAATGCAACGTATATCCCACTCACAAATTAGAATACACTCACAAATTATATTCAAAGACAGTGCAATTCTAACACACAAATCTCATCGGTTCATGAGATCGAAATTAACTTGAACAGGAAACTGACTTCAATTCCAAGTTTGGGATATATATATATATATATATATATATATATATATATATATATAGGATTTATTTCAAATAGGACGCAGTCCTTCCATTCCTAAGGAAGGCCGCCCCTTTTTTGTATGAAACATGGCACTTTAGTAGAATACGTATATAGTTTGTATTATAGGCGCACGTTATAAACAGTTTTGTATTATAATGTGCAGTTTTAATGTTTGTATTATAATGCGCAGTTTTGTATGCGGCTTTGTATTTATAACGTGCGCCTATAATACAAACTATATACGTATTCTACTAAAGTGCCCTGTTTTATACAAAAAAGGGGCGGCCTTCCTTAGGAATGGAAGGACTGCGTCCTATTTGGAAGGCCCCCTATATATATATATATCTGTGTGTGTGTGTGTGTGTGTGTGCGTGTGCGTGTGCGTGTGCGTGTGCGTGTGCGTGTGCGTGTGCGTGTGCGTGTGCGTGTGCGTGTGCGTGTGCGTGTGCGTGTGCGTGTGCGTGTGCGCGCGTGCGCGTGTGAGCGTGCGCGCGCGCGCGTGGGTGTGTGTGTGTGTGTCTGTGTGTGTGTGTCTGTGTGTGTGTGTCTGTGTGTGTTCGATTTCATCGAATAAGCTTTTGGAATCGGAATTTGGATGGATTTTCTTATGATTGGCCAAAAAGCCTTTCTTTTGCAGAAAAGACCACATGATCTCCCCAATCGGATCGACACAAATTCCAAGATCTCGGTCTGTGAAAAAGACCAAAGATATATCAAAATTATTGTTGGAATTTCATTGCTTTTGACGAAATCCTAATAGTATGTTAGGCAGAAAATAGTAAGATTCGAATTAATGTTGGGAATTCACCCCTAGTTTCACACGTATACGCCTAACTATGTACAATTCGCATATATCTCCTTTTATCTTAATCGCGCTAGCTTCATGTAGTTAAGAGTGTACAGTAACTCAAGACAGTCGTTGGCCATAAGATCTTAAACAATATTTAGATCTAATGCTCGGATGCTGTAAATATGATTATGAGGCTTGCACTACAACAAAATCATTAAGACAACAGATGATTAATATTTGTTTGTATATCTTTGTTTCTTAATTTTTTTTGATAAATATCATGTTTGTTGCTATGCTTCGAGCAACGAATCGTATATAAAAATGTTATCCGATGAACCTTTTTTCTAATTTTTGTTAAATTTAGTAATGATTAATACACACTTCAATTAATAAATAAATGGATCAGTCATCATTGTATGAGTTCTTAGCAATTCGTTGCTAATTACATATAAATTCCAAGACAACTGGGGTGCATCAATGATCTAGCAGTAGTCAGCCTATATATATATATATATATATATATATATATATATATATATATATATATATATATATATATAGCCGAGGGAAATGCCTTCTTCCTATGCTACTGGTTCTTTGACAGCCCAAGCCGTTGGGACTAGCATTTCCGCTTGAGACTGACGTAATAGGGCTAAGTGAGAATCTGTCTTTTTTACACTTCTTCTCACAGGGCTACCTCACGAATAATCAATTAATCGTTGTCATAGGCTAATTTTTTTGCAGTGTATGTACGTTCAATACAATGACATAATTTGGAATCTGACTCTATATTATCTGTTGTTAAATATATGGGAAAAATATTATATGTTTTGAAATGACTTTTTATGTTTGAAGTTAGTAATTAGGGATGTTAGTGGGTCGGATTTGGGGCGGGTATCAATATTCTCAAACCCGTATTCATTTATAAAATCACTACCCATACCCATCCACTTATTAAACGGGTAATTTCTAGCGGGTACCCATACCCGGTGGATACACGTGTACCCAATGGTTACCCACATATTCAACATAACAAAATCTTAAGCTCTTCATAAATGTACATAAGATTCTCACACGTAGATTAAATATAGAGAGATTATATAATATGATGTATACAAAGATGTGCAATGTGTAGGAAATATTAAAGATATATATACATATATTAAGTGTTTAACACTTTGGCTTGATAATTTGTATTTATTGAAGATACAAAAAAGTAGTCAAATATGAATAAATGGATGGAACATAGAAAATTGAGTCAGATTTATATACATATGTAGATCGATACGTATAAGATAATAAGTGGATAAACTGAGTTTGACTAAAATGCACCACAAGTATCTATATTTATATATTTTTTTATTCAGGTTAAAGGCGGGTTCGAGTTCAGGTACCCATAAGGCAATCCCAAATCCATACCCATACCCGCATGTGTAGTAAATTCCAAACTCAAACCCGTCCAAAAATAAACAGGATGTGTTTCGGGTCATTAAATGGGACAGATTCAGGCCGGATACCCAATGAGTATACCTAGATTGACATCCCTATTAGTAATGCACTATTAGTAGGGTTGGACATCGGGTCGGGTCGGGTTTGAGTTGGCCCGGTCCAAGCCCATTTAAGTATATGGGCTAATAGATCGGGCATAGGCCTATTTTATTTTCAAAAATTAGGCCCAAGCCCAAACCCGGCCCAAACAAAATGGGTCGGGTTCGGATCGTACATGCCCAATTTAACACCTATGTATACCAATATCATGTCTTCCATTCTTCTTGCATTTGTGTGGTTGTTTCTTATGCATGTGTGCATGTTTAAAACTATAAACATGCTAACTAATTTGTGATTTTAACATTAGTTGTATGTTAGAAATAGAAATGTGGTAAAAATGTGGCGAATTAAACCACCATTCAATTCACCATTACATATTCTATTGTAGATGCGGGCACTATGACCCAATATTGATTGGTTACTTACAGTTGTACAAGATCTAACACTTGAGGACACAAATTCCATTCTTTCATATTAATGTAATAATCTTGTATATTAATGTAATAATATCCTCAATCCACATTAATGGATATGATTATTAATGTGTCTAAGCATTTATTCTACATTCGAATAAGGATATTAAAGTTAGAACATGGTATTTGGAATGAACATAAATATAATTGATATAATTATACTGTACTAGATATGAATATACTTGCTTTAGAATGGATCGAGCTATCGGGCTAACGGGTTTGGGCCTTCTCAGGCCCAAACCCGGCCTGATAATCAATATGGGCTCATTTTAGGGCCCACGGCCCGCCCATTAAATTTCGAGTTCAGGTTTGGGTCGGGTTATACGGGTCAGATTTTGGGCCGGGTCGGGCCGACCCAGCCCAATGCCCAACCCTAACTATTAGGCCAATTTGATCATGAGTTTTAATAACCATTTAGTTTGAATGTACTATCGCTTAGTCCAATATTCAGGAAATCAACAAAGGTATATTAATTATAAATAAATAATGAATAGTTAATATTGGTGTATTTGTACAATATTTACTTAATTAATCGATTATTGTTTTTTGGGTTTTTATTTATATTTTAGGGTTTTTAAAAAATATTTTATAATTTTTTTAGGGCCAGCAAAGGGTTTGTCAATTTTTAAAGTATTGTTTGACATTTTTTGTGATTTTTGGTTTGTAATTATAAAATAATATAATAATCAATATGTAATTTTTTGGAATTTCTAATTAGGGTTTTATATTTTTGTATTTTCTAAGAAAAACATGGACTAAACTTGCTCTGTTTTTGTTTTTAATAGATAGAAAATATGTGTGAAATGCAAAATAAAATTTATAGCATGAAGAAGAAATTAGTCAGGCACATCATCCTATTTTTTCATGATTTTTGGAACACTGGTAGTATGTTTACAAAAATAAAATGCAGTTAAATAAATACATAGGCTCGTAGGGGGCATTTATGCTATATCAAATATATGCGAGGGGGCATAGGCAAAAATACCATAAAGTTTTCAACTAAATTTGATTTTTTTTATTCTAAATATAAATAATACAAGCCAAAGTATTGTACATGATATTTTCCCAACCCGTGTGGAGGGCCATGAGCTGAATTGGTAGATGATATGTACGTAATATGCGAGCCATACAAGGGTTCCTTTACAATTTTCCACTAACTTTTACACGTATGGTGATATTTACAATATTATACAGAATACAAAAATGCGGATGGAGGTTTTGTAGCTCGTGATCGGGCCATTGCACGTCTGTCACATGGATGTTCAAACGGTGAGGATGACGTAATGCTTCGCCACGAGGGAACACTACACATTAGATTTGGAGTGAGGGCATGATCGAACGACTCTCGGGTGTGATGGGTGAACGTAGAAGAACACCTCCATGTTGTTGCTTTGATCCTTGAGTCCTCCTTGGTCTGGCATGCTTTCCTTACTCCAGCAGCTGCAATGAGTTGCTAGCATGCCTCTGTATGTGCAAATCTCCTCCGATGGGTCAGAGGAGGTGCCAATGACGATCTGGAACTCCTCCTTCCTTTCTAGGTCCTGAACGATCTCCATGTGCTTTATTGATCTCTAAAGGAGTCCTCGAGTCGCAAGGCTTGCACAAAAAAGCTGGTGGCTTGAGGGCTACTCCCTCGACTAAGTTTTGAAGTTGGCAGCATCAGGGGAGGTGTGATGAGCTTTGGCGAGGTGGTCAGAAAGGAGCTCGGGTTGCCATGTCAGCGCATGACCTAGGTAGGGCAATGGAGTAAAATATGTAGAATGAATTGGGAATCGAATGGGAGGTGGATATCGAGGTGGAGGACGATGGGAAACACGGTGATTTGGCCTGGAGCTCCAGCTCTAGGTCAAAAGGGATATTTTTTATTTCTCCTAATTTACAAGATAATTATGGAAACTAAAAAGTTAAAATAGAAGCTACATCTAAAATTACCTAGAAAACAGAAGGAAAAGGCCTCAAGTTGGCCGAGGGCCGACGAAGTAGAACCACCGGTGAGCTGGGCCAATGATGGTTTGGATCATTTTCGATGAGTCCTCCTTGCTTCTAGACACCACCCACGGTGACTTGATGGCCTAAGAACACTCCAGGTGGATCGACTTAAAAAAGGTGTTTAATGGGGGATATTTAAGGGTTGTTGTTCGGGGTTTTCGAGGCGAAGTTGTGTGCGAAGGAAGAGGGGTTGGTGGAGATGAAGAGGTCGGTGTGGGTTGAGGATGTGCAGGGATTAGAGGGATGGTTGGCTCGAGGCTAAGGATGACGAGGTGGTTAAATAAGAAAATGGAGAAGAGAGCCCTTCGTGATTTCTGACAAGAGTCAAAACCTACGAGAGCAGTTGACTGGACATTAACAAAGGGCATGCTTTGGTTGGTCCACGTGAACCAACGAGATAAACCTATTTTGGAAGTACCGTATAAAATTAATAAAAATATCAAATGATTTATTTATTTTTTTCTAAAACAAAAAATTCTAATTTTATGTTTCCTATTTCTATTTATTTTTTGAGGTACTTTATTACAAGTTAATATTTACATGTATATTAATAGGTAAATATACATGTACTTTGAATATTTAGTTTTCTTTGCAATATATATTTCATTATTTCATACGAGTATTTTATATAATTTTGATTTATTTAATTACATATTTAGTATTTTTTGTATTTTTTATGGGCTTACTTGTACACTTAAATAATTATGTATATATTCTTTATAGGTACAAATATGTATATTTCATATATGTATTAAAGTATATGATTTATTTTTATTTTTTTGATGCTTTTAGTTTATTTTAATTATGGATATGTGTTTTAAATAATATTACAATTTTATAAAAATAAAAGAATTTGAAAAATGTAAAGAATAGATATATTGAATAAAATATACATGTATATTGCACAATGTTGGCCTAAAACCAGAATTTTACATCTTAGCTCCAAATTAAATGAAACCACCTCCGTTAAATAGCTTATTAAAAGTTATATATAATTAAAGGTGATTTTAGTCCATTTTGATATAGCATGGCAAGTTTGTGTGACCTTTTTATTTTGGTTTTTTATTCTATGTGTCACGGGCACACTGTGCATTATTTACTTATGAACTCAATTTTGTATTTTTCTTTATATTTTTATCTATACATTCATGTTGAGAGTTTTATTATTTGGTGTATTAAAATAAAATAAAGTAGATGCTAAGAATCAATTAGAGATGAATTAAAATTAGGATTTTATGCGTGTTTTTTTGTGTATCTTTGTACAGTTCTTCTATCTTATCTCCCCATACTTTATTCCTTGTCAACCAATCATCATGATGATTTGGTCTCAGGATAGGATCACTCAATACCTATGGTATTTTATTTATTTTTCTTTCCTTCATTTATTCTTTTATTTTTGAATTAAATACAATAAATATATAATATTTTGCATAATTTACAGAGTTTTTATTTTGATAAATTAATGATATATATGCATGCATTTAGCTAGGGATTTAAGGCCGAAATGAAAGAAGAAAGGTTATAAAATGTAGATTCATCAGGGATGCAAGGCAGAATGGAAATATTTACACTACATGGCTATAGGAAAGCGATGAAAGCATCATAAACAAGACTTGTTATATCGGGAAGAACAAAATGCAAACTACTCAAATATGGCTTGAAGTGTCCAGTCTTAAAGACTCCTTGGTGCCTGCCACAACATGTCCTGCAAGCATTGTATGGAGTCTCTCACGACTCATGGTTCCAATTCGAAGTAATTTGCAATTAATTATTTGACTAAGTCTAAACGAAAGAGGCTATAGAAACATGCTTCTATTAGGCTTTGGACCTAGTTACTGAGTCAAGCAAGCCTCTAGGGGCTTCATACACATAAAATAAATAAAAAATAAAGGCGGAAAGCTCAAACATGTGAAAAAAATTAAAATAAAAGAGAGAGAAAATATGAAAAACAACGGCAAGGCCCCTAGGTGAACTAACACCCGGACACTAGAGCTCGTTATGTAGAAGTGTTGGTGTCCAAATTACTGCAAATAATACTATACAAATAATATAAAAGGCACTCTCCTCACAAAATAAAAATACTAAGAGTTTGTGCCGCTCTTGTCCTCTCTCTACTCCACTTTCTTGCTCTCTCCTAGTCGTCTCACAGAAGACGAATCAACCTCCTCGCGACTTGGGTGCGTCCACCTATGAAGAAGTAGCCTTCGCTACGTGGTCCCTCATAAAAAAGATAAACAAAGAAATATGGGTCAGAATAGATCAAATAATTATAAAAATGAACATAAAAAATGAGAAGGATTTAATGAGAAAAATAATATATACAGATCTACGCTATCCGTTGACCCCCGACACTGGTGTCATTTGAAATAACCAAAAAGAGTTAACAACTCTAGGGATAACTCTTGGCTAAATTCAGTAATCAACCCACACAAGAATAATCAAGCAATGAAAAGCAAAGAGTGGACCAAAATTTATTATACGCTACAAACAAGTGTATAACAAACATGCAGGTAGGGTTCGAACACAAGGAGACAAGATGTAGCAGGTATTATTTAAATGAATAAGTAAAGAAAATGTACACAAGTATGCATAAAATCAATCAATGTGTATGTGTGTTTTTAATTAAATAAAATAATTCCTTTTTAATTATATATAAATATTTTTTAATTTTTAGTTTCTTTTTAATTTAATAATATAATATATATGTAATATATATAAGGATATATATGTGAAGGTATATAAGGGTATATGGATAATATGAGTAATATATAATATATTAAATATAATAAATATATAAAATTTAGAAAATAACCAAAAAGAACATTCTTATTTATTTTTAAAGATTTAATAATATAATTAAAGTAATAATGATAATTAATAATAATATAAATTATATAAAATAATATATATAGTGTATAGATGATATACGATATATTTATATAAAAATGCAAAAACAACAAAATAAAAACTTTTTATGCTTTTCTATTTTTATGGATTTTTGCAAATTTTTATGTGTTTTAAAATTCAGAAATAAGGTAAAACATGGATTGTTTAATATGGATGAATTGATTTGTGATTTAAAAATAGGAAATAGTCTTAAAATTTCTCAAAATCAATTTGAATATATATATATATATTAATATATGGAACAAAATTAATATTTTTGGGATTTTTGTAATATTTTATATTTTTTAGGGTTAACAAGGGTTTTCTCATTTTAAGATTTTCTTTTGAATTTTTTTTGTGATTTTTGTTCTGAAATTATAAAATAAGATAATAAATAAAATATATTTTTTATTGTGAGAAAGTATTATATAATTTTTATATTTTTTAAGTCAAACAGGGATGAAATAGCTCTAAATGATTTTAATAAATAGAAAATGCATGCAAAATTGCAAATAAAAATGATAGCATGAAAGTAGCCAATCATGCACATACAACTATTTTTTCAAAAAATTTTGAACAGATGAGCTATATTTAATAAAAATGCATAAATAAAATTTAATCAAGCTAATAGGTGTATATTTGTAATTAAAATAAACTCCAGGGGCACAAGTGCAAAATATTTAAAAGTGTTACTCCTCAACTTGATTGTAATGGACTATATACTAAACATAATAATAGTGTACGCCTGCAAAATTTCACCTCACGTAGGGGTCCATGTGAGGTGACCTAGCATTGGACTAATATACAATATTATTAAGAACCAAGGGCATACATGCAAAAAGTACACAAAGCTTGACCTAATTTAAATATTTATAGACCTTTATAACAAAAATACGGAGGGATGTCTTTGCAAACTTTACCACTTACGAGCCTTTAATCTGACCATTGTCATCGCGCTACGTTACTGATCCAACGATCCTCGTTAGGCACCACCTTCGAATGGATTCAACGACCCAGATTTGATCTGGGTCGTGTTCTTGATCATACAACCCAGAAGGGGTCTAGAAAAACTTGGAATGAACTAATTGTTGGTGACCTTTGATTTGATGTTTCTCCGTGCTCAGGCAGTCTCCACTTGATCTAGCATGTGATCTAGCTTCCTGCGGCTCCTTCGTGTGCTGTGAGGTGCTTCGATGAAGGCGAGGGGGCTCTGAGTTCTCAGATGAGGTCCGAGCACCTAAAGCTACTCCACGTGGTCAATATGGTTCCAGATGCCCCTTTGGAGTCATAAACATGCACCAAAAGACTCCTTGGCTTGAGATACACTTCCTCAACCAAACCAGAAGTCTAAGCAAAAATATGCATGGAATGATATAATGGTGGAACTCCAGCAAGTACGATGGAGGGAGGTTCGACTCCCAAATCGATGATGGATATAGGTTGGATAAGATGGGCAACCAATTAAAAATGTGATTGTAAGTGAGATGTAATGAGAATCGAGGATATTTAACAGTTACATCATAAGGATTTGCCTTGGAGCTCAAGTTCCAGGGATTTGGGGAATTTGGAAATTAAAGATAACAGACATATTAGACCAAAAAGTAAAAGCAGTAATGAAAAATAAAACCTAAGATATACCTAAGAAGCAGAATAAAAGGGCCCCAAACCATCCAAGAGTCAGTGAAGTAGAACCACCAGCAGAGCTCCTTCGACGATAGGTGGATCACCACCTCCAACTGTTCCTCCTCGCTACAGATCCTCCCGTTCGCTTGTTGTCACCAAGGTGGTGAGTTTTGGGTAAATTTGAGGGGCTAAGATCGATGGGCGAGGTATCAAACTTAAGAAGGATGGAGGAGGAGAATTTTATAGGCTAGGAAATGGGGACTTTGCGTGGCAGATCTTGATTGGGTTGGTGAAGACCCGACGCTCCTGAAGATCAGACAATGATCATCGATGTCAGAGCTCAGGCAAAATTCAATACGCGAGGTAAAATGATCATTAGATTTCTTGGAAAAATGTGAATAGTGGGGCGCTCGAGGTGTCTGACAGAGCAGAGGAGGTGGAGGGGTTATTGAATTAGGTCAACAAAGGGAGCCCTCTTGTTGGTCCACATGGACCAACCAGAAAAATCTCAAGAAGAAATTATTGGTAAAATAAAAAATAAATAGTAAATGATTTAATTAATTTTTTTTATCAAAACATGAAAAATATTTGTAATTTCATTTAGTATTTTCTACATATTTTTATTTATTTTTATGAGGCCTTTTATTTCAAATTAATAGTTACATGTAAAATATATATATAAATACTTGTATTTTGGTATTCTATTTTGTATTTTAGTGTTTTATACATGGATTTTATATATTTTTTATTTATTTTTATACAATTTTAAAGATTTATGGTATTTTCCTGAGTCTGTTAATACACTTAATTAATTAGGTATATATACATGTATATTTTACCTATGTATTGAAATATATTATTTATTTTGATTTTATTTTGATATTTTATTTTAATTTGATTATATTTATATGTTTAAAATAATTTATACAATTTTATAAAAATCAAAAATTTGAAAAATACAAGGAATAAATGTATTGGACAAAATATATAGGTATATTGCACAATAGAGGCCTAAAACCAAACTTTTACATCTTAACTCCAAATAAAATGAAACTACCTTCATTAAATATCTTATTACAAATTATATATAATTAAAAGGTGCTTTTAAACTATTTTGATATAGTATGGAGTAGATACATGCATGCGAAGTTTTTATTTTGAATTCTTATTTTGTGCGTCTCGGACACACTACACATTATTTTTCTATAAACTCACTTTTGTATTCTTCTATTTATTCTTGCCTATAATATTCATGTAAAAAGTTTACTGATTTGAGGTAAAAATAATAAATAATAGCCAAAAATTCTTTATGGATGAATTAAAAATTAGGGTTTTTATGTATAGATTGTACAATTCATCTGCCTTATCTCCCCTACTTTCTTTCTTTTCTTCAAGTCATCATGATGATTTGGTCTTGGGGTCTAGGGTCACACAACATCTAAGGTATCTTATTTTCTTTTCTTTTCTTTTCTTTTCTTCCTTTATTCTTTTATTTTGAAATTAAATGCAATAAATATACAGTATTTTATACATTATTTTGTACAATTTTTCATGTATTTATTTTGACAAATAAATTATATATACATGCATTTATCTAAGGATTTAAGGCCAAAATAAAAGAATAAAGGTGATGAAGTGGAGATTCATCAACCAACACTCCTAAGAATGACATCCTCGCTCGCCAGGCCCTTGCTCAAAAAAGGAACCAGAAAATGTGTCAAATATCATTTATGAAAAATAGATCAAAATAAAATATAGAAGAAAAGAATGAAATTAAAGCCAAAGGAAAAAAATAAAAGAAAACAGAGTATATATACTACCAAGAGTAACATGCAAAAGAAAAAGAAGCTAGCTACCCTCACCATGCCTCCCCGACAACGAATCCATATTGATGACCGAGGATTTGCTTAAGGGTTAATTTTATTTAATGAAAAGAAAATGAAAAGAAGTATCACTGTGACCCAAAATAAATCACGAATCAATAAAACAAATTTAGGTATCCAATCAAAGAATAAAAGATGGACTTGCTTTTATTTACCAAGTATTGTTCCTGGGTCGAACACAATGAGGCACTAAGAAAAACAAGGGTTATTAATTTCCAAAAAATCAAGTAAAGGCTCTTTTTCTTCTTTTTATCCTTTTATTGCTTTTATGGGCTTTTAATTTTTATAATTTTTTAAATGTCTCCTGATTTCAAATTTTTAGTAATTTTTAATTATGCAAATTTTGATATTTTTGTTTTTTTAAAAACAAAATGATGATAAAAGAAATGGAAATAAAGAAAACCAAACTGTTTTTGTATTTTTCAAATATGGTAAAATGGCTAGAAAATTCAACCAAAAATATTTTTGTATTTTTATATGTTTTTACTATTTTTATGATTTTTTTAATAATTTTTAGATTTGTTGGATTTTCCAACTGAATAAAAATAAAAACAATTATCAAAACAAATTGAGCTAAAATTTTTAGTGTTTATAAAAATGTCAAAATAATCACGGAAGTTATTTTTATTGGAAAGAGTTTTGGCTAAACTACAAATTAAGTCCAAAAGCATATTTTTAGGATTTTGTAATGATTTTATATGAATTTTTCTGTGGTTTCTATGTTTTGCTAATTTTTTAGTTTTTAAGAATAGTTTCGACACAAAATTTATATGGTAATTAAAGAAAGTCAAAACATTACAATAATTTTTTTATTTTTAAATCAATTTTCGAATTTTTATGATTTTTATATTGTAAATAGGACATGTTTTTGTGGTTTTTGAATTTTTAAACTAATAAAAATAATTATTCTGGTAAGAAAAAAATTAATGACAATGAACCAAGATAAACTGATGTAAATTTTTATGGAATTTGTAGGTAACGAATGTTATTTATTCATGCAAAAAAGACAAGAAAATAAATGCAACAACATAAGGACTAAAATGTAATTATCAAGAAGCTTTTGAGAAAATTATAATAGGTCAATAAAATAGGAAAGAATGTGCCATTTTCACAGAATACATGTGCAAATCATGTGAGACCAAGCAACCCAAGATCCTTGTGCGATTACAAAAAAAATCCAGGGGGGGAGGTTTAATAATTTACCCCAAAAATATATTCCATGCATGTGAGGCATAAGTATGTCTTAATCTGTGGGCGCGGGTGTTGTGGTTGCGACACGTGTTTGGTTTTGGGCTCTTGGAGATCTGATCCAAGGGTAGCTATCTGATCTAGGCCGGCGCTTGTGTTCTTCCCCCTTTCTATTTACAGGTGGCGAGAAGTTGTTCCATGGTGGCAGAAGCTGGTTCTCCGGCGGTGCGAGATGAGTTCCAAGGTGAAAGGCGGTGGATGTCCGATAACATGAAAGCTAGCTTAGGTTAAGGAATTATTAATGTGTCATTGCTACCTAAGCCAACTCGGTGAAAATCAAGAAAATTTTATTCAACCACAAAAAAATCAAGTAAGCAAAACAAGTGGTCTAAGCTACTTTTATTAACATGGTACGATGACCAGGGTCGAACACAAGGAGGCAACTATTATCGCTAGAGTCAATCAAGTCAATGAAAAATCAAAGACAATATAAAAGCAATCAAGGCACACTTCTCTTGGCTTTTTGAATTTTTATCTTTTTATTTTTTTATGTTTTTTTAATTTATATAATTTTTAAGCTTTTTGATTCTGAAATTTTTAATGAATATTCTTTTTGCAAATTTTATATTTTAAATTTTTTAAATAAATCACAAATAAAAAACAAAAGAAAAGGCACACAACACTCTATTTGGAATTTTCCAAGATAGTAAAAATACTCAAAAATCCCAAACAAAATTATTTTAATGTTTTATGAATTTTGTACTTTTTTGTTCATTTTTGGAAGATTTTTGTAAATTTATGGATTTTATAAAAATTAAAAACTAAGAAAAACATAAATAATGAACATCCATGGGTATTTTTCAAATTAAAAATATCAAATATGCTCATAACTCCTGGAAACCAATTTCAAACAAACTATAAGAAAATATCTACGAATGAAACTGAAAAAATAATTTTTGGATTTTTAAAAGATTTTATATGTTTTTATGGTAATTTTAGGGATTTGAAATTTTTTAGAATTTTATAAAAACATATAAGATAAAAATTGTACATGAAATCAAACAAGGGGAAATAAAGCTTTTCTATTTTTTGTATTTTTAAAACAATTTTTGAATTTTTATGGATTTTCTTAGGCAAATCGAGTATTTTTGTGTTGTTTTTAAATTTTTAGTAATAGTAAATAAAAGAAAATCAACACTAAAAAATCACCACATGTAAAACATAATAGTAGGAGCTACATGGATTTTTTGGGAATTTTAGAGCTAATTTAATATTTATTGCAATAAAAATATACAAAATAAAAAATGTTGGCAGCAGACGGACCAAAAATGCAATTTATTTTAGTTCCTAGGCTAAAATAATAAGTTATAAAAATCCTGGGGCTAGGGTGCGATTAATCCAAAAAGTTCATGTGCTACATGTGCTTCAGATTCACAAGGGCATAAATGCAAATATTGAAATTGTGAGATCCTAACTGTAATTATAATTAACTAAATATTACATTATGTGCTAAATGGAATTAGCAGAAACGATAAAGGTAAAAGGGAAATATACCCATAGTAGATGTGTGCGACGTGTGCCTCTGAAAAGGATCTGACGACAAGGAGGCACAGTCGTACAGCTCCGATGCACTGGAAAAGATCTATCGGTATAGAGTAATCTCAGGGATATGTGTCTCAGATCTGGCATTCATGTATGAAAACAACGGTCTTGTAGAATGGAGCTAATGCGTGGCTCGAATCTGAGGTGGATCTGATCGGACCGTTAGTATTTGGGTGTGGATGGATGGACTCAATCAGATCTGGAAGGATGTTGCATCATCCGATGGTTCTGAAGGATGTTGGACAAACTTTGAAGAAGGGACTATCGGGGCTGCTCCGATCAGCTATATCAGGCACTACAGATCTAGGCGCAATCAGTCAAGAGGTCCAGTACGTCACTGAAGTGTCTGCGCATCAGACTAGAGCCTCAGATGGCTCGGAGCGATGCTCAACATCAATCTGGAAGGTGTACCACTAGGAGCAGCTCCACCTGGTCAGAGAAGATTTGAAATGACCCTCTCATGTGCATTTGAACCTACAAAGGGGTGTAGGACTTGGAGATGATACTCCAACAGGGGCTATTTGGAAGCGAAAAGCAAAGAAGCGTCGGGGAGGTGAAGAGGACTTCCTACATAGGTGGAGGAAGAAGTCCAAGCCTAATCTTTCTTCGATGAGCAATATTTAGGGATCATCAGGTAGCGAAGGAAGGTGGATGGGGATATAACGAAGTGATCGATGCGACTGGATGTGGGAGACGGGACTTCGAGAAGCGAGTCGAAGCAGCGATGACGGACAACGGTAAAAATGAAGATATCGAAAATGCACAGTAAAAAGAAGTACTACAAAGTACCTGGTAATCAAGGATGATAAGGTAGATTAAGACAGAGTGAATGACAGGTTCGTGGCCTCGATTCCGTTGCGGGAGGCAGAAGAGGCTGAACGTGGCAGAGCTCTCCGACCATGTACGAGCTTCTGCTCAACTCATCCCCAAATCGAGCTCCAAGAAGGTCCAGAAGGACGCTTTCACTATCCTACATGGTCTCGTGGAGGAAAGGAGGCACGAGGAGCAAGCTACCCGCAAGGCGGAGAGGAAGAGAATACTTACAGGGCTCCTAGGTTTGGGGAAGATTCGAGAAGAATCACGTAATCCGAGGAAGATTTGACCAAGCCGAGGCATCCGTGAGGATCACAAATCCCTAGCGAATAATTAGGTACATGAGTCGAGGGAAAAGGTGGTCAGACCTTGGCTGGGGAAATGGGAGA